>OY757912.1:2912893-3132893 GCA_963585895.1 Sepioteuthis lessoniana
TTGTGAGGCCGAATAACATTCGGCCACTCTCAGGCAATGGATTCGGCTATTGATGAGCATTTGCTTACTATAAATAGTTGCAGAACCAGTTATGAAGATGATTGTTTCTCTGTCCTGCATAGAGACAAATTTCATCTCAAAGTCTTGGAGGCGATTTATATTTCTATGAATCGCCCCTCTCTATGTACGCAGTTAAACAATCATATCCTAAATATTTTTGGGGAACTGCTGGAGACAGGGGTGACTTAAATTTTTTTTCACCTCGTCCCTGCAATCCAAATTATATAATCTATATCCCCGTTTTTAACCGATTTCCGGTGTATAAACTTGAAAAGCGCCGGACGAAAGGGCCCTCGTTCATTTTACTATTTTAGTATAGTTCCCCCTCTTTCGTTACCAATGATGTCTCTGTTAATCTGTTTATATAAAATTTCTTGTACCAGAAATATGATATAATATAATACAATACAATATATATATATATATATATATATATATATATATATATATATATTAGCAGCATTTCTTCATTAATACATATTTCTTTGAAAATAATAGACATTTTTTGTCAACATATTTTTGGTGATCCTTTCATATTGCCGTATTGATTTTATAATAGTCGGTGGGAATTGGTTGATGTATCTTCCATGATTATTCATTTCCCAAGTACTTTCTGCCCGACTTCAGGCCATCATCAGGGGAGGATCTATTAAAAAAGTGATGTAACTTTTGTATGTACATTACTACTTTGTAATATATAGTGCCCTACATATTAGGAAAATAAAACCCAAACTTAACAAAATTAATTTTCAAACCCCTACTAATTTACTTGAATGTCTGTAGCTACTGACACTATTTATAGAAACAAATTTAAAAGTAAACGCTACACACTGCAATGGTACAAACGCTCTTTTGCTTACAAAGTAATAATGTATATATATATATATATATACATATATATATACACATATATACACATATGTATACATATATATAAATATACATAAGTATATATGCACACACACACACACACACATATATATATATACGTATATTTAGGCAGCATTTCTTCGTTAATGCAAATTTCCTTAAATATAATAGACATTTTATGTCTACATATTTTCTTCTGGATCCGTTCGAATTCCCGTATTACTTTACTTCCATTCCATAATTTTACTTCCATTTCCCTCCACTGATTCCTTGTAGTGTAGTGTGTCTTTTTCCACCCATCAACTCCTATACAAAGAAGATTCTCCACATTTTCATTATGCTTTTCATAGGCATTTGTTTTCACTTTAGCCTTTGCTCTATTTTACATTTACCCATATAGATATTCTTTATATCTATGTTAGGGATAAAAAGGCCAATAGCCCTCAAATCCAAGAGCAAGGCATGGGCAAGGCTGGCTCCAAGATTAGAAAATATATCACCCCTAACTAACTCAAGAGCATACCTTGGAATTTTTGTGTTGTTATAAGGCACTTGGAGAAGACTATCTAGCTGTTTATAATCCTCTGTTTCATCACTTGGAGAAGATGAGTAAGAATGGGAAGAATCACCCTGAACATATAATGTTGAAGCTATTGGTGGTGATATCTTCATACTTTTTTGTTGGCCTTTTTGTCAGAGGACAAGTGCAGATGATGTGCTTAGTCTGGCAATGTTCTTTGGTGCATTTGACATTAATATTGTCACAACTTAAAATTGGCAGGTTGCACAAACATGATATATCAAAAAATGTATCCAACTTTTCCTTCCAGAATTTTGTTTGGGCAGCAGGTAGATGTTTCCTACTTATTTGCTTTGCCTTCTGAAAGCATAGAATTTTCACCTTGTTGACAACACTAATTTCCTTTAACAAAGGCAAACGAGGGTTGACAGCCTTCAAAATATCTATCATGTCCTTTGTTATTAATTTACAAATACCTAAACAAGAAAGGTGGGGATAATTGTTCATTAAAAAATAGCTGTATTGAATTATTTGTTGACAAGTTCGTGGCTCAGTTTTATACAATGGTGATGGTAAACCTTAAAATTTAATTGCACCTTTACTTCGAGTGGAAACCCCAGTGTTTTTTCCTGCCATTTTTTAATCAAAATATCTGTAAAAAGAATATATATATATATTGTATGAAAATACCCGAAGATGTTTTTAAAAAATTGTAAGTAAATTTCGAAATTCATTAAAAAAAGTGACAATGTTTACTTACCAAACAACAGTATTGTACTGTTTAGTTCCAAAATTAACTCGTAAACCGACTTTTCACTTAAAAAACACTAAATTTTAAAATATAAATAAATTACAATAATTATAAAATGTTTAAATATTTTAATTGTATGTCTACTTTGTGAAATATATATATTTGCGTTAATTATAAGGGTAAAAAACATAAACAAACCGAAGAACTCCGGAGAGATATTTACCACCGGTGAAAACCGAAAACATATCTAGTAAATAAAACGAGGTTTAGTAAGTTGTTATTTGTATTTTAAACTATATATTTTAATGTATTCTATTTACCGATATCACGACTAAAATCACAAAATATTATGTCTTTAAATGCGATTTCGCAAAAAAATACAAAATTTTGGAAAAAAATATTTCGTGGGGTAATTTCTGATGTTATTTTGCAACTTTCACCGCATTATTCTTTTTACAGTTCCAAAATCGACCTACCGTAATATATATATATATATATATATATATATATATATATATATATATATATACGTGTATATATATGCACGTATATATATATACATATACATATTCATATATATATACATATATATATACATATATATACATATACATATATATATGTATATACCTTTATATATATATACATATATATACATACATATATACATATATGCATACATATATATATCTACACATACACACATATATATATACATATATATGTATACATACATATATACATATATATATGTATACATACATGTGTATACATATATATATATGTATACATACATATATATAGATATATATATGTATTCATACATATATATACATATATATATGTATGCACACATATATGTACATATAAATATATATGTATACATACATATATATACATATGTATATATATGTATACATACATATATACACATATATATAAATATATGTATACATACATATATATACATATATATATGTATAGATACATATATATATACATATATATATGTATAAATACATATATATGCATATATATATGTATACATACATATATATATATATATATATATATATATATATATATATATATATATATATGTATATTTAGGTAGCATTTCTTCGTTAATGCAAATTTCATTAAACATAATAGACATTTTATGCCTACATATTCTCTTTTGGATCCGTTCGAATTCCCGTATTACTTTTATCGTATTCGGCGGGGAATTGATTTATGTATTGTCCATAGTTGTATGTATCCCTAGTACTTTCTGCCCGACTTTGGGCCATCATCAGGGGAGAATCTGTTACAAAAGTGATGTAACTTTTGTTTTAGCAAATTACTACTGTGTAAGGACGTCTTTGCTGTTGGAGATTATGGCGCTTGCTTTTAAATGTAATTCTGTAAATAGTGCCAGTAGCTAAAGACATTTAAGTACGTTAGCACTGGTTTGAAAATTAATTCTATTAAGTGCTGGTTGCAGGTTTCTAATATATAATTCCCCCCGAATACGATAAAAGTAATACGGGAATTCAAACGGATCCAAAAGAGAATATGTAGGCATAAAATGTCTATTATGTTTAATGAAATTTGCATATATATATATATGTATACATACATATATATACATATATATATGTATACATACATATATATACACACATATATATATTTACATATATATGTATGTATACATACATATATCTGGAATTTTCATTATAAGGAAATGTATGTATTTTGACTTTGTTTTACAGTTTTATTTTCTTACGAATACCTTATTTTCGAAAGAAAACAGTAATGGGAAATAAAGTAATAATTTTAATAACAAAATGAAAAAATATGACTTTTTATCTTTTATAGAATAACAAATAACAAACATGACTTAAATCAAGTCACTTTGACTTTTCTTTGAAAAGTTAATTAAAAAATATGGCATTGAAATTTAAATGAGAACAAAAACAAAACACCTGATATAACAATAAGCATGAAAATAAACTTTTTTTGTTGTTGTCGGCAATTTTTCTTTTCTTTCTAAATTAAATCATCCGTAACGAACAAACTTGAAACCAGATAAATTTTAATCAAAGTAATAAAATTGATTTAATCATAGATTTTAAATGAAAACTTTAATGTGCGACAAAATGTACGGAAATTTCATTGAAATCTTTTTTGTTGCTGTTGCTGTTATTATTGAATTTGTATTCACTGGTGAGATTAAATTTTAAAAGTTTTTATTTATGTACTGGGTTTAGTTGTTGGTAGCGAGGGGGAACAATTTTGTAGGAGTGATATTTGTAGGGTGATTTTAGCTGGAGAATTTGTTTTGTTAGTAGCGAGGGAAAGTTTGTATTTTGCGAGGGAGATGGTGTAACGCATGTGTGTTTACGTTGAGTTGTTTCCTCGCCTAGTTTGTTATTCCCTCGCTTAGTGTTGTTAGTCCCCTCGCTAGGTTGTGAGAAATAAAAGGAGGATGATGAAGAAGTAAGATGGCGAAGGTCGAAATATATTTTTATGAATAGGTTTTTATTTGCAGTATGGAATATTGGGTTTGCTTTTGGTGCTGCAAGACTCGTGAAAGGTTGTGAGTATTGAGACGAAATGGCGTTATGAAATGTTGAGAAGGTTGAGATGGCAGCGTGTGTCGTCGTACGTGTGAGGGATTGTGTTTTAGAGTCACCATGGTTTTTGTCTGTCTGGTGGAGAGGCGTGCGTTGGTCTCCATTAAAGTTGCCCAGAGGTGAAATGGGAGCTAGCGTGTCGAGAGCGGGATTACGCGTCAGATAGACATAGCAAATTTTGGGGTGACATAAAGTTGTACCTGTGCAAGGCATGTTGAATGCATCTAACCTATATTCAACTGGGATTCCTTGTAAGGAATCCATAAATTAGATGGGTTCCCTCGTGGGTGTCCATGTTGCTGCTGCTGCTATTCTAGAGCTGCAGTGAGACGTCTGCACTGAGCGGCGTTCTACAGCCAACTTACAAGATTTGGTGGCCGGAAATGAAGGTCCGGGCTCAATAGGATAAGTCATCCTGATTGGGTGAAATTAAGTGTCGAATTAAATTTGCGCGCCAAACCAAAATACGAAATTTTTCCTTTCTCTACATTTATTTACTTACTCCGGTGTCATTTGTTATATTTTCTGGGATAATAATGCAGACGTTAATTAGTGAATTCCAGTCTCGCTGTGTGCCCCATATTTCTGGCCTTGTGCCACAACTAAGCTAAGCTTATTAATAAGGCTTTACGGATCCCCCCAAAAAGAAGCGCAATCCTTTTTGCTGGAGCAAAGGAAAAGAGGGTTAATTCTATATTCAGTCGGAGTGGAGCGTGAACAACTACATTTGGCGCTAAAGATTGTGATTTCTGCGCTTCGCGCTCCAAAATTATTTATTTCTTAAAAAAAAATTAAACAATGAAAAAGAAAAAGAAAAGAAAGTTCGAGGTAAACACTAAGTTTTTTTTATAACTGCGTTAAATGTACATGAGAGAGAGAGAGAGAGAGAGAGAGAGAGAGAGAGAGAGAGAGAGAGAGAAAGAGAGAGAGAGAGGAATTACATATGAAAATTAGGCATGAAAGTCGAACAAGTTGAAATTCTCAGATTTTTATTTAGAAGCAAGCATGTTTTGTCAGCTAGGTGCTACATTTCTGATTGGCCATTTTTCTTAGAAGACAGGAGACAGTCTGGAGAAAGTCTCTTCAAAGGTATAGGACTTTACACTCCTATAAATTATTTTGGGCGGTATGCCACTTGTTCCCACAAAGATGGCGGACGCTCAATATTCAGTCTCGGGAAACCATTGGCCAGGAGGACCACGTGACATGTTTAATACTAGGTCCGCTCGTAAATTCAAGTCCTGCGTTTTTGAGCCACCCACAAGACGCGTATTTTCTATAAATACGTCGTCTTCAAACACCCTCTTTCTCTTTGACCAAATTTCTTCGCAGCAGCAACACATTCTCTTCAGCGTGAATCAACAGGCGAGAAAAGCAACACCATGAATGGGCCTCGCAGACATTCATATACAAGGACTATGAGACGCTTTCCCGTCTCTGAGAAACTGTCCGTTTCTAACCATAGAAAAAGGACATTTTAAACTTGCAATTCTTATTGTAGCTTAGTTGTGTTACACACACACACACACACACACACACACACACACACACACGAGCTCACACATATACACACACTATTATTTTGTTAGATGAGTCAGTAATATTTTTATGTATCAATGTAAGATTTATTGTTGTAGAATATAAATTTGTTTTTGTTCGTCGCCTTTTGTCCGCGCTGTTTTACCCGTTTCATTCGTTTCATATCTTTTACTCGTGTGCCCATAATATGCTTTCTTCATTCATTTGTTTTATCCATGTGCTTATTCAACCTTTTTTCTAAACACCAAACACTCTTTCAAAACCTATCTTCAACATTAAACGTGTGGGAAATATTAAACCCTTATGCAATATACATAAACTCAACGTTAAATAGTCAGTGACCACAAATACATTCACTCATTACCACCTCCTACAAAGGCGTCAGTCACTCTATTGAAAGGCTTTGAAGTCATATTCTTAAAGATTTGAACGTTTCTTGTATTTTTATTGCTAAAAATAAATCTTTAAGGGTAATAACTAAAGAAATATGTTTGTTTTTAAATGAATATTTTTAAATAAGTATTTTTATTTATAACTACTCTGTTGTTTTCAAGCAAATATCGATATTTCTCTAAGTTAAGTTCTTGTATCCTTTGAAATTATTATTTTAATAAAAAAATAGTAAATATGTTTTCTTTGTTTTATTTTACACCAATATTTCAAAACATAATAGACATTTGGTAAATCATTCAAAGAAAAAAGCAATACAAGGATTTGTTTGTAAAAATAGCAACAAACAGGTTTATTTTTAGTATATTTTACTAATGTTGCCGAAAATTATAAGTCTCAGCGTATTCGATTGAAAAGTGGAAACTGGTTGATTATTTTTTTGTTTTTTAAAGACAAATTAATCTTGAAATTGTTATTTGCTGTTGTAAATATTGAATGAATAAATGTCTTCATCAAGAAAATTTTTACAAAGATTTGAGGCTGTATAGTTTTTGTTTCTTTAAAAATAAATAACTATCAGTAGCGCGCTAGACCATGGCCTCCGCGATATATATTATAGTGTATTTATGGGGATTTTTTATGAGCCCCGAAAAAGTCCGATTTATTCCTACGTTTTGTAAAAGAATAAACCGTACTTCAACAGCAGTAGGGAATTGGTGACAGCTTTTGAAGAAATGAGACGAACGACTTTTAGTGCAACAAAATTTATATACATCAACAACAATAAACAGGGTTTTACACCAAATGGAACAAACAACGAATATGTAAGCGTTCACAAAAGAGTTCAAGATACCGATAGGTAGTAGGGTTTTGTAAGGTTTAGTTGTAAAGTTGTTATAAGGTAAAGTTATAAGGTAAAAGTTTAAGTTAAGGTAGGTTATGTGAAGGTTTGCAGATAAAATGCCTGCTGGAACTTAGCTGTGTGTCCTGTTTCTTTTAACTCAGCACGTGCGTTCGTCGCTCTTGGGTCCTGGCTGGTGGAAGGTGCCAAATACGTTTGCCGTCATACGAATGGACTTGTTGCTAACAGCGGTGGGAGTGGCAAAAAGAGGAAGAATCTCCAGTGGAGCTCTTTTTTATAATGGACGCCACGTGACCCCAAGGTGCTGCTGATATTCGGTGAAACAGGATCACCAGTTCCTTAACAAAATTTCTACATATTATAGCGACGGCTACGGCTAGACTGACGCAATTTTGTTCATTCCTACTTTTTTATTAAAATAATCTGAAAAGAAGATATAATATACAATAACTCAACTAAGATACTTTGATCTTATTTGCTTGAAAACAATAGAGTATAGTAATAAATGAAATGGCAATTTTCTGCCAATTGCTACCCTAAATCAGTTTTGGAGCCATTTGACTCCTACCCACTATGTTTTTTCCCTAACCAAAGAAATAATACATATCGCCACAAACTCATGAAAATAGAAAATTTGTGTTTTTGTCTGCTGTTCAAATTTTATTCCGCAACTTTCTCCTGCCAACTGCAATACTGACCTGAAAATTTTTTTTCGCCCCAAAACTGTAAGTTAAAAATATTTCAACTGATTTTTTTTTTTTATAAATTCATATTTTGTGATATTTAAATTCTGTCTCTCCTCTCTTGGAGAAATGTTTGCTGCTTCTTTGAAAGGAAAATAATCATAAATGCAATTTTTAAAAGTAAAAATTTATTAACTTAGAACAAATTTAGATTCCCTTCCAAAATAAATATTAAATAATTTTTAAAAGAAATAAGACTCGCTATAGTTTTTTCTTTAGAAATATATTTAAATCATTTTTCTTTTTGATTTAAAATAATTTGAAAAAAGGTTAATGAACTACGATAAATCAATATGATTTGTTTGAACAACCATTACCATTATTTATGTTGGTATTTGAATCGAAATATGAAGTGTATGTTTCAATAAACGATGGCCTAAAAATATCAACAAATTGCCTATAAACTATTATTCAGAGATCCAATTGATGTACTGAAATTTCATACAAAAATATCTGGCTGAAACTTTGGGATTGAACAAATATTGAGTCAAATATTCCTCCCTTGAAAAAATCGGTTGCTAATGTAATTAACATTTAAATTGTTTTAGAATATTTCAGGGATTCCTATTTCTGTTTTATACCTCAGGCAACAAAAATTTATGCATAATCTTATGCTCCGTCCGACATGTTCTTTAGGAGCAAGAAATCCCATCTTCTTAGCAAATCTCAAAATATTAACGAGATTTTGTCAAATTCTATCTTACGGTCTTACACTTAATGACATCCCCACCCATATTGACGAGATGCTTTGACACCAACACCTATATTTTGACCAATTATTGGTGAAATAGAACGCTTATGAAAGAACGTATATTTTCACTATGAAGCGCTGAAAAAGAGCCGCTCCTTTTTTAAAGGAGTTGGAGCTGGAGCGGCTCCATTTTAAAAATGGGGAGCTAGCTCTATTTTGGGCGTATGAGCAGGAACTCGAGCAGCTCGAAAAGAAATGGAGCGCGTAAAGCTCTGTTGACTAAATAACTCTTTCCTATTGATAGTAACAGTGAGCTCCTTCCATACTCCTGTAGTGTACTTGTTTGTAAAATAGACTAGCTAACCATTAATAGTGAGTTCAAGTCTGTGGGGGGAGTATGTAATTTGGTTATTTCTGTTGATTTGCTCTCTAAATTATTCCCACCACAAATACAACACAAAACTTTACAATCACGTGAAAGAAATGGAATAGAACACAACGAACATTAAACAACAAACAATTTAATATGCATATAACAGAATTTGAAAACTAACAAAAATATATGATGTGTAAATGACCTTTTAGAAAATGAAGTTTGACAAAAGGAAAATAAATTTGTTTAAAGATGTGCGTAGGGTCATGTTAACGAAGTCCGTAAATAAGTCTTTCTTACTTACATTAAGTTTATAGCGGGTTTTATGGCTTTGGCGACAGCGTGTCTCGTAGATGAAAGAAAGTTTGTCGGGTTTTCCTTTTGAAAATAATTTTCGGTCATTTGAAAAGAGGTCACGAACTTTAGTTGAGGAAGGAAAGGAATTGGTTGTACATAATATCGGCTACTGGCTTAGTGGCTTGTGTTCTCTGTGTCTTCATTTGTGTGTAAGCTTGTGTCTTTTCTGGCTTCCTAACTGTGTTATTTATATCCTACAGGTGGATCAAAGAATCGTCCTAAAACTTTTGCGCGTAGACATTTATTGACCAATCAGATTTGTATTTTACTATTTTATTTTCGAGCCTAAATATTTTCTGTAGGTTCACTTCCGATCCTAATTTTCTAGAATGTTCTATTCCATGTTTTTAGCTGATTGGTTGAAAAATATAAAAATGTAATTTAAATGTTAATACGGGTTTGATCCTAAATTTCTAGAATGTTCTTAAGTATGTTTTTATTGCTTATTTTTAAGACTAGAAGAAATTTGTATCCTATATACCCCCCCGCAGATTGATAAATATTGAAAGTATTTATTAATATGTAATATAAGTCTTAAAATGTTTCGGCCAATGTACCTTTCTTCCAGATTTTGTGGTGATGTTTGCTGGTGTATTTGTCGGTGTGGGGGTTGGTTTGGATAATGTGGTTTTTGTAGGTGTAGATTGTTCGGTCATACTTTCCGTTATTGGTAAGTCCAAGTACGCCGGTTTTAGTCTGTCTATGGAGACAGTATCGAATTTGCCTTTTATGGCAAGCTTAAAATATTTGGGGTGTCGTTCAACTACCTGGAAAGGTCCGGAGTAAGTAGGACATAAGGGTTTTTTGACTGCATCATTTCGAATAAAAACGTATTTACAGTCGTGAAGGTCTTTTGGTGTGTAAAGTTCTTTTGTTTGTGTTCTTGTGGGTGTGTAAACTAAATCGTTCATTTTCTGTTTAAAATTTTTGACAAATGTTGTTGTAGGTTGCAAGGAAAGGTTTTTTTCACAAAATTGACCTGGCAGTGTTAAGGATGTTCCAAAAACCATTTCGGAAGCTGTACATCCCAGATCTTCTTTGATAACATTCCTTATTGATAATAAAACAAGGGGCAAATTATCAAACCATGTTTTGGAGTTGTTGTTAGCTGTTAAAGCTGTTTTAAGTTGTCTATGAAATCTTTCAATTAATCCATTTGCGCAGGGGTGATATGCTGTTGTTTTTATATGTTTGACTCCCAATAACTTTGTAAACTCATCGAAAAGCGTTGATTGAAATTGGGAGCCTCTGTCTGTTGTTATTACTGAAGGACAACCAAAGACTGAGATCCATTCTCGTAATATGGTTTTAGAGATAGTCTCTGCTGATATATCTCTAAGTGGGACGGCAACAGGCCATCTTGTAAATCTGTCAATGATGGTGAGTATATATTGACAGTCATTTGCTATTGGCAATGGTCCGACAATATCGATGTGTAGGTTTGTGAACCTACCATCTGGTTTTTTGAATTGTCCTGGAGGAGACTTTGTGTGTCTGTTTGTTTTGCTCTTCTGACAACTCAAGCAGGTTTGAGTCCAGTTTTTTATGTCAGTGTGCATATTGGGCCAAACAAAACGGTTGCTAATTAATTTTGTGGTTGCTCGGCGTCCAGGGTGTGAAAGGTTGTGGAAATGTGTAAATAACCTTTTTCTAAGTGATGGTGGTATATAAGGTCTTGAGTGACCTGTTTTGACATCGCAAAGTATTGTTTTTGTTCCGAATGGGACAGGGTATTCCTTCAGCTGTAGGGAAGTGTCCTTTAGTTTGTCTAATGTGGCATCTTTTCGTTGCTCATCTGCAATGAGCTCGAAGGTGAGATCTACCGAATCAATAGACTGTATTGTGGAGCGTGAGAGTGTGTCTGCCACAATATTGTCTGAGCCTTTTATGTATTGGATATCCGAGGTAAATTGCGAGATATAGTCCAGTTGTCGAGTATCTCTGGGCGTATATTTCTCGGTATTTACATGTAAGGCGTAAGTGAGTGGTTTGTGATCAGTGAAAACGGTGAAATCTCGTCCTTCGAGTAAGTGTCGAAAGTGCCTTATTGACAAGTAAATTGCCAGTAACTCCCTTGAGAAGGTGCTGTATTTTCGCTGTGCGGTGTTCAATTTCACTGAGAAAAAGGATATTGGTTTTTCCAAGCCATTTTGTGTTTGTTGTAAGACTGCTCCAATTGAGTCTCCTGAAGCGTCTGTTGTTAGAGAAAGTGTACTAGTGTTCTCATTAGAGATGTAGGAGAGCTTGGTAAAATCTGCTAATGCTTTTTTAGCATTGTGAAAAGCAGTTAAAGCTTCTCCTTCAATTTGAATTTTTGCGTTTTTATTTTTTTGTTGTTGCAACATGTTTGTGAGTGGGGTTAATATTCTGGAACAACCTGGAATAAATCTACGGTAGTAATTTACCAAACCGAGAAATCTCCGAAGTTGTCGCAGTGATGTTGGTTGTGGGAAATTTTGTATAGCTGTCACTTTTTCTGGGACAGGTGTGATTCCCTGTTCATCTATCGTATGGCCTAAGAAGTTTAATTTCGAGACAGCAAACTCACATTTGCTTAAGTTGATTTTCAAGCCGAAATGTGTTAGTCTCTCGAAAACTTGGAACAAGTGGTCTTGATGTTCTTTGGTGTCACAGCTAGCAATTAGGACATCGTCGATATAGGCAAAGGCGAACGGTAACCCTCTCAATACCTCGTCAATGAGTCTCTGGAAAGTTTGAGCGGCATTACGTAATCCAAATGGCATTCTGGTGAATTCGAAAAGTCCAAAAGGAGTTGTAATAGCTGTTTTTTTTATATCTTCCTCTGCTACTGGAATTTGGTAGTAAGCCTTAACCAAATCCAGTTTTGTGAAGATCTTGGTTCCTTGCAAGCCCATGGCGAAATCGTGTAGATGTGGGATTGGATACCTGTCAGGAACTGTTTTTGCGTTGAGGTTCCTGAAATCCCCACAAGGTCGCCATGCGCCTGTTTCTGGCTTTTGAACCATATGTAGGGGTGAGGAGTATGGACTACTAGAAGGGCGTATGATTCCTAATTGTAACATGTGCTGAAATTCGTCTTTTGCTGCTTTATATTTCTCTGGATGTAGTCTGCGTGGTGATGCATGTGTGGGTGGTCCAGAGGTTGTGATATAATGTTTAGCTGTATGACGAACTTCATCAGAATGTTTAAAGGGCGTAGTGAGAGTTGGAAATTTAGTGATCAACTCTTGTAATCCATTCGCATCTGGTATTGCCGCACAAATTCCAGTTGACCGGTAGATTGAGGTGATTCCCTTAGCCGTCAGTTCGGTGTTGCAATCGACGAGAGATCGCGTAGCCATGTTCACAGAAACGTTAAAATGGGACAAAAAATCAGCTCCAAGAATCGGTGTTTTGACTTGGGCTATGGTGAAAACCCACGGAAAAGATCGACGTAAACCCAAATTGAGCGTTAGTGCTATCTCTCCGTAGGTTTCAATTCTTGATCCATTTGCCGCTTGCAGTGTGAATGAAGATGGTTGGTGTTTTTTCTTGGGATCCGGTGGAATAACGCTTATTTGTGCGCCGGTGTCGACTAAAAATAAATATCCGGTATTTTTGTCCCGAATGTAAAATAGACGACTTCCTTGTTTTAAACCAGCAGCTAATGTCGTCTTTACTTGCTGCCGGTGTAACCGTTTCCCTGATTCTGTGTTGATGTAGGTGTGGTCGAATTGAAGTTGCATGGTTTTATGCACTTCCTTGCCTCACATCCAAATTTGAAATGATACCAACAGGTATCAAAGGTGCGTCGCCTTCTGGGAGGTGAGTTCGACCTATTTCGTCTTCTGTTCTGTGAGGAGGTTCTGTCAGGACTGGAATGTTGGGATGCTTTGAGCTTCACCAAATTTTGGACTTGCAGGGATAAATTTTTCATGCCCTGTAGCAGCTCAGTTAACATGTCTGGCGTGGTTGTCTGTGATGTTGTGTTTGTTGGCGTTGTTGTATTCCTTGGTGTTGTGTCATTTGTTGAGTTGTATGATGTGGCGTAAACGTTCTGGTTTTGGTTATTTTCGTGTATTCTATCAGCTATTTCCGATACACTCTCCAAGTCTAAATCTTCAGGAAGTGATGCGAGTATTTGTGTTGTATGAGTGTGGAGTTTGTCCGTCCATAGTTTTTTTAAAACTGTCTCGGACATGGTGTTGCTTCCTAACAAAGATTTTATTTTTCTCAAGAGTTGTGAGGGTGTCATATGTCCAAGGGTCAAATTGTAAAATAGATCATGTAACTTTTTTCCATCAGATGTACCCATACGTTTAATAATGGCGTTCTTTAGCGTATCATATGGTTTGTCTTCAGGCATATGGTCTAGCAAATCGACCACTTCTGCCGCCACGTCGGTGGGAAGTTTTTCCACGACGTATGCATACTTTGAGGTTTGCGATGTAATTTTTTTAGCGCTAAAAAGTGCATTTAGTTGCGAAAACCATACTGGTATGTTAGTTGGGTTGTAGCTGGGAATGCTGGCTGTTATTGTTGCTGTTGTGGGTTCAATGTCGCTGTTTTCCATTTTTACGCGTTGTAATAATTTTTTTTGTGCTGTTTTTTTAAAAAATGAGAGCTGTTTTTGTTTTTATGTGTGGTTGCGTGCTTTCACTTGTCGGAAGGTCACCAATTTGTGGGGGGAGTATGTAATTTGGTTATTTCTGTTGATTTGCTCTCTAAATTATTCCCACCACAAATACAACACAAAACTTTACAATCACGTGAAAGAAATGGAATAGAACACAACGAACATTAAACAACAAACAATTTAATATGCATATAACAGAATTTGAAAACTAACAAAAATATATGATGTGTAAATGACCTTTTAGAAAATGAAGTTTGACAAAAGGAAAATAAATTTGTTTAAAGATGTGCGTAGGGTCATGTTAACGAAGTCCGTAAATAAGTCTTTCTTACTTACATTAAGTTTATAGCGGGTTTTATGGCTTTGGCGACAGCGTGTCTCGTAGATGAAAGAAAGTTTGTCGGGTTTTCCTTTTGAAAATAATTTTCGGTCATTTGAAAAGAGGTCACGAACTTTAGTTGAGGAAGGAAAGGAATTGGTTGTACATAATATCGGCTACTGGCTTAGTGGCTTGTGTTCTCTGTGTCTTCATTTGTGTGTAAGCTTGTGTCTTTTCTGGCTTCCTAACTGTGTTATTTATATCCTACAGGTGGATCAAAGAATCGTCCTAAAACTTTTGCGCGTAGACATTTATTGACCAATCAGATTTGTATTTTACTATTTTATTTTCGAGCCTAAATATTTTCTGTAGGTTCACTTCCGATCCTAATTTTCTAGAATGTTCTATTCCATGTTTTTAGCTGATTGGTTGAAAAATATAAAAATGTAATTTAAATGTTAATACGGGTTTGATCCTAAATTTCTAGAATGTTCTTAAGTATGTTTTTATTGCTTATTTTTAAGACTAGAAGAAATTTGTATCCTATAAGTCTCAGTTGTTGTCCCAAACTTCTGCCCTTGTTCCATAACTAATATACTATTTGTGATTAAGTATTTTCGTACCTATTGCTTAAGGGGGGAATATAATTGTTTTTATCGGTTGGGGATTAATATTTCTTTACTTTTTTGTCTTTGTTATCTAAAGAAGGTTGTGTAAAATTTCGTGTCATGACTATATGGGACCCAAATTTGTAATATTTAGAAATATATATATATATATATATAAAATCGTAATCTTAATAAAAAAAAATGTTAATAGCAATAATTGAAATTTAATACAGAAACTTGCTGTCACTTGTTCCTTAGGAGAGGCCAATAGTTTCGACAGCATAAAATATCTGATGATAACTAGTGGGACAACTCTTAAAACTAATCAAAGGCTTGTAGGCAACAAATAAATTATCAGTCACATGATAGGCTCCTATAAATAAACATTCAACCCTTCCTCAAATAAAATGCTAGGCAATTAGCACCATAGGTCAAAGAAAAACCCTTTGCTGGATCCAGTAGATGGGTTACATTTCGGCCGGCCATAGAATCAACGGCACGGATCAGGTCGGGTGTGTCACGTCTCTGGACTGACATAGCTTTTGTGAGTACAAGACAAAAAATTCTAAAATAAACTCATTTTAAATTTACCCGCCGCCTCTCAAAAAAAAAAAAAAAAAAAAATCAAAACAATTCACCTCTGTCTGTGAACCTTTCATTGTAAAATAACTAATTACAATTCCTTATTTTTATTTTTTTTACATAACACACACACACACACACACACACACACACACATACAAATTCTTTTATTGTTGTTTGTTTATTTTTGTTTTACATATTTCTAGTTGAGAGATATCGAAAGAAAATTCCGATAACCAAACGCATCCGCTACAGAAATATGTTGAAGAAACTGGCCAGTTACCGACCAGTTTCTTCAAAGATACTTTCTAAATGTATGAAACCTTTTATTTAGTGGTATTATGATTGCCGTTTTCACAATAGACGGAATCAATTCATATTTCCCAACATTACATTGAAAAAACCTTTTCTTTGGTAATAAATATTTTAGGATGTATTCTATCTGGTACCATTCTTTTATTTACACCCAGCTGGTATAATAATAGTTTTATGTCTTTAGCTTTTACTATTTTCTCAATAATTTTTGTTTACTCTTCTCATTGTAGAGAAGAGGAAAATCTCGTATTTTGGTTTGGCGCGCAATTTAATTCAACACTGAATTTCACCCAATCAGGATGACTTATTCTATTCAGCCCGGACCTTCATTTCCGGCTAGCAAAACGGGTGAGCGGCAAAACACACTCTCTTCGGCTTGAGACGGCGACCAGAACAGACGTGCCTCTGGTCGTCCCTGCTTAGCGATGCTTTTTAGCTAGACAAGCCACCCAGTGTGGACATCTCACTGTGGCTTTAACACTAGCCGCAGCAACATGGACACTCAACGAGGAACCATCTAATTTATGGATTCTTTACGAGGAATCCCAGTTGAACATAAATTAGAAGCATTCAGCATGCCTTCCACAGGCACCACTTCATGTCACCCCAAAAACTTGGCTATGTCGATCCGAGCGTAACCTCGCTCTCGACACACTAGTCACCTTTTCACTTCTGGTCCATATGAATGGAGAAAACGCACACTCTCTCCAAAAATACCAGACACACAAAAATACACAGTGACTTTAAACACATCCCTCATAAGTCCAACAACACGCTGCCATCTCAACATCCCGCTAAGACATTCCGTCTCAAACATCCAACAAGCCTAAACACCACGAATCTTGCAGCACCAAAAGCTAACCAAATATTCAAAGCTACAAATAAAGAACTTTCGTTGTTGTGTGTTAAAGAAAAGTTTCGTAATTCATTGTGTTATCCTAAAAACAGCTATAAATTGGTGACTCCGCATGGCACCCTTTGAATTGCGAGACAACTAAAAACTATTCATAACAACACCTTTCGACCTTCGCCATCTTACTTCATCTTCAACCACCTTATTATTTCCAACAAGCATTAGCGAGGGCCTTACAACACTCGGCGAGGAAACAACACAACGTAAACACACATATGTTACACCATCTTCCTCGCTGAACCAAACAAACTTTTCCTCGCTTACCAACAACAAAAACTCTGGCTACAAAAATGGTTTCCTCTCGCTAAACAATAATACTCACTTCAAACATCACTAAATCATAACTTTCCTGTAATGGATGAAATTCTTCCAAAGAATGATCAGATTGAAATAATATTGCTCATACACCTGCTGTTTCAATTGGCGTGTTTGTCAAATCACCTGCCTCATCATATTTTTACTCTATGAACGTTTTTGTGAATTTTAGTTTTGATTTTACATATTTGAATAACGCTTTCCAATTTTATTTTCAACTTCCAATTTTTCATTTGCTTCATAGTTTTCAGCTTTACTTTGCTTACTTAAAGCATTATGACAGTTCTCCATATTAGGTAGAATTCTAAATTTTTTCCAAGCTATATCTTTTCTTTTAGGAAATTATTCTAAAAGCTTTTACAAAAATAACACAAAGCCAAAAATGGAGTTTTGGGAAAAAGGCAAATTAAAACTGAAAAAGTACTAGGAACAAAAGAATATCATATCAATACACTTCCATCGTCTAGCATTGTTAAGAAACAATATGTTGGTTTATTCCATTTTTTTAACGACTGAAGAAGTAAGTTACTTTCCTTATCACCATTTTTATCTTATTTTCGAAAAGCTCGACAGAATGTCAGTCACTCCAAACCTTATGTAATTTCCTGAAATTGGTAAAAAAAATCTCGTGTTGCGGAGCCGATAAGCGCGTCGACTCCGCAAATAATTTAAGTTGCCGGCAAGTGTTGTAGTGACAGCCAGAGACAATGAAGGAAGATAAAAGGGAAGATAATAGATACAACAAAAGTGACGATTTTATTTGCCGGAATTACAAACGTGTATGTAAATGTCCGTGGCGGTTGTATGTGGTCTTCAGCTAGGATGGGTTACGTTGAGTTGTAGATGTGCGCAGCTGGACGTTCGACGAGGGTAGCTGGCGTAGGTCGAGTCGTGGAGATACAGCTGAATGTTTGATGCTGGTAAGCTGAGATCGGTCAGGTCGTTGGATACAGCTGGACAGTCGTCGCGGGCAGCTGAGGTCGGTCGAGTCGTTGCAGAAAGCTGAAGTCGGTCGAATCGTTTGGTAAATCGATGTCCCGGTTTTGACATGTCGTTGGTATGGTCGAGTCGTGGTTGCTAGCCCGTAACAGCGAGTCGTTACGTGGGCTAGTTGTTGCAATGCTAGGGCAGTCCGTAACAGCGAGTCGTTACGTGGACTGCATTGCAGGAGCGTCGTGGTCGGTAGCTATGGCTTTGTCATGCCAGATAGCTGTGCGGGCGTATCGTTTACGGTAGCTATGGCTTTGTCGTGCCAGATAGCTGTGCGGGCGTATCGTTTACAGTAGCTATGGCTTTGTCGTGCCAGATAGCTGTGCGGGCGTATCGTTTACAGTAGCTATGGCTTTGTCGTGCCAGATAGCTGTGAGGGCGTATCGTTTACAGTAGCTATGGCTTTGTCGTGCCAAATAGCAGTGCGGGCGTATCGTTTACAGTAGCTATGGCTGTTTCGCGCCAAAGCTGCGCGGGCGTATCGTTGACGGTAGCTATGGCTTTGTCGTGCCATATAGCTGTGCGGGCGTATCGTTGACGGGGCCTATGGCTGTTTCGCGCCAAAGCTGTGCGGACGAGTCGGGGCGGTAGCTATGGCTGTTTTGCGCCAAAGCTGTGCGGATGTATCGAGGCGGTAGCTAAGGCTGTTTCGCGCCAAAGCTGTGCAGACGTATCGAGGCGGTAGCTAAGGCTTGCGCGCCAAAGCTCTGCACTGTCGAGCGAACAGGCCAGGAGGCCGAGGCTAAGATTGGCGTTATCTTAGCGCTGCGCAGATAGTGGAGTGGTAGCTAAAGGCTAACCCTTGCCTTTAGCGCTGCACAGCCAAACGGATGAGCGGAACCGAGCGATGGTTAAGACCGGCTGGTCTTAGTGAGTCCTCTTCGTGTTTGCCTCCAGGCCGTCTATTTCGACTGATCATTAATGACCGCCATAGATGCTCCGACCCGCAGAAGGGGACCTCTCATAGCCCTTAAAAAGGACCGTAAAAAAAGGTTGTTGAATCTACCACTAGAAGTGGCGGTGAGGTGGGTGCAACCACGATAACGTAGGACCTGAGTCTCGTGGAGCCAAGTGGCCCCAGAGACCGTCCGCGTAGACCTCTGGTATTTATCGATGCGACCCACCAACGTACGAATATGGCACAAGGCCGTTTTTAAGATAGGCCCGGTCGCAGTGACGAAGCCCACACGCGTCTGGCAAAGCCAAAAATACCTTCAGCCCCGTCGGCATTCCCCTTTTTGGGGCGCCTTAGGCGCCAAGCAATAAACCCTCGCGAAGGAGGTATAAGCCTGGGGGGATGGCCCCCTGAGGCCGGAGGAAATCTCCAGTACCGAGGCACACTCGGCAGAACCGCCCAGAGGTAAGACGGCCTACCGAATGCAACCCAAGAACTGGAGAAGAAAAGCCACACACGAACGCCCTAGAGCGTCTGCGTAGACCTCTGTTATTTATCGTTGCGTCCCACCAACGCGCGAATATGGCACAAGGCCGTTTTTAAGGTGGGCCCAGTCGCAGGGACGAAGCCCTAGAGCGTCCGCGGGGACTATTTGTCGCTGCCTCCCACCAGACACGATTTGACACATGGTCAAAAGCCTGAAGGCCGATTAAAGTCGGGATAAAAGGGAAGGGGAAGGTCGGGAACGAGCCGAGACTCGAACCCTGCTGGTCTATGCTGCTCATCGGCTCACTTGGTGCTATGTGAGCCTGATGAGGCAAGCAGTTTCACGAACCCAAATGTGGGTCCGGGCACGTATTCCGGGTTATGGCTTGAACTAAACAGCAAGGTCTAGTGCCATACATAGATTTCGAGAAAGTCCGCGGGGACCTCTGTATTTATCGAAGCGTCCCACCAACGAACGAATATGGCACAAGGCCGTTTTTAAGGTGGGCCCGGTCACAGGGCCGAAGCCCACACGCGTCCGGCAAGGCCAAAAATACCTTCGGCTCCGTCGGCATTCCCATTTTTGGGGCGTCAGGCAATAAACCCAACCCCCCGAAGGTGGTATAAGCCTGGGGGGATGGCCCCCTGAGGCCGGAGGAAATCTCCAGTGCCGAGGCACACCCGGCAGAACCGCCCAGAGGTAAGACGGCCTCCCGAATGCAACCCAAGAACTGGAGAGGAAAGGCCACACACAAACGCCCAAGAGCGTCCGCGGGGACCTCTGTATTTATCGAAGCGTCCCACCAACGCACGAATATGGCACAAGGCCGTTTTTAAGGTGGGCCCAGTCGCAGGGCCAAAGCCCACACGCGTCCGGCAAGGCCAAAAATACCTTCGGTCCCGTCGGCATTCCCCTTATTGGGGCGCCTCAGGCGCCAGGCAATAAACCCCCCCCGAAGGGAGTATAAGCCGGGGGGGATGGCCCCCTGAGGCAGGAGGAAACCTCCAGTGTCGAGGCACACCCGGCAGAACCGCCCAGAGGTTAGACGGCCTACCGAATGCAACCCAAGAACTGGAGAGGAAAGGCCACACACAAACGCCCTAGAGCGTCCGAGGGGACCTCTGTATTTATCGTTGCGTCCCATCAACGCACGAATATGGCACAAAGCCGTTTTTAAGGTGGGTCCGGTCGCAGGGCCGAAGCCCACACGCGTCCGGCAAGGCCAAAAATACCTTCGGACCCGTCGGCATTCCCCTTTTTTGGGCACCTCAGGCGCCAGGCAATAAACCCCCCCCGAAGTAGATATAAGCCTAGGGGGATGGCCCCCTGGGGCCGGAGGAACTCTCCAGTGCCGAAGTACATCCGGCAGAACCGTCCAGAGATAAAACGGCCTACCGAGTGCAACCCAACAAGTGGAGAGGAAAAAAGGTCCGCGGGGACCTCTGTATTTATCGTTGCGTCCCACCAACGCACGAATATGGCACAAGGCCGTTTTTAAGGTGGGCCCGGTCGCAGGGCCAAAGCCCACACGCGTCCGGCAAGGCCAAAAATACCTTCGGCCCCGTCGGCATTCCCCTTTTTGGGGCGCCAGGCAATAACCCCCCCCCCGAAGGGGGTATAAGCGTGGGGGGATGGCCCCCTGAGGCCGGAGGAACTCAGCAGTGCCGAGGCACATCCGGCAGAACCGTCCAGAGATAAAACGGCCTACCGAGTGCAACCCAACAACTGGAGAGGAAAAAAGGTCCGCGGGGACCTCTGTATTTATCGTTGCGTCCCACCAACGCACGAATATGGCACAAGGCCGTTTTTAAAGTAGGCCCGGTCGCAGGGCTGAAGCCCACACGCGTCCGGCAAGGCCAAAAATACCTTCGGCCCCGTCGGCATTCCCCTTTTTAGGGGCGCCCCTGACGCCAGGCAATATATCCCCCCCCCCGAAGGGGTTATAAGCCTGGGGGGGTGGCCCCTGGGGCCGGAGGAACTCTCCAGTGTCGAGGCACACCCGGCAGAACCGTCCAGAGATAAAACGGCCTACCGAATGCAACCCAACAACTGGAGAGGAAAAAAGGTCCGCGGGGACCGCTGTATTTATCGTTGCGTCCCACCAACGCACGAATATGGCACAAGGCCGTTTTTAAGTTCGGCACGGTCGAAGGGCCGAAACCCACACGCGTCCGGCAAGGCCAAAAATACCTTCGGGCCCGTCGGCATCACCTTTTTAGGGGCGCCTCAGGCGCCAGGCAATAAACCCCCCCGAAGGGGGTATAAGCCTGGGGCACGGCCCCCTGAGGCCGGAGGAACTCTCCAGTGCCGAGGCACATACGGCAGAACCGTCCAGAGATAAAACGGCCTACTGAATGCAACCCAACAACTGGAGAGGAAAAAAGGTTCGCGGTGACCTCTCTATTTATCGTTGCGTCCCACCAACGCACGAATATGGCACAAGGCCGTTTTTAAGGTAGGCCCGGTTGCAGGGCCGAAACGCACACGCGTCCGGCAAGGCCAAAAATACGTTCGGCCCTGTCGGCATTCCCCTTTTTAGGGGCGCCTCAGGCGCCAGGCAATAAACCCAACCTCCCCGAAGGGGGTTATAAGCCAGGGAGGGTTGTCCCCTGAGGCTGGAGGAACTCTCCAGTGTCGAGGCACACCCGGCAGAACCGTCCAGAGATAAAACGGCCTACCGAGTGCAACCCAACAACTGGAGAGGAAAAAAGGTCCGCGGGGACCTCTCTATTTATCGTTGCGTCCCACCAACGCACGAATATGGCACAAGGCCGTTTTTAAGGTGGGCCCGGTTGCAGGGCCGAAACCCACACGCGTCCGGCAAGGCCAAAAATACCTTCGGCCCCGTCGGCATTCCCTTTTTAGGGGCGCCTCAGGCGCCAGGCAATAACCCCCCCCCGAAGGGGTTATAAGCCTGGAGGGATGGCCCCCTGAGGCCGGAGGAAATCTCCAGTGCCGAGGCACACCCGGCAGAACCGCCCAGAGGTAAGACGGCCTACCGAATGCAACACAAGAACTGGAGAGGAAATGTCACAAACACCCTAAAAAAGAGCGGGGACCTCTGTATTTATCGTTGCGTCCCACAAACGCACGAATATGGCACAAGGCCGTTTTTAAGGTGGGCCCGGTCGCAGGGCCGAAGCCCACACGCGTCCGGCAAGGCCATAAATACCTTCGGCCCCGTCGGCATTCCCCCTTTTGGGGCGCCTCAGGCGCCAGGCAATAAACCCAATCCCACAGAAGGGGGTATAAGCCTGGGGGGATGGCCCCCTGAGGCCGGAGGAAATCTCCAGTGCCGAGGCACACCCGGCAGAACCGCCCAGAGGTAAGACGGCCTACCGAATGCAACCCAAGAACTGGAGAGGAAAAAAGGTCCGCGGGGACCTTTGTATTTATCGTTGCGTCCCACCAACGCACGAATACGGCACAAGGCCGTTTTTAAGGTGGGCCCGGTCGCAGGGCCGAAGCCCACACGCGTCCGGCAAGGCCAAAAATACGTTCGGCCCCGTCGGCATTCCCCTTTTTAGGGCGCCAGGCAATAACCCCCCACGAAGGGGGTATAAGCCTGGGGGAATGGCCCCCTGAGGCCGGAGGAAATCTTCAGTGCCGAGGCACGCCCAGCAGAACCGCCCAGAGTTCTGCCGGCCTACCGAATGCAGAGCCACACACAAACGCCCTGTATTTTCGCCGCCTGAAGCCTTTTTCATATAGAAGAAAGGGAACTCCACTTCTGTCGCGCCACGTGAATAGAAAGTTCTTCTATAAAAAATGGACGCAGAAAATAAGTACTTCTGTAGTCCGGTATGGGCTAGCGAATAATATTATCTCCATTTTTATAGAATTTTTTTCTGGCAGAAGTGTTTTGCAAATGTTGATAAATATTAATTCATCCCTTTCTTAGCTGTAACGGCCGGTTAGAGTCGAAAAAAGGCTTAGTCATTTCCGGCTGTGCCCGGATGTTATTTCTCTAGGGCGAAAGGTGTAATCCGATCTGTTTACATTCGTAGGCCGGTCGCAGCATATGTAGAACTGAAATGCTTACAGGTCCGTGGGGGTGGTCCTCGAACAAGTGGTACACTTTTATGGATACTAGTGTGAATTTCTGTATTGTGAAATGAATTACCAAGACCAGAAAATCCGGCGAACACTTGCGTGCGACTTACTAACACTGGACAGCTGTTTCGACCTTATTAAGTCTCTTCAGCAGTATATACCGTGATCTCCCCCAGTGGAGATCGAACCAATGACCACAGAATGTAGAGCCGAAACTTCACCACTAACACACAACCTACATCACACACAAGTGACGTCAAATCAACTCGTCATGGTCATTGCGTGGCCAATTAACCTGAATGTGTACGATGTGGATTGGTGGCTCAGTGGTAGAGTTTTTATTTTAAGCATAGAAAAAAACAACAACAATTTACATTAAATATTGTTTTTAAAAAATTAGACGGTCAAATGGTCGCTGGTTTAACATTTTATCTTTCATAAAGAATTTGTGAGATCATATTTGTTGAGTATTGTGTTTTTAATGCAAAAAAATTGTGAAATGCTTAAATATGATAATTTTCTACATAACATTCAGTGACAATTATGATTTTGAGTAAAATAAGTTATAAACAACATATAAATTCAATAAAAAACGTACACAAAACACTTAAAACATCAAAATCAACGCATCCATAAAACTCAGTACAGTTGTAAAATTACAAATTCCCATAAATGTAAATAAGTACTATTACATTTGTAGTATTTCTGAAAATTTAGAGCAAAAAATATTTTGGCAAAGCTTAAAACTATTACTGTGGCAATATTCGCTTGTCTGCTAATTTATCCTGATTAACAGACAAGTGAATACTGCTACAGTAATATTTTTGCCAGGTTATGTGGGAATAAAAAAGGTAAAGGCTTCACCACTTTTCTTCATGACATCATACATTTATTTTTTCAAGCAAAAATCTGGAAAAATTCTGAGATGTTAGGGGAAATATGCATGGTTGAACAAACTTAAAAAATCTAATAATTTGAATAGTTTTAAAGTTGATTTCACAAAAAATTGACATACCAATTTTTGCTAGTCCAACTCCTCTTAAAATATAAAATTACTCAACAAAACAATAACACATTTGGGAATGAAATACCATCATAATAATGGTTACTTGAAGGTTATTGTTCTAATTAAGTTAATTTCACGATTAGAATATGGAACTGGTGCTGTTTCATTTTTGTGAGTGATATTGTAATGAGCTTCAAGATTATAGCTCCATCTATACAAATTACATAAAGAACACAATTGTTTTGTTCGTACATGGATTTTTTTATTGCCTTGGTAGGAATAATTTTGTATACATTTGTCTAAAACGTATTCAATACCTCTCTTATTCCCGAATGCAAGTTAACTATTGATTGAAGTCTTGGAATGTCATTATCAATACTTATTTGAAATCGCTTATGGAAAGAGAGGGGTTTGCCAATGTTGCGGAGCCTATAAGCATGTCGACCCCGCAAATGTTTAAAGTTTATGCGCCAAAACCGCCCTATCTAGCTTATCCTTAATCGATTTTTGCTCCGCTACCATATCTAACTTGAGTCTCCTACTATAGTCGGCAGCAAAGGATCTAATGCTATCCTTAAGGTTACCCCACCACCAATTTCCAATAATAGCCCCCGTCAGTTCCCGCTTTATCATTAGTTCTAGCTGGTTCCGGAAGTCATCCTCAGCCAAAAGGGAAGAGTTGAACTTCCAGTAACCAGACATCCTGCATCTAGACTTATCTAACCTAATAGACACACATAAGAATTTGTGGTCGGAATCTTTATAAGGATCGGAACTTGGACCACCTAAATAATCAAGGTCGACTCGCCTAACTAAAACTCGGTCCAAATAGCTGTAAAGCTGGGCCGAGGCGTCCCTACCGGCCCAAGTTCAAGCTATCTTATTTGGATGCCTTTCGCGAAATTTGTCAACGAGATCAAGTCGTTCGACAAATTTGCGAAAATGTCTGGCATCCAAGGTATTAGTACCCGCACTAATAGCCCCTCAGTCTAAATTGGGATCAAGGACGGTGTTCCAATCTCCAACTAAAATTACCCGCTTTGATGGTTTCACGTACGGCTCGATGCGCTGGAAAAAAAAACCCTAATCAGCCGAAACGCCTTATCCTTTATGGTAACGTCCAGAACACAAAGTCTGCCCACCGGATCTGAAAGAGCAAGAGCACACGTGGCGTCCAGACGTCTACTTATCAGTCAGGTGACACCTCTGGAACGACCATCAAAATATGCTGAGAAGGACAAATAGTCCCTCGACAGAATACCTTCATGGAAGTTGGAGTCAAAGCGAGTCTCCTGTAAACAACATATATCAATGCCGCGGCGCTGGAGGTATAAAAGTAAATGGGATCTTCTAGAATCTGACCTCAGGCCGCGGCCATTCAAACTAGCGAGCCTTAAGTCCATCATGAACATTTACAGGGGTTGAGTACCCGGACTGAACATGGCTGGGGTCAGGTCGCCGACGGTCTGGCTCATGGGACCTGTGGCCATCTCATTCGTGATGACTCCATCATGAACAAGACCCCCGATGTCCCGCGGATATGTTAGTTTTACGGCCCTATAAAGGGAGGGGTGCAACACAATAGGGACCCTCCCAACAAGACCCTTACACGAATGAAGATCGTCCTTAAAATATGAAATCGGGTCGAGGGGCTCGTTTGCATCATCCAACATTTTCATCACACCTTCCGACCCTTGGCCCTTGCCAATGACGGTGGTAATCCATGCGTTAGGAAAGTTTTTTTGGTCTTCCACATTTTGCCCATTTACCTCCTTGAAATTGTGGAGGACCCTCAAATCTTTTAGTAGTTGCGGCTGGACCTTGTAGAGACGATCTAGGCTCCCCTCGTCCACCCGGCAAATGTTCGATCCCGAATGATGACGTGGTTTATCCTTTTTACGTTGATGTTTCGGGACCTCATCCCCCGAGCAGTCTAGATTAACTCCGCTGTCGTTTCTTGGGCGTTACACTTGTGTAACATACCCATGATACGGATACGTGAAACGTACATAGAATGTTCATAACATATATGCATAGAACATAGGAATCCCGAAACACGAAAAACACTTACGACTTCTTAGTTCAGGTACGAAACTTTTTATTACCTTTGAGTTAAAAGGTTTTTCGACATAAGGAGAGAGGCACAATCTTTCTATGCTGGCTTTTATATCTGCACCCCCCCCCACGTGTAGCACCCGCCACAAGGCCTCGGCGAGCAAGCGAAAGTCACCCTTCTTCTTCGGACCGCAAGACTCAACAGACTTTTTTTTCAAAATCCCCCAAATCCTCCACGCGCGCTTCCGGTGCGTAATGTCATTCACATCCCCAAGTCACAATTTTTTATCTGGAATTTTTATTTTGACATATCTGAATGACACATCCTCCCCGCGCGTGCGTTAACACCTGCGCCCAAGTTTGCACTTAACTAACCCATGTGCTGAGCCGAAAGGTTCTCGGCCTAACTAAACCCAAAGGCAAGATATATAAAACGAAATCCCTCGGCCATTATATTACACTTGGAGATGGTAAAGATGCTGCTGCTGTTGCTGGTGGAGAAGGTTTGATGGGAGGCGAATCTAACGGCAGCGGAGGGGGGTCCCATTTTTGTGGTTTCAAGATGGTCATTAGTGGAGGAGGCATGGGTTTTTGAGATGGAGTGGAAGGTGGTCTGATGATTCTAGGCTGCTTTGGAGATGAAGGGATGGAATGAGAGGGCTCTGGTCGTGAAGAGGATTTACGCTCCTGATCCAGTCGCTTTTTAAAATCCAGGAGTTTTTCAAATTTCTCCCGGCCTGGACTGAAGGATCTGGCCTTGGGTGGAGTGGGCTGTCGAGTAAGTCATCGACGTCGACCGGAATTTTCGGTGGCGCTGTCCAACTATTTTCTGTTGTTTTAACATTTTGGTCTTGAGGTATGCGAGTAGAATTAGGGGATTTACTATTTTGATCTGGAGCAGGGGTATTTTTGACCAATGGTGATTTTTCATTATGGTCAGGGGGAGGGTAATTTTCCACTTTGGATTTTGTGTGGAGATGGTGATTTTTCTTTTTTTTTTTTTTCAGGGGAGGGGAATGTTTGGAAGAGGGTGATTTGATTTTCTTTTTCTGGGGGAGAGGATCACCCTTATGGGTGGGGGGAGAATAAGGCCTTTATGGCCGAGCCGTGAGACCGGCTGGCCATAAATGATGGGACAACTAAAGAACTAAAAGGGTGATGGGAAAATAAGAAAAATTAAAGGTAATAAAAGGAAAAAGAAGGGGGGACTTATCTGAAGTTCCAACCAGGTCAGAAATTTCAGTCTAGCCGGGAGAAGCCGACACGGAATGAAATGATAAAGGTAAAATCCACTTGTTATGGTCTTGAGTCTTTACTATCAAGCTGCAAAGTGAGTCAAGCAATAAAAAAAAATGGCCTGTAGAGTGGAAACAAGAAGAGTCACAATGGAAAGAGAATGAATGTCGGAAGATGAGAGTATTGTGACGGTGCCATTAAATATTTATCACAGGACGGGAGTTTATTTTTCGCACGTGTGAAGTCGGGACAGTCTGGCACCTGATCCCTCGCAGAATAAGTTCCAGTTAAGATTCCCTTTTTGGGCGTAGGGGAACTGGCAGATTATGTGGGGGTTAATTTGGGGCTAGACTGACCGCCGCTGGCAAGGGGTTTCCAAATTTCACGTTACACCCTCCCACCAGGCTACTACCTCTTCCTACCCCTAGGATAATGAAAGATATGGGGCTCTAGGTTTAGATATATTATTATTTGTAGTAGTCGATAATTTCAATTTCCCGTGTAATATTTTTAAAGGGGCGAATAGGACATTTAGCGAGAATAAATTAAGGCGAATGAAGCTAAAAAGGAACTTACAAAAGACAACTTGATAGGCAGACAACACAATGAATAAATTTCAACACGAGGAGAGATATAAAATATAACAAGGTTATACATGCGGACACACATATTTAACGTGTCGGCTATATTATCAGCGGATAATATCAAAATACAAATGTCTTTTTTCCTTATTCTTTTCTTTCTTCCTTCTTTAAATTGAGAGAGTATGTAATTGCAATACTTAGGAAGGGTGGAGGGAGAGAACAGTCTTTAGGTTTACTTAGCTTTTCGACGGGTTCCTTCTGAGAGTATTTTCTCTTTTACGGGTTAGCGGGATTTTTTTACAGCTTGGCTTGAAGGCATCAGTTATCTTCTTGTCCAAGATTCTTTCCGCCTTTCCCCGAAATTTTGGCGGCAGTTTCAATTCATCTTCTCACATCAACTGCTGTCTTGAAAACCCCGGCTGTGCTTCTTCGCCCAGAGTTTGGCATGAGATTCACCTGTCCGTTCACGGCGACCTCTGTCTTCAAAACTAAATTCTTTATCCCTATTTCCGCTGACGAAAAGGGTGCTACTTCCGCTTTATGGTTCTGGCCAATCATTCGGCCTCTTTCTTCTTCCTTCACCCTGTCAGGCGATTCATTCAGACTACTATCTCTATCCAGTATATCCCCTTCTTTATCCATCCGGTCACAGAGTACAAACATCTGCTGGCTTTCATTCTAACCTGGATTTGTTACTTAGGCCGCGAGGAATAGACCTACATTCCTTATTCCTCTTTTAACGGTCAGTCTTTGGCGTCCTGTTAATTCAAACACGAAGGGGTAGGGGAAATTTCTTATTTCTATCCTCTCAGTGGTAGACAACGTGACAGTATTTACAGAAATCTTTGTCATGCAGTAGACTCCTAAAACGCTGGACTAAATTGAAGTTGCGGACGTAGTTGTGAGCACTAACCACGTGGTTTTCCTTGGCAATAGGTTCCCGAGATTGATTAGTTTACAGACGTCCGCCATCTTTGTTTCGGGAACAAGTGGCATAACGGCCATTTTAAAATATAGGAGTGTAAATCCTATAGTACACGTTCTGTTTTTGTTCTCGATCTTCTTTATTACTATTATTCCGGTTAATTTATGCGTACTCGTAACTGGGTTTGGGTCGACCTGGAGGTGACTTCAAAAAGCTACCAACCTTCGGCGAAATTTCACGCTGAATTCCACTTCTAAATTTAGCTTAAAAAATCGCCTTTAAACTATTACAATAACTTTTAGTTGTCAACGCTTTGTTTTTAAATTTCCCTTTATTATCAACCTAACTCAGCCCTTATGACAACTTGCCCTCTAATCAAAGCATTTGCGAATTCTTTTTCATAAAAACAATTCTAGTGATAAAACAAAACATGTTTTTTTCCTACACTACCCTTCGAAAATCCATTACGTTATTACACATTCGTAATGTATATCTCTATTCTTCTAAAATCCACTTTGAGTTCTTTCTTTTTTCTATTAATTTAAAAAAAAATTTTAACTCAAGACAACACATCAAGTCATTTCAGAATTTAATAAAGATGGATGACCCTGACAAGTCACATTTAACTGTGGTATGCAAATAGATGTAGTTATGGAGTTCAAAATAATAATTAATTGCAAATTAGAATAATTATGTTTATTGTCTAAGACAAAGAACTACCTAAAACTACTAGTGGTAAATTACAAAAATTCTATCGGGTATTCGCTTGGTTACTTTATTTTAGGATCCCCCCCCTCTTTAGAGGTACCAGTTACTTTTTACAATATCAGTTTCTGCCTTAAGGGACCTATCCCCCCACCTTTTCGGCATACATGTCCGTCAACTAAACTTTGACCCCCCCCACGACATGTCTTCTAAACAAATACTAAATCTTAAAAAGTGTCTTGAATCGCAAAAAATGCAATGAAATGAAATCATTGTTTATTTGTAAAAAAAAATTTTCATAATCCTTTTTTTTTTTTAATACAGTAGACATATTTTAATTGAGAGTATTAGTCGAATTTATGGCGATTCATTAATGGTTTAAAATATCTGAAAATTCTTTAATTTTTTCCACATGGAAATATCTGAATGTTGTTTATTATATCTAAGTACTTAACAAGATCCACACAAATAGATAGTTTCTGATAATCTTTCTATTTATACCTGTCAATGATCATCAATCAGTCTAACTCATTACCTATCTCAAAATATCCAGGTTCGATAAAAACTTGTCAGAATTGTCTCTTCATTCCCAGAATTCAACAACACGAAAGAAATTCATTAGATGCAGACGTCACGCGCAGACATTTTTTTTCTTCTGAGAGATGACCAAATCAATTGACTGAACTTTTGCTGATCTAATAAATTGGTGCACATTCATCAGTGAAGAAGAAATTTTCTTCAATTTGACACATTGAAATAATTACCGCCTATTAGACATTTCTGAACCACCAAAGAAAAAGTTAAATTGCTAAGTCACTCAGATCATCATTAAGCATCTTTCAGCTGTCTACAATGAAATAATTTATTTTTCGAAAATAAAGCTATTCGGAATTTTCATCATAAGAAAATGTAAGTATTTTGACTTCATTTTACAGTTTTCTTTTCTCCAGAATATTCTTTGTAAAGAAAAGATTAATGGGAAATAAAGTAATATTTTAAAAACAACAAAAACGAAAACACAATGGAAGTTTTTATCTTTTAGAAAACAATAAACATAAATTAAATCAAATGACTTTAACTTTTCTTAAAAATCAGTTTAAAAAGCATGGCATTAAAATTAAAATTTAAACAAAAACCCAACATTAAGCATGAAAATTACTTTTGTTGTTAATTTTTCTTTTCTTTCCCAATTAAATTATCCATAGCGAACAAACTTGAAACCAGGTAGATTTTATTTAAAGTAACAAAATTAATTTATTCATAGATTGTAAAAGATGAAAACTTCAATGAGTGACAATTTTTCAAAGTATATTATAGGACACTCTTTTATAAGAGCATAAAATATCTGCTGATAGCTAGAGTGACAAATCCTAGAATTAATTAAAGGGCTCTAAGCAAAAAATAAATTATCAGTCACATGGTAGGCTCCCATAAATAAACGTTCATCCCTTACCCGAATAAAATGCTAGACAATTAGCATTAACGTTTAAAGAAAACCCCTTTGATGCCTATCAAACAATATGCTTTGCCTTTCTAAAAAGACCAGACAATTGTCTAAAAGAAATGAAAATTTTATTCCCCTCTATCACTGGTCCTTGTATCTTTGACTTGACTTTCTTTGAGTTTTGCAAAGTCAGTTTCGTTTCGAATTCTGAAATGTAAACGCCGGAAAAAAATTAAGTCATAGGATTTAAAATTGAAAATAGCCATGCATGATTTAAGATATAAATCCGCGGGATAATTATCCACTAAAAGACTTTGTGAGTACAAGACAAAAATTTCTCTATTATTTTAAAAACTAAAAAAAGAACAAAAAAAAAAACCGACAAAAAACGAAACGTAAAAACAAAACAAAACAATTCACCTCTGTGAACCTTTCATTGTACAATAACTATTTACAAGTCCCTATTCGGTTTTTACGTAAACATATATTTATGCATTTACAAATACTTTTATTGTTTGTGTTTATTTTTATTGTTTTACATTTTTGTCAAAAGCTTAATGATTCTTATATTCTAATTAACTCTTGAATAAATATTGACTATATTGTATGAGAAGGATTGTCAGCGGCGATTATATATCTGAATCCGTTTAATATAAAATGTATTTATAGTTGAGAGATATCGAATTAAAAATCCGATAACCAAACCCATCTGCTAGAGAATAAGGTTAAAGAAACTGGTCGGTTAATACTTTCTAAATGTATTAAACGTTTTTATTTAGTGATATTATGATTGCTGTTTTTTGAATTGATGGAATCATTTGATATTTTCAAAGATTTTACATATTACGTTGATAAAACCTTCGTTTGATGATAAATATGTTAATATTTCCGGATGTTTTCTATTTGGTACCATTCTTTACTAACATCCAACTTGGATAATAATAGTTTTATGCCTTTAGATTTTACTATTATATCATTCCTAATTTTTACTATTCTCATAACAAGCTTCCTGTAACGGATGAAACTATTCCAAAAAATGATCAGATTGAAAAAGTATTGTTCATACACTTATTGTTTCCATTGGTGTGTTTGTCAGTTAACCTGTCTTATGTTTTTACTCTATTTGCCTTTTCGTGAATTTTACTTTTGAATTTACATATTTGAATAATACTTTTCAAATTTATTTTCATATTCCAATTTTTCATTTGCTTCCATGTTTTCAGATTGATTTTTCTTTGTTAAAGCATTATGACACTTTGCCATAATAGGTAGAATTCTACATTTTTTCCAAGCTTTATCTTTTTTTTTAGGAAATTATTGTAAAAGATTTTACAAAAATGGCATAAGCCCCCCCCCCAATGTGGTGGAAAAAGGCAAATTAAAGCTGAAGAAGCAATAGGGACAAATGAATATAAGACCAACACACATCTATGACCTGTTAGAAATAAATATTCCTTCAATATAATTTTGCAATATAAAACAAAACTAATTATAAAATTTAAATAAATGAATAAATAATAATAAATAAATAAAACTTCTCGCAAGTCTTAAATTCTATGAATAATTAAAAGGACGTTTTTTATTGGTTGAGAATAAAAAGCTGTCTTTGTGCATATATTAAGTTGATAAATGAAGAAGCAGACGATTTTTAAAAGATGCAGTCAACAAAAACTTTTCAAAATGGAAAGACAGCGCTTTTAAAGGACGTCGGTTCAATTAACCAACGTTTCACACACAAAAAAAGGAATAAAACTTCTGAGTCAACTATTCTTCGATAAAAGAACATGAAAACCTAACGTAAGTGTTCATTTAATTGTGCTTTTGTTTAAGTTTATATATGTATATATGTGTATAAATACTTGAATATGTGCAATTGAAAATCGACTTGGCTACGGGTTCACTTTTCTTCTAAAACGTTTACAAATAAAAGTAATTATTAGGTTGGATATGATATAATTTACTAATAGACCTAGCATTGTTCAGAATTTAAATATTTTTCCACTTTTTTAAATACTGAAGAAGTAAGCCATTTGCCTTAACAACATTTTTAATTTATTTTCGAATAACTTGACAAAATGTCCTTCTCGATGAAATTTTTGCTTCACAAATGTTTAAGTCAGTCACTCTCGTGCTTATATAATTTCCTGAAATTTGTAAAAAAGCAAAAATAAAATCATGTAGAACTGAAACACTTATTAACCTCTAAAAAAAAATGTCAAGTCTTAAAAAAAGTGTCTTGAATCGGCAAAAAACTTTAAAATGAAATCATTGTTTATTTGTTAATTTTTTTTAATAGAGTACACACATTTAATTACGAAAGGGTATTAGTTGAAATTATGATAGTTCATTAATGGTTTAAAATATCTGAAAATTCTTTATTTTTTCCACATGGAAATATATCAGTTAACTAAACCTAACTACATCACAAGCTCCTCACAAATTGGTGGTTTTAATCTTATTCCCTAATTATGTAGGTATGTATCATTATTATTTCTGACAATCTTTCTATTTTCTATATCACTCACTGATTATCAATCAATTTAACTCATTACCTATCTCATTATCTGCAGGTTCGATAAAACTTGTCAGAATTGTCTATTCATTCCAAGAATTCAATTAAATATTAAAAGCATTAAGAAAGTAATTCCAAAGAAGCAGACGAAACTTGCCGACATCTTGTTTTTTTGTTTTGTTTTGTTTTCCTTCTGAGAGATCAACAAAGTCATTGCCTGTACGTTTGCTGGTCAAATAAATCACAGTACATCCATCAGTGAAGAAGAAATTTACTTCAACTTAATGTATAGGAATAATTACAGCCTATTAGATAGTTTTAAATAGCCCAAGACAAAATTAAATTGCGAAATGACTCAGATCATCATCATATCAAGCATTTTTCAGCTGCTAACAAAGAAATAATTTATTTTTCGAAAAGAAATTTGTTCGGAATTTTCATTCTTAATAAATGTAAGTATTTTTACTTAATTTCACAATTTTCATTTTTTACGAATACAATACTTTGGAAAGAAAAGATTAATGGAAAATGAAGTAATATTTTTAATAACCCCCCCCCCAAACCCCGTAATTTTTTATTTTTGAAAATGATAAATAAATGCGAATTATATCAAGTCACTTAAACTTTTCTTTGAAAATCAACTTAAAGAATATGGTATTAAAATCTAAACAAAAACAAAACAGTAAACATAAAAATATTTTTTTATGTTGCTTGTAATTTTTCTTTTCTTTCCAAATTAAATCATTCGTAAAGAACAAACTCGAAACCAGGTAAATTTTATTTTAAGTTCCAAAGATTTATTCAGTGATTTTTTTTTTTTTTTTTTTTTTTTTTTCAAATGATGAAAACTTCAATGTGTGATAATATTTATTAAAAAATTATTACATAAAAATTGGCACAGGGTAAATCACATGGATAATTAAGAAAAAAAAAATTCCAACAAAGTTTTCAATAAAGAATTTTTTCCGACACAATTACAGGAACATTCATTAAAATATGTTTTGTTATATTTGCATTTACTGGTGAGATTAAATTTTAAGTTTTTATCTATTTACTTACTTGCTTTGGCGTCAGATGTTACATTTTCTTATATATCACTGCAGACGTTAATTCGCGAGATCAAGTCTCACTTGGTGCCCCATACTTCTGGCCTTGTTCCACGATTAAGCTTAGTTTTCAAAATGAGTAGCTCCTATTATAAGTAACTGTGGGCACCTCCTGTCGTGTACTGGTTTATAAAATAGACTAGCAAGCTATTAATAGTGAGCTTGAGTCTCACTGGGCACCCCATACTTTTGGCCTTGTTGTATATCTAATCTAAGCTGAGGAAATAAATATTCTTAATACCCATTGTTTAAGGGATGAACATAACTGTGTTTTTATCGATTGGGAATGAATATTAGTTTTTTCTTGTTACATTAACTTAAAAAATGTATTGCAAAATCATTTCGTGTCATGACAACTTCCGTCCCTTTTGCTAATATGAATTATTTATTAAGCTTTATAAGTTGTAGCACAAAACCCGATAGAGCACCCAATGAGACTTGAACGGTTCTTCGAAGGCTTATACCTCCTTTTTTCCCCTGCCTCATTTCACTATTTTCTTCGTGTTACGTTATATCCTCCATTCAATAAGCTCTGTTTTTTTTTTCTCTTTTAGGAATTACTTATCTCTACGAATTGGTATACAAGTCTCATCGTTATTAAGCAAACCTAGACATAAATTAGTCCATCTTTCTATGCGAGAAGAATATTGAATATTCTCATAAATAGAAACTTGATTCAAAATAAGTTAGTTTTTCATATGATCATAATTTGTGCTTAAAAAACGGTATGTTATAAAAATTTTGAGATTACCTTCAATTCTACTTATGAAGTCTCAGTAATAATGAAGTTTAAAGTACGTAAGCATTTATATAATTCTTAAGGTAAATTAATATGCTAAGTTTACCGAAATTTGAAAAACAAAATGGGAAACAAAAATTTGCTTTCGAATTAGAATTTAAAAAATCGTTTCTGTAAATAAAGATGTTCTTTCACCTAAAATGAACGCGAGGTAAGACTGGATATATGTGTGACAACGCAACTTTTATTCTAAGCTGTGTGTGTGTGAGAGAGAGAGAGCGTGTCTGTGTGTGAGTGCGTATGTGTGTGTATGTATGTCAGTGTGAGTATGTGCATGTGTGTTTCTCTGTGTGTGAGAGAGAGGAGAAATAATGAAATAGATTATTATGTGTCAAAACATTCAGTTTACCCAGTCGACGGGGCTTAGAAATCCTTTTACTCTATTCCTTGCTGAATAGTAAGCCCCCCCCCACACCTCACAAATAAAAGGGGTGACCTGGGTATAACATTAAAGTGCATTCGTTTGTGAGATTTCAATTATGGGGAGTGTAGACTACCCCTTCGTTGACAGTCTACTCTGACTCGGAGTGGTATTACTTGTTTGACTTTCATCTATGTGTCATATAGATTTATTTGAAAATTATTCGTTTTAGATTGGAATACTTGATACCATGTAACGTTGTGTAAATTATTTGTATAATCCTTCATAAGCTTCAAGGAACAATTCTTATTGTTCCTTGAAGCTTATGAAGGATTATTATTATTAGTTATTTGAAACTATATAACTCCAAACAGATAAATATTATTAATTAGGAATAGTTACTTGAAACCATGTCGTTATGTATAAATTACTGGTATTAGACAGGAATATATTTTTCATCATACAACTGTGCAAATTATTTCTATTAGATAGAAATACTTGATATCATATAACCGTGTGGCAAAAAAAAAAAAAAAAATGCTTACAAAACAACCAAACATAAAATAGAAATATGATATGAGGTGCATACGATAAGTTTCCAGACTTTTTTTGTATTGGCATTTTTATTGATAGTACACACATGAAACTCTAGTCCTCTTTGAAGTAATCTCCTTCGGCTGCAATGCACTTGTTGTACTGTTCGAGCAACTTCTGGGAGGCCCCATGGAAGTCCTCTTGTGTGAGCATGTCAATGATCTTTTGTCACAGCCTCTTTCATCTCCTCAATTGTATTATAACGACAGCCTCTGAGCTTAGGGAATAAGCAAAAGTCACAGGGAGCAAGGTCTGGACTATAGGGAGGGTGAGGAACTGTCGTGATGCCCACCTTGGTCAAATAGTCTGTGACAAGGATGGAGTTGTGGACTGGTGTATTGTCTGGGTGGAAATGCTGCTGACCTGATTTGAAGAGTGCTAGCCTCTTCCAACAGAATCTCTTCCTGAACTCCTTTAAAACCTCAACATAGTAACCCTAACCCTATGGCCAATCAACTCTGGTGTATTGACTTCCTTACTCCTCCCACACCTCTCATCATCCCTCACAGACAGTCTGCCTTCCTTGAATCTCTTATGCCCCTCAAAAACTGATGCTCGATTCATGCAAGATGGTCCAAAAGCACTCTGAAGCATTCCATACATTTCTGTGGCATATTTTCCAACTTTAAAACAGAATTTTATTGCATATCATTCTTCTAAAGTGTCAGATTGCATTTTTGAAATTCACCAGCTGTGACAATCAGGCTTTAGTAAGGTGTATTCCAATTCCTGCTGTAGCTGTTGATTTGAACCTGAAATCATAAAAATTGTTCAGTCATCTCATAAGATGTATAGCAATAACATAGTGAATTTTCAAGAGTCTACAACAGTTTTAAATGCCCATACGAAAAAAGTCTGGAAACTTATCGTATGCACCTCGTATTAGGCACAAGTTTTTCTAGTGTCCATGCATAAAATAACCCTAGACAGGTTGACATGCCATTAACACAAACCAATCAACCAAAACACTCAAGGAATACTATGTTTCCAAGGAAAAAAATCTTAAATAAAATTACCTGTCTTGATAATAATGACAGAAATTGCCAAAGGAAAGCCGCTTGCCAAAGAATTTAAATGTCTTTTTTAAAAAAGAAAAGAGTAAAGTATATCATAAAAAATCTATTTTTATACAAAGATACAATATTTTGCTATTAGTTAGTCTATGATATCCAGACAGATTTCTGATTAACTGAATCATTAATTATTGCATATTAAGTCAACCTTTCACTTTTAAAATTCATCTGACTGCAACATTGATGTTGATTGATAAAACTTGTATTATACATGTAATTTATCACGTATGCATTTAGTTGTGTTTTGATGAGAAAATAGACTTGCATTCTGTCTCAAATAAGATGGTGTCATAGGGTCTTAGGATCATCATCTTGCTTTGGTTTATATGACAGATATTATGTGAAGAAGAAAGCAAAATCAATTCCAGTGGTTGGATAAATATTGATATCTTTGAAACATCGAAGCATCGTATTGTATATTCACATTACACTCTAATGTTCATTATTAATTATAAATTCTTCATATCTTCGACAGTGATTGACAAGTCAAAAAACAATGTAGTCACTCTTATGATCCCTCCCACAAGACAAGAGCCATAAGTTGCAACTGACAGATTTAACAGTATCCCTTGAAAAATTGCTGAAATAGTTACTTGCTATGGCTGACTGTTACATAACCCAAGAAGGGTGCTTCTAATGTTGAAGGTAGCATGATATTTATGAAAATCTAATCTTCAGGCCCTCACAAGCACACACATAACAATCTTTAGAATAAGAAAGATTTTCCCATTTGACAGCAATCTACTCAAGAGACTGAATTACCTGGTACATGTTACACACCATATTGACCAGAATGTAATTAAACACAAGCCACTACAGCATTTCATATCATATGTGAATATCAAGCCAAGGAAGGACACTGAAAGTAAAAAAAAAAAAACAGGGACAAAACAATATTGATAGACACATCATGCACTGAATGTACAATGGGATTAGCAGAAAAAAAAACTTCAGTAAACCAGTTTCTAAAGTCAAAGGCAAAAGAAAGCTGAAGACAAGCATAAAATGCAGACAAGAATGGCAAGAGATTGTTGTAGAACTAGTTCAAACAAGAGCAGAAGCCCGGTCCTCAGACGATTGGGTAGCCTCAGTTGACCAAAAATTACAACACATGTGACTAGCAGCCTTTCCTCAGTATACCTCTGGTCAACTCATTCGTTCTGTCACTCAAAAAAACCAGTCTGCAAAGAACAACAACCTCCTGCTCCTGCTGCTGGCATGCTCTTTTATGCAAGTTCCACTGATAGAAATTTACATGCATAGTAGATTTCTTCTCATGAGAGACGAGATCGGCCCACTATAACTTCTGCTTCCAGAAGTGAACATATTTTCTAGTGCTTGACATGTAAGGCATAGTTTTAAGCACTTTGATCCAGGAGGTAAGTTTCTTCTCTCACTACAGAGATATATTATGGTGATCATGAAAGTTGGAACATAAGAACTCAGTAATGTAAGGTAAATACTCCAACACTCGTACATTGACTATCAAAGAAGCAACTATGGATAATATTCAGCATGTAGATGACATGTAAGTATCCTATGTAATAAAGAAAAGCAAGATATATATATATATATATATATATATATATATATATATATATATATATATATATATTTATATAATAATAAAAAGGTTAAAACTGAAGACAATATAGAAATAAAATGTCTTTCTCACCTACTCTAAAAAAGGAAATAAGATATTTGTATTTCTTTAAAAAAGTGGTTGATATTATACCTGTAGAAGATATAGCAACTGTATTTATGAGCTGACCCTTAAAAAATTGGAGGCCTGGACAAGATAATAATAATAATTTTGAAAAAGATGTCAGTTTTCATTAACAGCAGTCAGTTAGGACTACTATCTACTTGAAATGTTTATCCTTCTATACTACATAAACTAATTTTGCTTGACATTGTATATTTAGTTGCTATTTATTTATTCATTTGCTTTCATGCCTCCTTGGCCATGTCTTCCATCTTCTCACATAAACCTTAAGATAAAGGAAAGAGACTCTTTGCACAGAAAATCTATATGTAGTTGCAAATCTGTTTATAAATTTAACTGATATTTCCCCAAAATGCCTTCTTGTGTTCTTTTTCTTAGCATTTTTTCTGAAATCATCCAATTTAATCTTTTGTCTACTCTATTGCTGTTTTTCATTATATTAGGCATTTTGTTTCAAAAATATATTAGCCAAGAAATTCCACTTATTTAGTAGACTTAATTTTTAACATCTGTCTTGATAGTAAATTTAATTTGTGAGAAAAAATCTTGAAAAAATCTATCCCATAATTAGAAATTTCACAAATCATTTTGAAAGTTTCAATTAGATCACCTCTCATTATTCTTTTTAGTGGTGAATCCTCATTTCTCTAATCCCTCAATAATTAATCCTTACCTGTTTTTTTTAATTTATTTTTTTATTTATCTCATCTTTCTTTATTATTGCTGCAATCACAATGTTACAATGCTGGAACCTGTGTACAGTAATCTATATAAGGTCATATTATGGTTTCATATATTTCTAAAACAAAATTTGCTTCCCTTGAAATGAAATTCACCATTTGCCCTTGATACAACCAAGAAAATATGAATGTCACCTTTAAATGAAGCATAAAAGTCAATTGTTACATAGCATTCCTGGTTTACTTTTTTGATTTTCCTGTTGCTTAATTTCTATTCAACAATGATGGCCCCAGTACTGAACCCTGAGGAACACTAGGAGTATATTCTGTGTTTCAGAATAATTGTTACCAATTTTGACTTTTATACTTCTATGCAAAAAAGAATAACTTACAATATTTAATATTATTTTAGAACCACCTATTTTTTTTTTTTTTGTTTTCCCTAGTAAACTATAATGAGATACTGTATAAAATGCCTTTTTAAAATCTGAAAATATATTATCCTCAGATTCCCTTTCCCTCTAATAATCACTACATTCCAAAATTTTAGACAATGAAGATTTACTATTGAAGAAACCTTCTTAATTGCAACTTATATCATCCTTGATAAAATTTAGTATGTGATATGTAACTAATTTTCCGAAACCTTACACAAAGATATGTGAAACCCAGAATTTGTAATGTTTAGAAATACATTGTCTCCCTTTAGTCAAGGGCGACCCGAAGACTCCCTTTTCTATAGCTACTACACCGAGGTGTAGGGGAGGGTGGTACTCCTTTCCCTGGATGGCTCCTCTTTACCCTTGATACGTACCTTATATTGCTGAGTGTTAAGCAGGGAGGCATCAAGTACCATTTTTAAAGTCTTTGGTATGACACAACCTGGGATTCAACACAGGTCTCCCAGACCGGTGGCAAACACTCTACCTGCTAGCCAATGAGCTGGTATAGAAATACATAAATATAGATACATAAAGAAAAACTCTTTGATCTCGTGTGATGTCTATCAGACAAAAGACCTTTGATTTTCTTTGGATTTTGCAAAGTAAGTTGTCTTGACTTTAGACATGTACCCCCCCCCCAATAAAATAAAATACGAAAGACTTTAAATTTAAAATAGTCCTGCATGATCTAAAATATAAATCCACAGGATTATAAGCGACTAAATGAATTTGTGAGTACAAGACAAAACTTGCAAACTCTTTTTAAAAACTAAAAAAGAACACATTCACCTCTGTCTGTGAACCTTTCATTGTAAAATAACTATTTATAATCCCTTTTTTTTTTCTCTCATAAAACATTTATATATTTACAATTTCTTTTTTATGTTTGATTGTTTATTTTTATTGTTTTACATTTTTGTTAAAAGCTTAATGATTCTTATGTTCTAATTTGTTCTTTTGAATAAATATTGACTTGATTGTATTAGGAGGATTGTTAGTTGTAATTATATATCTAACTCTGTTTAGTATAAAATGTATTTCTAGTTGAGAGATATCAAAATAAGATTCTGATTACCAAACCCATCCGCTAGAGAATAAGGTTAAAGAACCTGGCCGTTAAAAACTTTCCAAATGTATTTTATTTCGTGGTATTCTGATTGCTGTTTTCTAAGTAGATGGAATCATTTTATATTCTTAAACATTTTACATGTTACATTGTTAAAACCTTCCTTTGATGATAAATGTTTTAGGATTGTTATAGCAAATTACATCAAATTTCTTCTAATCCACCCACTTAACTCTTCACACACCTAACTGCTAGAACACACAAAACACAGACTGACAGAGATCGACACTGCAGAAGAAAATAACAGCTACCGGATGTTGACCAACAACGGCCAGTGCCTAACTGAGAAAATCATTGCTTCTGTGCGTAGGCTCCGTGCATAGTCTATTCAAAATCCCCAGAAAATTCTCAGTTATAAAAGAAGGTCTGTTTTTCAATCAATCATCTTTTTTCCACATATAGTATTTTCTAGAGCCGGTGTTTGAAGTCTGGAACACATAAATAGGGCAAGCGGAGGTCACACAGGCAGTTGAATCACCGGACGTTACCACCGTCAGACTAGATCAAAGCAACCACTCGCCGCCAAACAGATAAATGCCTGTCAGCCAGCTAGATATTTCATTCACTTATTTATTTTATTTATTCAATAAGCAAAATAGACTAAATCTTCCTGTCTTATTTTTCTTGCAACCACAAGCTTGTATATAACAGGATGTATTCTCTCTGGTACCATTAGTTTTATGTCTTTAGCTTGGACTATTATTTCATCCATAATTTTTACTTTTACACTTCTCATAACAACTTTCCAGTAATAGATGAAACTCTTCCAAAGAATGATCAGATTGAAAAAATAATGCTCATACACCTGTTTCAATTGGTGTGTTTGTCAATTCACCTGTTTTATCATGTTTTTACTCTACAAATGTTTTTGTGAATTTTTTGATTTTATATAATTGAATAATGCTTTACAATTTTATTTTCATATTCCAATTTTTCATTTGCTTCCCTGTTTTCAGATTGATTTTGCTTAATTAATGCATTATGACACTTTTCCATAATAGGTAGAATTTTACATTTTTTTTCCAAGCTTTATCTTTTCTTTTAAGAAATTATTATAAAAGCTTTCATAAAAATGGCACAAAGCCCAAAATGGGGTTGGAGGGGAAAAAAGCAAATTAAAGCTGAATAAGCAATAGGGACAAAAGAATATTAGACCAATACACTTCTATGGTGTAGCATTGTTCATAAACAATGTATCAGTATTTTTCCACTTTTTTAACTATTGAAGAAATAAACCATCTGTCTTAAAACATTTAATTTTATTTTTGAAATGCTTGACAAAATGTTTGCTTAATGAAAATATTGCTTGACAGATATTTGTTAAATCAGTCACTCTCATCCTTATATAATTTCCTGAAATTGTTAAAAAAGAAAATCTTTTTTAGAACTAAAATACTTAGTATTTTCTAAACAAATGTTATATCTTAACCGTTTTTGCGATTCAAGACACTTAAGAAATGAAATCATTGTTTATTTGTAATTTTTGTTTTTACCATAGTAGTCACAGTTTAATTGAGGAAGAGTATTAGTTGAATTTATGGTAATCCATTTATGGTTTAAAATATCAGAAAATTCTTTAATTTTTTTCCACATGGAATTCTCAAAGTTTACTAAATCTAACTACATTAGAAGATCCACACAAATGGATAGTTTTTATCTAATTCACTCATTATGTAGGTATGTATCATTTTTAATTCTGAAAATCTTTCTTATTTATCCATATAACTCATTGATTATCAATCAATTTAACTCATTACGTATCTCATTATCTACAGGTTTGATAAAAACTTGTCAGAATTGTCTATTCATTCTTGGAATTCAACGACTAAATTAAAAACATTGAGAAAGAAATTCCTAAGAAGCAGATGAAACATGCTGACATCTTGTTTTTTTTTTCTCTTCTGTGAGATGAACTAAACAATTGACTGTAGTTTTGCTTGATTGGTACACATCTATCATTGAAGAAGAAATTTACTTCAACTTAATGCATTGAAATAATTCCAGCCTATTAGATATTTCTGGATCACCCAAGACAAAGTTAGATTGCAAAGTCTCTCAAATCATCATCATCAAGAAGCATCTTTCAGCTGTTAACAATGAAAAAATACATTTTTTGAAAAAGATATCCGGAATTTTTATAAGAAAATGTAAGTATTTCGACATAATTTTGGTTTTCTTTACTTATGAATACAATATTTTGAACAAAATGATTTATAGGAAATGAATTAATATTTTTGCTAATGACAAAATAAAAAATACACTAAATTTGTTTTATTTTAGAAAACAATGAAAGGACATGAATTAAATCGAGTCTCTTAAACTTTTGATAAGCAATTTAAAAGTTAAATAAAAACAAAAACAAGACACCTAATATAACAGTAAGCATCAAAATAAACTTCTTTTTTTGTTATTTTTCATTTTTCTTTTCTTACCAAATTAAATCTTCTGTAATAAACAAACATAAAACCAGTTAAATGTTTTTTAAAGTAACAGAACTGAGTAACAATTTTTTCAAGTATATTCAATAAAGAAATCATTGCAAAAAAGAACAAAATTGCTGAAATGTGAATCGGATTTAAAAATCAATCTCTCCAAAATTTTCAAAGAAGAATTTTTTCGACTACATTTATGAAAATTTTATTAAAATCCTTTTTGTTGTTATTATTGTTATATTTGTATTTGCTGCTAAAATTATATTTTAAAAGATTTTGTATATTTATTTATTTACTTTGGTGTTGGTTGTTAAATGCAGACGTTAATTTGTGACTTTCAGTCTCACTATGTGCCCCATATTTCTGGCCTTGTGCCACAAGTAAGCTAAGCTTACTAAATAACTAGTTCATATTCATAGTAACAGTGAACACCTACCATACTACTTTAGTGTTATGGTTTTTAAAATAGACTAGCAAACCATTAATAGTCAGTTCAAGTCTCAGTGGGTACCCCAAACTTCTGGCCTTGTGTAACAAATTATCTTAGCTTAGTAAATAACAGATGATCCTACCTATTGCTTAAGGATTGAACATAATAGTGTTTTTATCAATTTATTTTTTCTTGTTAGTCATGTAAAGAAATTAGTGTAAAATTATTTTGTGATGAAAATATATGTGCCCAAATTTGAAATGTTCAGAAATATGTAAATATATATACATGTAAAATTATAATAGTAATAATAATGGCTAATAGCAATAAGAATTGAAATTTAATAAAGAAACTTGCTGTCACTTTTTGTCTTGGAAATGCCACTCTTTCATAACAGCATAAAATATTTGATGATAGCTAAATGATTTTACTTTGACTTTTGCAATGTCAGTTGCTTTTTTACTTTGGAGATGTAAATGTAGAGAAAAAGTAAAAAAAAAAGAACTTTGAGTGGAAAATATCCCTGCTCAATCTGAATGTAATTTCTCAGAATTATGATTCACTAAATGGACTTAGAGTGTACGAGACAAAATTTCTAAAACCAGCTCATTTTAAAACTAAAAAAAAAAACGATTAACTTAATTGGTGTTTGTTTGAGTAGTTATTTTCTTGTTTTGCGTGCCTATATTTCTAATATTCTAATTTGTTCTTTCTGAATATATATTGACTTTAATGTATTGGAAGGATTGTTAGGGGTGGTGATATCTCTGACTACATTTAAAGTAAAAGTATTTCTAGTTTAGAGATATGAAATAAAAATCCGATAACCAAATCATCTGCTACAAACTTCCGTACCTTTTTGTTCCTGTTAATTATTCATTAAGCTGAAATAGATTGTGGCACAAAGCCTGATAGATGGAGTACCCAGTGAAACTTGAACTTACTATTAATGGCGTTTCTTTGAAGGCTTATCCCCCCCATCTCATTTCACTGTTTTCTTCATGTTAGGTTTTATTCTCCATTCATTAAGGTCTGTTGTTTTTTCTTCTATTTTAGGAATTACTTATCTCTACAAGTTGGTATACATGTCTCACAGTTATTAAGCAAACCTAGACATAAATTAGTCCATCTTTCTTTCCGAGAATAAAATGAATATTCTTTTTAGTAGAAACTTGATTCAAAATAGTTTTGCTTATGCTAATCATTAAAAAAAAAAAAAAGAAATAGTATGTAATAAAAATGTGAGACTACCTTATTCAATTCTACTTATGAAATCTCACTAATAAGGAAGTTTAATGTGCATAAGCAGTTATATATTTCCTAAGGTAAAATAATATGCTAAGTTTACTGAAATGTGAAAAACAAAATAGGAAACAAAAGTGAAGACTATATGGGGTAAAATGCTATACTGAAGATGAAGCAAGTTCTGAAGTAAAAGTTGAAAAAAGGGAAAACAATTTAATATAGTAATAATGTAGAATTGAAGTTGTGTGTAAAGATAATTTCTTAATAATTTTAAGGAATATTTTTACCAGTTGCGAGAAAATAAATGATAAAATACTTTAGCAAAAGTTGCTTTTGAATTTGAATAAAAAATTTGTTTTTGTCCATAAAGAAGTGTTCTTTCACCTAAAATAAAGGTGAAGTAAAATGTGGATATTTGTGTGACTATGCAACTTTTATTCAGTACTATGAGAGCGTACTTGTGTTAATGTGTGTGTTGGTGTCCGATGTGTGTATGTGAGAGAAGGAAGAAAGGACAGTAGCTATATGATAGGAAAGATTTTCCATTTCATTATTTTACTACTGTTTTTTCCTCTCTTGAAACAATCAGGCTGTTGATAGGGCTTAGAATTTGCTGACTCATTATAATAATAACAACATCAGCCAATGTGTAATGAATTCTTCTTAGTTTTTTCATATTATTTGTAGTTGTGGATGATTTTAATTTTGGTAAAATATCTTTTAATATATTATTGTAGTTCTTATATCAAATAAAGAATATAAAGATAATGATTGCATTTTAAACTGAAGTGAACTTTTATGTTGAAGTGATACATTCACCTCAACACAAGCACCTTCTTTGATATTGTGCTTGGATTTCTATAAGCTTAAATTATTCCATATTATAAGCAAGAGTTAAGAACTCTTTAGTTAAATGAAATATATAATTTGGTTATTCAGAAACACCATCTCTGAATGATTAAGAAGTAATTCTTATACTGGTAAGAATTTGTATGCTGGATTGAATTGTAAGCTAATGTGATGCAAAAAAAGAAAACAATTTACTCAGAATCATTGGACACACAAGGTATTTTAGCAAATCTTTTGACTACTTGTGTGTTAACACTTTATTTTTATATAAAATCCTATCTTATATAATTGATATTAAATTTGTTCTCAAGCAACTATTTTTAATTTTATTGTTGTATTTTAAGTATATTTTTGGGAAATTAATATAAAATTAGATTGACAACAAAACTAGCATATAGACTGTGGAATAGAATTAAAAGTAAATTATATGGAAAAAGATGATGATAGAATTAAAAATCATATCACTTTAAAGTTTTCAATGGCACACCATGTAAATGTTTTAAAAACAAAAGAAATAAAATGCATTGTGACAGAATTTTAAAAAAAATCAATAAACAATTGAGACATTCATTAGATTTTTTAAAGTTAAAATGCAATTTTTTTGGAGAATGCACTAATGAATGACATGGGGCAAATGTAAGGGAGGTAACTTGGATACCTATATATAACTTGAGCAAATGAAGTTTTTAAATGCTTAATTAAAAGAAAAGATAAATATTTGCATGTATATTGCGAACAATTTATAATTAGTCATTAGGTACAATATTTATATATGATATCTGGGTAGTTTTCAAGATACAAATAATGATACACTTATGAAATTCATTTGATAAAATTGTTTATATCACAAAGATTTGCAGCAGTCCAGCTCAAACTTCAAAATTTTGTATGAGACGTAATAGCTGTTGAAAAGCACACAATATATTCTTTTAAATTGAACAGGGAGGAAAAGATTATAAATTGTTTATTAGTAAGGTGAGTGGCTGAAAATTATCATCACTATTATGCTTGAAAGGAAACTTATGTAAAACATAATAAAATAAAATCTATTGTTTAGAGAAAAGTGAAAAATCTTAATAGGATCGTTAGATAGGAATTTTCAAATTTCTTAATTATTTTTATTTTTTATTTATTTATTTATTTTTTGAAAACTGAGCTTATTCAGTAACTGTTTATATTCAATCATAATAACTAATATTTTTGATATATTTTGTCATGAATGTTGAAAAGTAATGATAGATTATGAAAATCATTAAAATTCTATTTTTCAACATAAAGTATTTACTCAAAGTCAGATTGAAAGTATAATTCCTGATAATTTAACAATTATATAATTTTTTTATGATTCAACAATTATATAATTTTTTTTATAATTTTTCTTTAGAATATGTTTATGAACATTATGCAAGAATACCTGCCCACCCTGTTAACTGGAGATATAGACTATGCCAACTGTATCCCTCCAACCCACTAATGTGTGTCCTGGGTGTGTCAGTAAACCATCAGATGGTAAGTCTCGAGTTCTGGAGGTTTGAGGAATGTGGAGTACCTCTTCATTTCCTTTAGTCCCAGGTCCACTTTGACTCAAAGTAGTAGTAGATGTTAGTGTCACTGGGTTAAATAAATGTATTTAGTATTTTACTGTATCATTTATATACCACATCTCTATGTGCAAAATTATATTGAAATATCAGTAATACATACCAATACTTTAAACTGCAAATAAATGAATAATGTTGAATAGAATTATCAGTGTTAGACAGCTACCTTTGAAATCATTTATAATCTAGGATGTGACATTAAACTGCATATTATACTCCAGTCATGCAGTTTCTGGAATGTGGAATCTTCCTTCATTACCATTAGTCTCAAGTCCGCTTTGACCATATTTGGTAGTACCCATTTATGGGTTAAATAGAAATATTCAAACTGTTACTCGGGATTATTATCAATATTAAATCAAAATATTAGTGGTAAATAGGTAAACTTGAAATGTGCAAACAAATAAGTTTTATGTAAGATAGTAACACTTGATAAATAGAAATAGTAATGTTAAATAGCAGTACTTGAAACCATTTAACTGTGTGTAAACAATGATTAATATTAGAGTTCAATTGCAATACATGAAATATAACTGTGTGCAAACAATAAATAGCAATATTTGAAACCATGTAACTCTAAAACTGAATGATTAATATCAAATAAAAATAAGTGCTTGATAAAAATACTTGAAAGTACTTAATTGTGTAAACAAATAGGATTTGGTTCATTCGAAAATGTTACCCACAAATTTACCCTTGTTTTATAATATATAGGATTTAACATTGAATAACCCAGAATGGTTGATAGGTTATAAAACACTGCCCAACCAAACTAAAGGATACCTGCATACATTTAATTGATGAAATGCCATTCTCTTTTGCTGCAATATTTTATGAAAATGAAATTTTCTGATTTTTCGAAGTTGCCATCTACATCCATTATATATAATGTGTTTTATATACATGGGTAAATTGTTAAACAATAAGAATATTATTTGTGTAGTTGTAATGCCACGAACAATCTTACCTCAAAGAAACAGAAGGTGTGCTCTCTCTGCTGCCGGGTGTGGAAATCAGAAGATGAAAAGGAAGCAATTGGTGTGACTTGTTTTATGGAGGAGAACGAGATAAACCTACGTGAAGTGGTGAGATTTGATGAAGATAAAAGAGACTAAGTTTGAAGTGGAAAACTGCAGCATTTTGCTGATCTCTGATTGATGCACATCCATCAGTTCATTTTGCAAGTTAAGCGAGTTGACTAGTGTCCAATAGGTTGATTCTTCTTCAACAAGACTTCTGAAACCAACTACAAGCTATTTCGGCATATGTGTAACCAGACACAAATGGCCGGCACAGCGTTTGACATTCGGCTGATTCCCAAATTTCATGGCGTCTCATCCGACCACACAGTGACAGAATGGTTGGAACAAGTGGAGGTGGTGTGCGAAATATCTGGTGTTGATAATGTTGAACATGTTTTACCACTCGGGCTAAGAGACAGGGCTCTGTCAGTATACCGACGGTTAACCCCTGACCAGAGGGAGGATTTACGGCAGGTAAAACAAACCCTCCTCATGGCTTTTGCGCTGGACCCTTTTGTTGCATTTGCCACATTTGTCTCGCATCGTTTGTGCCCCGGGGAAACTGTGGACGAATATTTGGGTGACCTACAGGACCTAGCACGTCTAATCGAAGAAAACACCTCTGACTGGTGGCTCAGTTGCACATTCGTGTCAGGATTTCCCAGCCCGGTTAGACGACAGTTGTGTTGGTCCTCAAGAATGGAGCACATGACCCTAGAACAGATTCTTGCTAGGGTTCGAGCTCTCATGATAGAAGAGGTCGATGAGCCTGTTGCTGCTCCGGCCTGGTGACGCCGAGTTCTTCCTTGTGGGCCCTTCTTCAACCCCCGACAAACAGAATGCAGTCACAGTGCAGGCAACAAGGTCATGTGGCATCGAGGTGTCTAGAAAACGAGACAAGGGGCGAGAGGTCAGCACTACTCTTTCCCCACATAAACTAGAAGAAGAGCTTCCGGTAATGAAGGTGAAAGTCAATGGAATAGATTGGATAGCATTGGTGGATTCCGGCTGCTCCTCATCTGTTGTGAGTAGAATGTTATGTCGACCTGAAGTACGGAAGCGTACCGCAATTCTGACAGCAGGCAGGAAGTGCTTCTAAGCCATGGTGTTGGCAGCATAACTTTAACAGTGACCAACAGAAATCCCTTAAAAACAAATGTGCTAGTGGTAAACAGCAAGCCATTGGGATTCGACCATTCTCTGGGAATGGACGTCATCAAGAAATTGGGCAGCATGCACATCGACGAACAAGGCAAGGCACATTTTGCTGAGGCGGCTCACACTTAGGGTGCAACAATAGAGCTAGTTTTTGCAAAGAGTTCGACCAACGCACCAAATCCTGGACAGTGTCATGGAAGTGGTCTGGTGATCAGCCACCAGAAAAATTATACAACAGACTACCAGAGTACACCATTTCTGCAAGAGCTCGTGCAGAATACGATAAAGAGCTACAAAACTGGATTGATAATGGGTGGTTAGTTCCTTACCCAGAAGATAAATTGGGGCCCCCAAAGGTCCTGATCTCATTAATGGCAGTCATCCAGCAGAATAAACAAAAGGTAAGGCCGGTGCTTGACTATCGGGAGTTAAATGATCACGTGGATCTATTTACGGCTCGTGCAGACATATGCACCGAAAAGTTGAGAGAATGGCGGTGAGCAGGATTAAATGTATCTGTATTAGACCTTCGCAAGGCATACCTTCAAGTACGCGTCCACCAATCACTGTGGTCCTATCAGACTGTACTATTTAAGGGACGAAGGTATTGCCTGACTCACATGGGGTTTGGTCTTAATGTCGCACCATCCATCATGCAGATAATTGTTGATGCTATCTTGATTAAGGACAAGCGCATACAGTGGGCAACACCTGCCTATATTGATGATGTATATGTGGATGAGAATATTGTGCCTATGGCATGTGTGAAGGAGCATCTCTACAGCTTTGGCCTTCTCAGCAAGGAGCCGGAGAGGCTACAGGATGGTTCATGAGTGCTTGGGTTACAGGTCTGGGGAGAGGATAACTCTCTGTATTGGAGAAGAGGGAACAAAATCCCAGACGTGCCTCGAGTCATCACGCAACGGAACATATTTTCTCTATGCGGCAAATTGGTTTGGCACCTTCCTGTGGGTGGTTGGCTTCATGTAGCTGTGGAGAGCATCTGACGTCACCACTGGATGGGATGACAAAATTGACCAGCTGAAGGTGCTCTTCTATCTGCGGGGTACGCCGGCAGAGATTCTGACAGATAATGACACTGCCTTTCAGAGCAGCCTGCTCAAAACCTTCCTAGATGTCACAGAACTGTAAAAAGGATCACTGCCAGAAAGCGGTGTACCATACCGGAAGCAGTATACTGGTACGTCACACCAAAGGATGATGTGTCCTCTACTTCAGCACTATCCAATATGGTCTGTCGGTACCACATATGGCTGATAGGAATCAATGGAACATCAGTAAGCTGTCTTCAAACCGGGTGATCGAGTGTGGGTAAAGACTCCACATGGACGATGTATCACAAAATATAAAGTGGGATGTGTGACTGGAATTACCAGTGCACAGAACATAACAGTCAATGGAATGCCATGTCACATGAAAGATCTGTGACCCATAGTGAGACCAGACCAACCAACAGTCTGTTCTGACATGGTTTCAAAGAATGCGAGCAAAAGATTTGTAACCATTAGAGAGAGACCGTGTGAACAGGCACCCAACACAAAAGCGAGACTTGATGAAGATAAAAGAGACTAAGTTTGAAGTGGAAGACAGCAGCATTTTGCTGATGTCTGATTGGTGCACATCCATCAGTTCATTTTGCAAGTTAAGCGAGTTGACTAGTGTCCAATAGGTTGATTCTTCTTTGACGAGACTTCTGAAACCGACTACAATTTGAAATTGTAAAGATGTATACATGAATGAAAATGAAGTATGTGAAAACTTCAAACAAAAACCTTCATGATTTAGTCAATATCAGTTCATAGATGTGTAACATAAGAAAACTTTGTGTAACAATTTAATATAGAAATATTTTAAAAATGTAAATATATTATGCATGTCATCAGAATGCATTGAGATTGATTTTTAAGTGGATAATTTAATATGATCATTTTGAAAGAAGGATAAATGGAAATAATTAACAGTTAATGTTAACATAAAGTGTAAAAATCTTTCCATTGTTTTTATAATAATATTTCTGTGTAGTATTTACCATAAAAATGATATCATCTTTTTTACTATTATAAATTCCTTCCAAAATATATGATATTTTTCACTGGTGTTAAAGTATTTATATATATGTATGTATGTGTAAAATTTTAAGACATTCAAATGATGCTAAAAATATCCCTTCTTTGAATGTAAATTCTACCTGACTTTATTATTAGGTATATTGCAATCAATGCAATAACCCCCCACATAAAAACTGGACTAAAAATAAAGTTTACTAATTTCATTATACTGTATCTTTAAAGAAATAGAGAATGAGGAATTAATGAAAGTAAAGAGCATTTTTTGCTTTAATATAAAAATTCTTTAGAGATTAAGTTACTAAATGTTCATGTATAAATTAAAATTTAAAACTGTTGGCAGTATTTCTATTATAAATAAAATAAATTGCTACCTTTCATTATTGAATGAAGTAATGTTAAAGAATTCACTAATATATCTAGGAAACTTGTTAATTGAAAATAAAAATATGCATTTGCCATGCAATAAAGTAGAGTATGTACCATGGAATGGGCATTAAATTAGATAAACTTTGCACTATGATTATATTGCAATTTCCTGACATGTAATTATTTGTAATTGATGATCTGAAAGTATTGATTACAGATTATGTGTATATTTTCTAAATCATTATTATGCAATAAAATTTTCTGATTTAAATAGAAATTATGCTGAGTTTTTAAAAAGAATTCAGCTAATGTATTGTTTATTGTACATTATAATTAAACCAGTAATACCCAAAAATGTTGACAAAGCAAACCAAAGATTGGAATGGTTACAAGATGAGTGTTAAAGTGAGATTAATTAATGATTCCAATGAAAGCAGGAAAAGCAATAGAAGAAATGTTATGGTTGGGAAGAACTTTATTGAAAATTGAGAGTACTCATCATGCTGTATTTTCACTTTCCAAAATTTTAGGAAAATGAAATAACACAGAAAAGATTAAATATTGTATCAATAAAAATGGTTTAAAAAGATTTGAACTTGTTGATTTTTGTATCTGATTTCAATTTGTAGAAATATTCTACAATAATATATGAAATGTAAAAATATTTTTACATTATTTATGTTGAGATTATATGTAAACTTTGTTAACATGAAGTGTTTGAAAATACAAGTCTTATATTGAACAAGTAATTACAATTCACACTAATTATTGCTTTCCAGTTAAATAGATAAAATTCAAAATTAATTGCTAAAACTTCTGATAATTTATATTGATAAAAAATTGTTTGAAGTGTGTGCTGGAAAATTTTTCTGACCTGAACAGAATAAATGATTTTAAAAATTGTGTGACTGATTTGAAATTCATTGAATAATTCTATTTTTTTCCAGTGTAATGAATTGTGATAAGAAAACAGCAAAGATAAGGAAATCACTGGAAGGACAACTTATGAAGTAAGGTTGGTCCTTTTACTGAGGAAAAAAAAAATCACAAAATTAAATACAAATCTCCAAATACAACTTATAAGTATGCTTAAGATTTTATTATATTCATCTTTACTGAATTTGTAAAAATCAAATTTAAGTAAAAAGCACAACAAAGAATATCGTCTCAAAACATAAATGTTGAAATCATTGGACTAATTTTGTCCTTTGAAATCCAAATTCAAAGTTGAAACCTGCTGAACACTGGCAAAACTTTTCCATTCAGGTAAGAATAAAACATTTTTACAGTTTTTTTTTTTTTGTTTGTTTTAAATTTCATACCAAATTTTCATTTGTGTATTATTGATAAGTTTATATTATTAATAATAGTATCATTATCAGTTAAAGAATTTTTTAGTGGAATCAGTAAATGAAGACCTTTTATTATATTAAAGTTTCTACATAAGTGATAGTTAGATATTATAAACATCCTTGTTTACTGTTTCCAGTAAAAAATGTTTAGCTGCTTACAATAAAGCTTTACTCCTGTTAATCTCGCTGAATATATGCATAATTGCAGAAATATGAAGTATTATTAACAATGTGACAAAGTAATAATGTGTATTATTACTGTCGTTGAAATGGGTGAATAAATAACAATATGCTGGAAAATTAGGATAAATACATATTTAAAGTAAGAAAAGTGTGTTTGTGAATTATTTGGCTTATCTCTATCAGTAAACTTTTGTGTTAAAAATTGAGTTCCCTTTTTAGGTGGTTATATTGATTTACAATGTGGCATTTTGTAAGTGTGGCAATATTGATAACAATACTGCAGACTGCTCATAAAATTAGTTATTATGGCAGAAGTCAATTTCATGTAGAATTCAGAGGAGGACACAAAAGCAAACCTATACCAATAATTTATTCATTTGATCATGACCCAGCAAAAAGCTTCACATCATAATGATTTTTATCATAGTAAGATGTATGATGCTCTAGTTCAGAGAATAAAGCAAAATGACTTCAAATTGTGATTGGAGGATAATTTTGATATGATCTGTGTTCAGACCCAACATAATGTTTGAATTATCCCATTTTCTCAAAATAAAGTAATAAATATGCCATGTGTTCTTTTCTTTATGGAAGTGACATGGAGCCTTGCTTCAATCAGAAAAGAAAATGTTTCTAGGTCATCTAGTATGAATTTCTCGGTTATCTACTGCAAAAGACTAACAAGAAAAATGAAGATTATGCCATGGCAAGCTTCCAATTTAGTTGAGTAACTTGAATTTTTGTCTTGGCTTTTATTCAGGATTGAACACTGATCATTGAGCTTAGATTGACATATACTATTGGTATGGGAACTCCCCACAAATCGCTACACCAAGGGTTCATAGTGTTACAACATATAGGATTAGATTTCATTGTGCGAGCAAATTTACTTTGGAACTATTCATATATATTTGCCTTGTTTATCCTTTTTTTAAAATTGATTTTTTTTCTTTCAGCCATTTTTTTCCTATTGCTTTTTGTCACATTTGATGATGTATTTTCTCTGATTGCTATCATTATGACTCATTGCTTTTTCATGAATGGGATTTGGTTTTGTTTGCAAGAATCCAGATATAAATTGGGCATAGTTACAGGCCGAGTTTAATTGAATAAGCTTTTAAAGAAAATTTTGGTGTTATATATATAATCAGTATTAAACTTATTGTTGACAGGTTTAGGTTTTAGAGTGATATTGGGATTTGTAGTGGAAGTTAGCTCCATACATTATCTATAATTTCTTCCAAAGGAAACAACTTGTGTTATCAACTGAGATATTTATTTCATCTTTTAAAAAATCTGTGATTCCATTAAATTAATTTTGATTTAGCTGCCAGGCTGGAAAACAAGGATTAATAATAATAAAATAAAAGGAAATAACTCAATTTAAAGAATTGCTTAGAAGTAAGATTCATTTACAGGGAGGTAACTCCTTTTAAAAAAGATTAATTTCGCTTTAGAGTGGCGATATAGCCCCGATTAAAAAAAAATTTTAAAGTAAGGGAAAGTTACTCTTCCTCGTTAAAAGATATTTGATGTTTATCTTTATTCAATGGAAAATGAGAAATGCTTTTAAGAAATGTCTAAGTTCCCTTAAAGAGTTTTATAAAACAAATCATCTTCGGCAGGGTTAGATTTGAGTATGGATAAGGGTTTGGGTTTAGTTCCTTGATTCCTTGTTTGATAGTTGCTTGATTGCTTGACTATTTTGTTGGTTAATTACTTGATAGGTTGGCTATTTTGTTCATTGTTTGTTGGCTTACCAAGGAAAGGAGTAGGTGCTCTTCTCTACACCTTGGTGTAGTAGCTATTGGAAAAGAGAATCTTTGAGTTGCCCTTGACTACATTAATTTTTTACTATTTGGTTCATTGCTTGTTGGTTGTTTGGTTGACTGCTTTATTGATTAGCTATTTGGTTCCTTTCTTAGCCCGGTTGATTGGTTAATTGATTTGCTCTTTGTTTCCTTGTCTAGCTATTTGTTGAAAGGTTGTCACTTGGCTGTGGCTGGTTGCTTGATTGGTTGGCTATTTGGTTGCTTGATGGTTGTAAGTTGGCTTGTTGCTTTCTGGTAGCTTGATAGATTGGTTGTTGGCTAGTTGACTGCTTGGTAGACTTGCTTAATGGTTTTTGGCCCTTTGCTTGTGTAGTTTTAGGGTGGATAATCTCCCTGTGTGTTGGACCCGGGATTGAACCAGCGACCTTTAGATTTCAGTCTAAAGTGCTTGTTACACCACTTCCCTCTTTGCGTTCCTCCTCCACTTTCCTCCTCTCTCTCTCTCGCTCATTCTCCTTTCCACTCTCTCTCTATGCTTCTTCCTTCATTTCTCTTCCACCTGCTTCTGCTTCTCGCCGAGAAAAAGTCGCCCGAAAAGAAAAACGAGTCGGTTTTTATTTACGTCACCTTACCCATAATCCATTTCCTTAGCCTATAAAAATTCCGGTCGGGCGCCTCCTCTCTTTTTTCCTTTAATGGGCTGAAGGTGGATTATTGAAACAGCGGTGAGTATTTTTCTTTTCTTTTCATTGTATCAAATCACTGACCTGCACGCCAGACACAAACAAACCCTCTTTTGTCGAGAGCTGCCGTTAGTCCCACTTTCATGTCCACACTCCCCCCTGGTCTCAAGATCACACATGTGGCATGGCGGACGTGGTCGTTTGTTGCGGGCACTCCTACGAAGGAGGATTGTCTGGACTTCTTCATCTGAGATCTCTGAAGTGCCATCGGAACTATCGGCAGCAGCGTCGGTGTTCGCAGTCGGATCATCAGGCTTGCGGGGTATAGGTCGGATCCACAGTTCGTCGTTGGATGATTCCCCACTGCCACTACTTGCCAACGGATTCGTGTTTAGGGCGGGCCGGATGTCCCTCACATGGCGTGGAGTGCCATTGACCAGTACAGCCTGCTCACTGACGATGGCGGTGATTTGTCCCCTTCGAAAACGGGTGGTGCACCGGCTATTGGGAGGCTTCACCCAGACGGTGTCCCCTAACTCATACGGCCCTCTTGTTCCCTGCCGGTCAGGCAGACACACGTCAATGCCCTTAATGTGCACTCAGTACTGATGGATTGCATTGGCAGGTGCGCTCGCAGCAGTCACAGCATCCTTTGGCGTTGCATTATACCTATAGACCGCTTCTGTGATCATGAACGCCTTCCTAGCCGCGATCCTCTTCACGCTTCGGTGGCACCGCTCTGCAATGCCGTTGCCACTCGGCCTATACGCACATCGGTGTCTGAGCCTGATCCCCCACTCGTCTACGAAACGCCTATACTCCATGCTGCAGAAGGCTGTGTCATTGTCCATGAGGATCTCTTCAGGTGGCCCCCTTTTGTAAAATATGGACTCCAATTCACGGATGACACTGGAGGAGTCCTGTCTTACTAACGGGCACCAAATCGCGAACCTTGTCGGTCCGCAATCTATTAGTGTGAGGAAGTGCTGGCTGCCATAATGGGTTACGTCCATGCCCAGTCGGCTCCAAGTCGTGTCTGTTCCCAGCTGACCCTTCCGCCATCTAGCCGGGGCGGGGTCGATTGACTGGCATGTTTGGCATTCCTTGACCACCGCTCTCACCGCACTTTTTGACTCTGACGAATTGGTCAATTGCGCAATATAGTATGTCCGTCTCACTCCGGGGTGCCCACTGTCGTGGTGTATCTCTCTGATCTTGTCCACCGCCTCAACAGAGGCAGCACATAGTAACGGTACTGGCCCAGCTTCTTTCTTCATGGCGTCATACCATCTCTGTGGCACTCGAGTGAGCCTATCAGCGAGGTTGCAGTTTGAGGTGACAAGTACCGCATCCACAGACAGATTGTATTCCGTCACCAGCTTTCTTATGGTCTCCAGCCTCCGTCTGATCAGCATCTCGCTGGCCACCTTGGTGCGCACCCTGACCTTGCCTGTCAGTGTGTCCGATATCCAGTGGTATACGCATAGTGAATCAGTGTGTATGCGTAATTACCTGACTTTCCACTGGAGTGCCAGGTTGACGCCTTTCATCACCGCATCGAGCTCTGCCAGGTTGATGTGAGCAGTGTCATTCGTCGGTCGCAACCAGCAGGTGTCCTCAACCGCAGCTCCAACAGCACACCAATCGCCAGAGAGCTCGCATCCACCCACACATTCAGTTCGTCTCCCTGTACGCACCAATCTCCTTTTGCGGGGTCATCCTGCTTTACCCTTGCGATGGTCTCCTTCACCATGCGAACCAACAGATCGTCTGTTGTTTCGTCGTCCCAGCCTTTGGTGACTGCGCTTGCTCTCCTTTTTATGGTGCCTGTTGCCACACGAGTCCATCCACACACTGGTAGGTGCCCCACAAGTTTTCCACACAGGGAGAAGACAGCTCATCTCGTGAAGACATCGGGTACTTCAGGAACTGCAGTTCCGCGCCCCCACTTCAAGGTCCCCCGCTCCTGTCGAATGTTCAGGCCCAAGACACAGGTGCCATCCTCCAAACGTTCTGGGTCCTTGCAGATCAGACCAAACTTGGCCAGTTGGGACCTTACGCGTGATGACGACACAACGTCTTCGTTCATGTATATGTCATCAAGGTACGCCGATGTCCCCTCTTTTATTGTTTCTTGCTGTGACAACACAACGTTGACGATGGTCATCATTATTTGGGGTGTCACGTTCAGCCTGAAGCCCAGTCTGGTAAGGCAGAACCTTCTGCCGGCAAATACCACCGTCTGAAACGGCCACATCGTCTCGCTGACCCGGACCTGCAGGTATGCTTTTCTTAGATCCAGCAGGGACACATTGGAACCCAGCTGATGCCATTCTCGTAGCTTGCTGGCGCAGACGTCAGCATCTGCCGTGAATGCATCAACATGCGCGTTTAGTTCACGGTAGTCCATCACTGGCCTCACTTTTGCTTTGTTGTGCTGAGCAACCGCCATCAGCGGGATCAAACCTTTGGGTGGTCCAAGTTTCTTATAGGGGTAAGGAATTAACCAGCCATCCTTAATCCATTCGCGGAGCTCCTCTTCGTATACAGGCCTTATTTGGTCGGGCACATGGTACTCGGCTACTCTGTTCCGCAGTTTGGCTGGTTCCTGATTTCCTGACCACCTCCATGAAGCGGTCCAAGCCTTCTGGTGCGGGTCAAATTCGACACCAAAATCAGGCTGGTTGATCCTCAGCGCTCCTGAAACTGTACTGCCCCCGTCTGTGTTATGTGAACATCACCTAGGGCTCTGATGGCATCATAGCCTAGAAGCAGGTCAAAGCTCAGTGGTTTTTTGAGCGCTACCAGCGCCTCGATGTTGGTTGAGTTTACCGCGCCCACCCCGCAACATGTCCGCGTTTCTCCACTGATCGTGGTCACCCTGACACCTTTCTCCTTCGAAGTACGGCAGAGGCCCGCGAACACTATGGTGTGGTAGCAACCGGAATCGAGGAGTGCTGAGCACAATGTCTCGTTGACATAGATCTGAATAATCGGTAGCGCCTCATTTAATTTTTGCTTTGGGGAAAGGTTGATGCCGGCACCTTGCCCCCGGTCCCGTTTCCCACACAATCCCGGGCCATATGTCCGGTCTCATTACACCGGAAGCAGCGAACAGCTGTCAGTCGCCGCCAGCAGTTCCTCGCAATGTGGCCCTGGCCACCGCACCTATAACACACGGCCCCACTACGCGGGCTAGACCCCTGAGACGGTCTGTCATCATTCGGTGTGGATTGCGCAGCGGCGATTACCGGATCCCTCAGCTCGGAATTGTCCTTCATCACGGTCCTGGCCCGGTCTACCAGGTCTTTAAGGGACAACGAATCTATGTTTGAGCTCGCTCGCAGGAGCTGCTTTGCTCCGGTTGGGAGCCCCGCCAGAAATTTGTACGCCAAGGCCCGCTCGGGCAGCCCACCGAACAACACCGTCAGCTTCGTTAGCTCAGCCAAATATACATCCACAGTCTCGCCTGGATGTAATGCTCTTGCCTCAAATTGCTCCCAGGCAGTGGCAGGGTCGATAGCAAATGCTTTGTATAGTGCTGCCTTGATCCTCTCATAACTCTGTTTTTCCTCAGCACTGAGCTGTTGATACACAGCGAAAGCCCCACCAGACAGTCGTAGAGGAATCACATGTTCAATGCTCTTTACACCAGACAAGAGACAATGCAGTTCCACTTTTTCCACCCAGTCAAGTACTGGGGTCGAGCCATTGAATTCTGGAATTAATTTCAGGTCGAACCTGTCCCCCATTATGCCGAAATAGCTTGTAGTTTTAGGGTGGATAATCTCCCTGTGTGTTGGACTCGGGATTGAACCAGCGACCTTTAGATTTCAGTCTAAAGTGCTTGTTACACCACTTTCCTCTTTGCGTTCCTCCTCCACTTTCCTCCTCTCTCTCTCGCTCGTTCTCCTTTCCACTCTCTCTCTATGCTTCTTCCTTCGTTTCTCTTACACCTGTTTCTGCTTCTCGCCGAGAAAAAGTCGCCCGAAAAGAAAAACGAGTCGGTTTTTATTTACGTCACCTTACCCATAATCCATTTCCTTAGCCTATAAAAATTCCGGTCGGGCGCCTCCTCTCTTTTTTCCTTTAATGGGCTGAAGGTGGATTATTGAAACAGCGGTGAGTATTTTTCTTTTCTTTTCATTGTATCAAATCACTGACCTGCACGCCAGACACAAACGAACCCTCTTTTGTCGAGAGCTGCCGTTAGTCCCACTTTCATGTCCACAGCTTGCTAGGTGGTTGGTATTTTAATTAATTGGCTATTTGATTTCTTGGTTGGCTGTTTATTTAATTGCATGATTATTGGCTGGTTGCTTGAATAGTTGGTTCAATGCTTGGTGTGTTTGCTTGCTTTGTTAATTGCAATATGGTTGGCTAGATTTTTTTTTTTTTTTTTGTTTTGGCTAGTTTTTAGTCGGTTGGTTGATTGCTAGATTAGTTTAGTTATCTGGTTGTTAGTTAGTCAGTTGCTTGCTTAAATGACTGGCTATTTGCTTACTTGAGTTGTTGGCTCATTGCTTACTAGTTGTTTTGTTGATTGCTTCATTAATTAGCTATTTGGTTCCTTGCTTGGCTACTTCTCCGGTGGCTGTTTATTTGGTTGCTTGGTTAGCTATTTAGCTGCTTGTTGGATGGTTGCGTGCTTGGTTGGTTCCATGCTTGATGGTTGTAAAATGGCGAGTCGCTTACTGGCGGCTTGGTAAATTGCTAGGTTGGTTGGTCGGTTAATTGCATGATTGGATTGTTTGTGGTTGGCTTAGGGTTGGTTAAGGTTTTCTCAGCTGGGAGTTAAGGTTTTGTTGATTTAAGGAGGTTAGTGGTTGGGTTGGAGTTAAGGTATTTCTGTTAGGGGATGGTTGTTTGGGGTTAAAGTAAAATATTGCTCTTTCTGGTAACTTGTTAGTCTAAATTTCTAACTTATATTTTAGGTCACTGGCTTATAAAAAGGAAACAAAGTATTGATAATATTTTTTTCTTTAGAGATTTATTTAACTGAAAATTCCTGTTTTTATACTTTCACTTACTGCAACTGACTGAGTTTTTGCACTTAAAATTCTAACACTGATGACTAAATAAAAATGACTGATATGTTGAAGCATAGTCATATTCTCAAGAATAATATTTTTATGATTTTATTTTACATAGTTTTTCATTGGATATTATTTTGTTTATGAAGGAATGCAAGTGTTATAATGATACCCCTTTGAAGATCATCTTTTCCATAAGTATAGACTTTTCTAATAAGACATTTATTCTTCCTCTATGAATAGGAATGAGAATTTTTTTTTTTTTTTTTTTTTTTTTTTTTTGTTGTACAGTTGTTAAAGTTTATATAACTTTTAAAAAGGAAGTTGATTTACATAATCCTGAAAGGAAGGTACAAATTTCAGTTTTATTATGGTCCAGTTAATGCTCAGGAAACTGAAAATATGCATATAGATGAAAAGAAAGATATAAGTTGACAGATTTGTGGCAGTTTTGGTTGAAATAATATCACACGGGCTCCCTTTGTTGAGCTGAAGGAACCACCACTATTTGTCACATTGTGAATTTTTTGATCCAAGCAATGGTGCTCTGTTCTCTCAGAATGGTCCAATTGTAGAAGTTGATTAGGCTGGGATCCATGCCGAAAGGAATCGCTATTTACGAAGAAAATAGTTCCTGTCACAACCACAAGGACACAAAAAGAAAGAAGCAACACTTTTGATTCCTGTATAATAAAACCTTTTTTTTTTTTTTTTTTTTTTTTTTTAAGGCTATTGTCTTATCTCACTACAAAAGAAATTACAAGAATGTGTAGAGTACAAAAAAGGTTACACGAGATTCACTTGTTAGGTCGGAAGGGACTGAGAGAGAAAAGGTGAAATCAGTCTGATCTATTCAGATGATATAAGGGAGACAACTACGGATTTTTGTTACAGACACATTGACTTAGTGGTTTGTTTTCTCGGCTTTGTTGACAAAATTATCTGGGCATCTCTTGGTTCTGATCAGACCAGCAAGATTCAACAAGTCGTTTTCGCGGCGTTTGGGGTCTCTGTCTGACCGTTCAAATGTCTGTCTTCCCTTTGGCCCCGCCTATGAATTATAATATGTAAATTGCTTTGACCACTATGAATTTTTGTATAATCTCTGAAACTCTGCTGGTGACTGCTTTTCAAGTGGTATTAAAAATGAATTTGGATTCCCTGCTGAGTTTTCCTGCAGCCATTGTTTACTTAAGTCTGCTAAACTTACTTATCTTGTCTCGGACCTTGGGTCTGGATTTTGTCAGACCACCCAAAATCCTTTTCATCGTTTATCGTAAGCTTTAATTAACGAACACATCCATCAACCACCTTGAACCATCACCTCACTTAACTAACAAACTCAACCCCAGAAACTTAATTTCAAAAGGAAAAAAAAATGGAAATTCCTTTTCTTTCTCTGTATTAAAAAAAAACAAAAACTTATTTCTATCCATTTAAGTAGTAAATTTATTCCAATCCCTTAGAACCGTTAATTAATAAACCCACCTGGGAAGGGAGCTCTCTCTTTGTCATAGATTGGCAGTTATAAACTGTCTGAGATAAGTGGGTATATTCATATGTGTTTTGTGTACATCTAGTGAATACATCATTTATCACTTATACAATATATGATTTTTCAATATATCATGGGACACCTTTTTGCATAGGCTCACACAAAATGTCTTGTAATAACTTAATATTCAGTGTGTTAACTTAAAATATTTCTAAAAAAAAGGGATTCAAACTTAATTTTAACTAGTTGAGATCCTTGTAAATTACATGGATTTTGCCAAAGACTTCTCCTGAACATAACTAATAAAATGTTCATGCTGTTCAACATATTCAGCATACAATTCAACATGCTTGGCACATGGTTTTTAAAAACTTTTCAAAAGTTAGGAAACATAAAATTCAGTAATATTGTAAAGGGGAATTTCCTTTCTTGGTAGTTATAAGTCATTATTGAAAGGCAGTTTAAGTCAAACTAACTCTTAATAGAATAAATCTATCTAGTTAAATGTAAAATACAAGGTGCCTTCAATAAGTTTCCTGACTTTTTTGTACAGGCATTTAAATTTGTTGTAGACTCTTGAAAATTCACTATGTTATTGCTATACATCTTATAAGATGACTGACCAATTTTTATGATTTCAGGTTCAAATGAACTGCTACAGCCGGAATTGGAATATGCCTTGTCACAGCTGGTGAATTTCAAAAATGCAATCTGGACATGAGGACACGTTAGAAGAATGATATGCAATAAAATTCTGTTTTAAACTTGGAAAAAATGCCACAAAAATGTATGGAATGCTTCAGACTGCTTTTGAAGCATCTTGTATGAATTGAGCATCAGTTTTTGAGTGATATAAAAGACTCAAGGAAGGCAGGGAGTCTGTGAGGGATGATGAGTGCTGAGGGAGGAGTAAGGAAGTCAGAACACCAGAGTTGATTGGCCAAATAATGAATTTCATGGATAAGCATATTTAACAACCCCTCCATTCGGGCAGGATATAACATAAGGTCAATTTTTAAGCGGAGTTTAATGGGTTTGAATTCAGTTTTCCTTCTCCTAGACTAGTTGCCTCACCAAGTCTGCCCTACTATTTACCCATAGCTGGAGGGAGCATAATTGGATTCATACCTTTCCCAAGGGTATTAGAGCTATGTGAAATGCAATCAGTCTCGTCCAGGATTTGAACTCTTATCGCCATGTCCATTTCCTACAACGATAACCATTACACCACAGGTATTTCATGGATAAGGACCGTCGTGTGTCTATAGAGACAATAAGTGCACAGTTTGATGTCAGTGTGGGAACTGTACACACAATTATTTGCGAGGAACTGTAGATGTGGAAGATTTGTGAGAAGTTTGTCCCCAGGGTGCTCAGAGAAGATCAGAAAGAAAGATGTTATTATAACAGCAGGAAAATGGTTGAGCTGATCAATTCAGATCCCACAGTTCTTGATGCTCTGGTAACCTGTGTTGAAAGCTGGATCTACTGCTATGACCCAGAGTTCCCAGTGGAAGCATGCTGGCTCTCCCAGACCTAAGAAGGCCAGACGGAGCAATCCACCCACAAACTTTTGATGATCCCTTTTTTTGACGGCACTGGCATGATCGACATGCACTAGGTTCCCACTGGACAGACAGTCAACAAGGAATACTGTGTTGAGGTTTTAAGGGAGTTCAGGAAGAGATTCCGTCGGAAGAGGCCAGTACTCTTTAAATCGGGTCAGTGGCATTTCCACCAGGACAATGCACCAGTCCACAACTCCATCCTTATCACAGACTATTTGACCAAGATGGGCATCAAGACAGTTCCTCAGCCTCCCTATAGTCCAGACCTTGCTCCCTGTGACTTTTAGTTATTCCCTAAGGTCAAGGAAAACCTTAGAGGCTTTTGTTATGAGACAATTGAGGTGATGAAAGAGGCTGTGATGAAGGTCATTGATTTGCTCACACAAGAGGACTTTCATGGAGCCTTCCAGAAGTTGTTGGAATGGTACAACAAGTGGATTGCAGCTGGAGGAGATTACTTCGAAGGGGACTAGAGTTTCATGTGTGTACTATCAATAAAAGTGCCCATACGAAAAAAGTCTGGAAACTTATTTAATGAAACTTGTAGATTCCTATTTCTGTGTTTTTTGATGAGAAAACGGTTAGTATTGAGAGTACACACACAAGAAGCAAAAAAGAACATAAGAATAAAAAAGACACCTTCAAATGTATATACAGTATTATGAAATATTTTAATTGGAAAATTGTAAACAAATTTTTGTCACTATGTCTGGTCACTGTCAAAACTCGAATTATGTCACAGTTTTTGTTACCAAGAAACATTGTACAGTGGTTTATGGCTGTTATATTGTATTCATTATTCGTTAACAAATATTACTAAAATGTGTTTTTAGTGTTCTTTAAAGTTTAGTGATAGGTATATTCTTTTGTGAGTTATTTATGTTATTGTTTGTTCTCATATTTAGCCATTTTTAAGCCATTATATCTGGTTTACATCAAATATAAACTTACAGCATGGCTTTTTAAACCAATGAATTACATGGGGTGGTGTATAACCATAATTTTATGTGTTCATTATTTTTTAACAAATATTACTAAAAAGGCTTTTTAGTGTTTATTAATGTTTTGTGATGGTTATATTCTTTTGAGAGTTAATGTGTGGTCATTCTTTTAGTGTTTGTTGAGCTGAATGTGGTTAAATTTTTGTGATCAGAATGTTAGCTAACTTGAACTAATTGAATTAATAAATGAATACAAGGAAGTTAAATTGCAACATGAGTGGAGTCTCTATAATCTATCTAACTTGTAAGAAAGCTGTGTTTGAATGCAGACTGTGCAAATATCCCAATCAATTATGTAGAAATAATTAATAAAAGTCTGTTACAGGTTTGTTCACTGAGAATTCAAAGATTAAAGGAGCTTCTTGAAAGGAAGTCTGAGAGAATTGGCTTTTCCTTTGCTTATTGATTAAAATTAAGGGTAGGAACACCTTGCTGAGTTAGACAAATAAAAGTAACAAAAAGGATTTCCTCAAATATATTTTAGGAAAAACCTATTTTAAACATAAATTCATGTAAAAGCGAATAAGTATCAAAATTTTCATGAAAATTTCACATTCATTTCATTTTTCATGTAATTTTAAAAAAGACTGTATGCATAACTTTTATGTGGCCACATTAAATTTCAAAAGATTTAACAGTCTGAAAGAAGTAAACACTGTTTTTATCCTTAATTTTCATTATTTCCATAGGCCGAAAAATTTTAAAGAAATCATCAAGAATTTTTTTAATGTTCCTTTTAAATGGTTCAGAAACTTTGATGATAATATTGTCCTTTATTCAAGTTTTATTGTGTTAAAGATGAGTTGGTAGTGGTGGTGGTGGGGTAATACTTACTTTGTCCATGATGCCTTATAAAGCTTTTCATAAGATCCCTAATTTGATTGGTTCTTGCTTACCTAGTTTCGACCGTTAGGATTATTGTCTAAGCATAATTGCTGTACAAACTAACAAGGTTTAATTATATTATTATATAGGATAAAAAACTTATTGCTCAAAAGCTACAAAACTGAAGAAGTTTGTGACTTTCAGAAGAACATATAAGTTTGTTATCTGTAATATTCATTTATCATTTAGAGATTTTATTTCCCTGGCATGCCATCTCCTTTTTTTAAAAGAATGTACCTAGAGTTTGGCTAATCATTTAACAAAAGAGAAAATTTTGTCATGATGTTGTCACATCACTCGTCTCACTCTTCTGCCATATCAGGTTTGTTGATCTGTGTGTTTTGTGTTGGTGTTTGGCATTTCCATTGATTGTTCAATTGGGAGTTTCATCTCATCCCCACCCTACAAAAACTTAATAGATAGGTGGAGTTTTCTTAGATAATTGGTTGCAAAGAAAAAGTGGTAATCAGTGTAAAAGAAATATAAATAAAGAAGTTGACTTGATGGCTTGATCTCTTCATACATTAATGATGGCCAGAACCTTATTCTCTACTCAAAAATTGTTCTACATTTTTTCTTTTAATCTTTGTAGAGAAGATTCATAAATTTATGAAAAGAAATCTAAAACACAAACACTTCAAATAATTATGAAGAACTAGAAGTTGATTGAAGGAAGCCATGAGATTTTATTACCATTTATCTCAGTCTTTCTTTGCTTCTTTCATAGTGTTGTGTATTAGTAAGACTACATCATGTCTAAGTAATATGTAAATATGGCTTTTGTCTGCCTCTCCATTTTGGGCAGTCTGGCACAAGGTTAGAGCCCAGAGTGACATGAATCTAGTGGTCACTTCATGCTCTCTCTATGGAACTCTTTTTCAAAGGTGAAAAGCCCTTCTATTTTATATTGCACCCTTCACATCTGCTTTTCTCTGACTTTTACTCAAAAGGAGCAGCCCTCACCAAATTTGGAATCATTATAATTTTATGTTCACATGACATGATGTCAAAGACTATTAAATCACAATGATAAGAGAAATGAATTAAAATCTTCCATACTTAAATTTAAAAAAAATTGCTATTCCCGGATTTCATTCCCAGGCTGCTGATAGACAAAAAAAAAAAAAGAAAACAAAACAAACCAACCAAACAGCCAACCAAAATGTTAGCAATGAACTTTTATGTAGTTTTCCTTCTTTCTTACTGCCAATGATAAAACTTGAAACACTCATACCTTGCAATTACTTTAGGTTTAAAATGAATCATTGAAATATCAACTTAATCTTATAGTTGCATTTAGTTATTATTTTTGGTAAAAACAAGATTGTTTACTAAAGAATACAATCTAAAACCAATGATGAAAAGAAAAACTTGGAAGCTTTCCATCATCTAGAATTAGCAGAAAGAAACAAGTAAAAGATAAGTTTGCCCAAGTATAGTAACATTCAAGGTCTTTTTCCAATTCATTATTAGTGAGAACAAGAAGATTGGCCTTTATATAACTATTTTTTTTTTCAAACTTTTGATTAAAAAAATAAAAAAGATAATGATGATTATTTTTTATTGAGAGGGAAGTTTATATGTAATGAACTGTGTTATTACTAACAAAACAAATTATCAAAAGACATTCATAATAAAATATGACAATACAAAAAACATGTAAGCAGCATAACATATTAGATAGAATGAGAAAAGTGTTATGTGATGATGATAGTATAATTTAGAAAAAACTTTTTAGGAATATTGTCATTCATGAAAACTTATGAGTCATCGGAGAAAAACAAAGAAAAAATTAATTGTTGAACGCTAAAACAACATAGACTAATGGAGAACTCAATTGCTTATTTATTAATGATCTAATGAAGGATTTGTTTGTGATAATAAACAATTCTTTTGAAAGCACCATCATCATCCATAGAACATTTATTGAATTTTTCTAATGTCTTCTTATAGCAATAGAATAAAGTGATTAATTGTACTTTTTCAGAGGCCATTGATTATTGATGTAATAGTATGCACCATAAAATCATATTTCAAACATATTTAGTTATTGGTTGTTCAGTTGTATCCACAACTTAGGCTTCACAAAGAATGAGCAATTGAATGATGAATGAGATTTCAATGAGACATTTGAAAGCAAACTCGAAACAACTTTGCAACACTGCTGTCATAGATCAAAAAGCATTAGAAAAATAACTTAGATTTTAGAAAATGATTTATATGGTTGGGATCAAATCAAATGTATTTATATATAGAAGTCGAACTTATCCAATAAAATAAAATGCAATTTCTTAGAAGCAGTGGTTGTGTCAATTATACTAAATGGATGCACTACATGGACTCTGATTAGATGTACTAAGAAAAAGCTAGATGGGAATTGCTCAAGAATGCTACAAGCTATATTGAACAAATCCTGGAAGCAACATCCCACAAAACAGCAACTGTACAACCACATACCTCCCATCTCTTAAACTGTCCAAATAAGATGTACAAGACATACATGTACTTATGCTAAACCGAATTATTTTAAATAAAACTGTTTAAACATTTAACTCTGTATTGCCCAGTCTGCCGAGACTGTAGAATACACTGACTGCACCTTTGCTGAGGGGTAAGATCCCTCCCTAACAAGTGTCCTGGTTATGACACTAAACAATCTGATGATGAGGTTCCAGTAATGCTCGAACTCTGGGGGATGAGGAGTACATTTTATTTCCCTTTGCTCCCTGGTCCACTCTGACCCAGAGTTGTAACATCTGATAAGGGTCCTATCTATGGGTTAAATAGATCTAACTGCATACTTATGCTAAACTGAATTTTTTGACTAAAGTGAATAGCTTGAAATAGAAATGTTTTTGACAATTAAACTGTATTTACATTTAAACTGAGTGCTTATACTAAACTGAATTATTTGAAATGGAACTGTTTTTTGACATTGAAACTGTACTTACACTAAACTGAATTATAATATGTAGAACTGTTTTGACATTTTACTGTGTAAACAAAATCTGTACTTATGTTAAACTGAATTAGCTCTGTTTGAATGAACTGAATAGTTTGAAATAGAAATGTGTTTAACAATTAAACTGTGTACTCATCCTAAACTGATTAGTTTGAAATAGAACTGATTATTTACATAAAAATGGATTTGCCGTTAAATAACCTCCAAAGGTAGATATGCCATAAAACCCAACCAACCAGCAAACACCAACATCTGGCAAAAAGTGAATGAATTTATTTTGGCAAAGTGACTTCATAGTCCGACTCTGCAAGAAATAATAAGAAAAATTAATATAAACCCATTTGTTTTCAAAAATTGAAAGATGATGTTTAAAAATATTTGCAAGTACATTTATATCTAATACTCTTTACAAACAACTTTTGTATTTTTTGATATACAAATAATTTTTTTTGCCATGAGTATCTGGTTAATTCTGTCACTAATAAAATACATAAGAACTCACACACACACATATACTTAAAAAAATTAGTCTAATGACCAAATTGAATTAGAATGATTTAAGATTTTAATGATAACAAATCATTATGGTAAAATTTTAAAAAGTATACATATTATTGGGTGTTTATTTGGTTATATGATACATTGAGGATATAAAGATAATTATTGTATTTTAAACAGAAGTATGATGTTGAAGTGATACATTCACCTCAACATAAACACCTTCTTTGATGTTTGTGCTTTAATTTCTATAAGCTGAAATTATACCATATGAGCAAAAGTTTAGAACTCTTTACTGAAATAAAAAATATGATTTAGCTATTCAGAAACACCATAAGTGAATGATTAAGAAGTAAATCTTACACAGGTAAGAATTTGTTTGCTGAATTGAATTGTAAGCTAATGTGATGCTAAACAAAAAACAATTTACTCAGAATTATTGGACACATAGAAGGTATTTTTGATAATCTTTTAAAAACTTATGTGTTAATATTTCATTTTTATGTAAAATCATATCTTATATTTTGATATCAAATTTGTTTTTAAGCAACTATTTGTAATTTTATTGTTGTATTTCAGTATGTTTTCTCATTATACCCTTATTGATATACGAACTTTTTAGCTAATTGAAATTAGTATAAAGTTAGATTGACATTTCAAATAGAATATGCACTGTTGAATAGAAATAAAACTCATGATATTTAATTTTGATAATTATTATGCAAAGGATGTCTGATTAATAATAAAGATAATGATGATAGAATTTAAAATCATATCACTTCAAAGTTTTCAATGGCACCCCATGTAAATGTATTAAAAACAAAAGAAATAAAACGTATTGTTACAAATTTTTAAAAATTCAATGAACAATTGAGACATGCAATTTTCTTGCAGAATGCACTAATAATGACATGGGACAAATCTAAGGGAGATAACTCGGATACATTTATAAATTGACAAAATGAAGTTTTTCATTGCTTAATTTACTTAAGCAATGAAAAACTTCATTTTGTCAATTTTGTCAAAAAAAAGATAAATATTTGCATGTATGTTGCAAACAATTCATAATTAGTCATTAGGTGAAATATGTATATATAATATCTGGATAGTTTTCAAAATACAAATAATTATACATGTAAGAAATTTATTTGATAAAATTGTTTATATCACTAAGATTTGAAGCAGACCAGCCCAGACTTCAAAATTATCATGAGATGTAATAGCTGTTGAAAAAGCACACTATATTTTCTTTTAAATTGAACCAGGAGGAAACAATTCTAAAACGTTTACTAGTAAGTTGAGAGGCTGAAAATTATCACTATTATGTTTGAAAACAAGCCTATGACAAACATAATAAAATAAAATCTATTGTTAAGAGAAAAGTGAAAAATCTTTAAGGAGATCATTAGATATGAAAATTTCAAATTTACTTAATTGCTTCTTTTATTTTTGAAAACTGATCTTATTCAGTGATGATTTATATCCAATCATATTAACTAATATTTTGGATATATTTGGTCATGAATGTTGAAAAGTAATGATAAATTATGAAGATCAAAGTCAAATTGAAAGTATAATTTCTGATAATTTAATATTTATATGTTGATGCTTAATTTCTCCTTAGAATATGTTTATGAACAATATGCAAGAATATGTGCTTGCCCAGTTTGTTAACTGAGGATATAGACTATGCCAATATTAGTGTTAAATAGCTACATGTGAATATGTGCAAACAAATGATAAGTTTTATGTAAGATAGTAAAACTTGATAAATAGAATGAGTAATGTTAAATAGCAATACTTGAACCCATTTAACTGTGTGCAAACAATGATTAATATTAAATAGTAATATTAGAGTTCAATATCAATTCTTGAAACTATTATAATGAAGAAGGTGATTAAGTTACCCTGTCCGTTATATTTAAAAGTTGAACGAAGATACCGAAAGTTTTTAATTTAGGAGTTTAATAAAGGCTTGAGTTGGGAGGTAGCCTTTGTGCTGGTTGTCGTGTGAAGAAAACAGTTAAAAAGTGATGAGCAGGCATTTGGCATTCAGCCAGTAGTTCTAAGTCCCATAGATTTTCGAGTGAGGAATAAATGTCTTCAAAATAGATAAGCAGAATAGAGATGGAATAAGGCAGCTAGGTGTCTGTGCAGGATTTGCATCACTACAGTCATAGAAAAGGTTTTGTTGCTGAATAAGGACAGGAATGATGTAGCCAGCCATAAGCATAGTCCGATAGCAGTGGGAGAGAGAAGAACGATGATCTCCCACAGAGTTAGGAGGAATGAAAAAGCTGAATGTCTGAGCGGAATTGTGCATTGCTGTAGACATAGCAAAAGTTAGTGACATGAAAGTGTTCCTGTAAGTGGCGGAATAAATACATCTAAGTTATACCCTACTGGGAACCTTTGGTCAAGGAGGGTAAACTCAAGGGTCCATAAATTAGATGGCTTTCCTCATGGTGTGATGGTTCAGCTACCATGAAGAGAGAGGACAGAAAGTACGTCCATCCTGCTCGAAAGATTCTGAGGAAGATAGTTTGGCGGGCTTTCACCATTATGGTCCGGGTAGAATAGGATAAGTCATCCTCATTGGTTGAAAATGAGTAATGACCATAATGATCAAATTAATTTACATGCCAAAAAAAGATATGAAGTTGTTTCTGCTACACCATATAATTGTGTGTACACAATAAATAACAATATTTGAAACCATGTAACTGTATGAAAATGCATATGTAATATTAAATAGAAGTATCAGTGTTTGATAAAAATACTTGAAACTATTCAACTGTGTGTAAAGAAAGAAGTTTTCGCTCATTTGAAAATTTTACCCAAAAACTCACCAATCATATATATATATAACAGGATTTAGCATTGAATAACACCAAAGGGTTGATATGTTATAAAACAGAGCCCAATCAAAATGAAGGATACCTGCATGCATTTAAGTGATGAAGTGCCATTCTCTTTTCCTGCAATATTTTATAAAAATGATATTTTCTGATTTTTCTAAGTTGCCACCTACATCCATTATATATAATGTGTTTTACATACATGGGTAACTTGTTAAATAACGAACTGAATATTATTTGAAAGTGTAAAGATGTATACATGAATGAACTGTGTGAAAACTTCAGACAGTAACCTTCATCAATCATTCAATGTCAGTTCACAGATGTGCATCATAAGAAAACTTTGATGTGTACTGATTTAATATATAAATATTTCTAAATGTAAATATATTATGTATGTCATCAAAATATATTGAGATTGATTTTAAGAGGATAATTTAATATGATCATTTTGAAAGAAGGATAAATGGAAATAATTAACAGTTAATGTTAACATAAAGTGTAAAAATCTTTGCAGGGTTTTTATAATAGTAGTTCTGTGTATAATTTACCATGAAAACCTTATATATATTTTTTTTCTATCATAAATTTCTTCCAAAACATATCTGGTTTTGATATTTTTACTGATGTCTATATATATATGTATATGTGAGTATTTATATGCGCATATATATATATATATATATATATGCATGTATAAAATTTTAAGACATTCAAATAATTGTAAAGATCCCTTCTTTGAAATTGAATAATGCCTGACTTTAATATTAGGTATATTGCAATCACTGCAATAATCCCCTGACATAAAAACTGGGTACTAAAATTAAAAATTTACAAATTTTATTATACTGTATATTTAAAGAAATAGAGAATGAAGAATTAATGAAAATAAAGAGAATTTTTTCTTTAACATGAAAAATTCTTTAGAGATTCAGTTACGAAACCTTCATGTATAAAATAACATATAAAACTGCAGTCAGTATTTCTGTTATAAATAAAATTAATTATTACCAATCCTTATTGAATGAAGAAATGTTAAAGAAATCACTAATATTTATAAGAAACTTGTTAATTGAAAAGAAAAATATTCATATGCCATGCAATAAATTAGAGTATGGACCATGGAATGGGCATTAACTTAGATAAACTTTGCTCTATAATTATATTGCAATTTCCTGGCATGTATTGATTTGTAATTGATAATCTGAGAGTATTGATAACAGATTATGTATATATTTTCTAAATAATTATCATGAAATTAATTTTTCTAATTTAATTAGAAATTAAGCTGAGTTTTTAAAAAGAATTCAGCTAATGTATTGTTTATAGTACCTTCTAATTGAACCAGTAAACCCAAAAATGTCGACAAAGTAAAGTTATGATTGGAATGGTTAAAAGATGAGAGTGTTAAAGTGAGATTGATTAATGAAAAGGAAAAATTAAGGAAAAGCAATAGCAAAAATATTATGGTTGAGAAGAGCTTTATTGAAAATTGAGGGTACTATTCCCACTGTATTTTCACTTGTCAAAATTATAGGAAAATGAAATAACAGTAAGGATTAAATACTGTTTCAATACAAATGGTTTATAAAGATTTGAACAAGTGGATTTTTGTGTCAGATTTCAATTTGTAAAAATATTCTACAATAATGTATGAAACATGTAAAACTATTTCTACATAATTTATGTTGAGAATATATGTAAACATCATAGTATTTGAAAATAGAAGTCTTATATTAAACAAGTAATTACAATTCACACTAATTATTGCTTTCCAGTTAACACATTACTCAAAAAGTCTCAGGCCTAACTAATGAAACAACAACTTTTTGGCAAAATTCAACATAACCTTCTTCTTGGGTGATACCTCTTTTGTAGAATGATTTGTCTTTGGTCTGAAAATATGCTTCAGTTTCAGATATCACTTTTTCATTGGAGCTAAATCTCTTTCCTGGAGCATTCTTTTGAGGTCTTGCAAACAGCCAGTAGTTGCTGGGAGCCAGATCTGGAGAATAGTCCATCCTGTCTGCTGGGGCTGTAGAATACGACGACTGCACTTCTGCAGAGGAGTAATATACCCCACCACTGATGGGGGCCACCTGTTGGCTTCAACCCATAAGGTGCTAAGACGAGATCCTGGTGGTTGAGCAGTCATTGATCCAGCAACAGAGTGGTCAATGGCTTGCAACATACCACTTTGGCGCTTACTTGGTTTGACAGGCGGTCGGATTGGGCCCGATCTGGTCAATCGGCTGGTCTTATGTCCTAACACCTGTATGTTTTTATCCTGAATGTACTATTTAATCTGCATTTGTGGAAAAATTCCCAACCCTTTTATTTTATAGGTGCTAGAAGGTGGGGGCTGAGAATCACTTGTATTGAGAGTAGAGTCTTGATCACTGTTAAATTTTATGGCACTAAAAGCAGAAATTGGCAGAGGCTCGGAATTTTGCTCTGGATATGAGTATACTGGTAATGTATCCCTGTCTCTGCCAGGGTGAATGGGTTTCCCCTCTGGCTTATTCTCAACACAAGTTGGACTCTGGTGGGTGGTGGAGCATAGGACCAATGAAAAATATACACCAATCATGGCTTCTTCTTCCAAAAAATCCAAAAGATATTTATCCAACACCGACTCAGAAACAGAAAGTACTTTTCCAGATTCATCATTATTGAATCATTACAAGATGTAAAATTAGATTAACTGTCACCTTTCTTGATGGAAAAAATAATATCCAGTAGATCCAACTCAAAAACTGTAAAGAAACTCCAAACTGGAAACCTGCTTGTGGAAGTGGAAAGCAAAAACATGCTGAAAACCAATTAAAAATGGAGAAATTTCATAATCTCAACTGTCGTGCCTATCCACAGGCCAAATCAAATACCTCCAATGGTGTTGTGAGAAGTAAAGAACTGTCATGAGCAACACCAGAAGAGATTAAAATGACTTTCAAAAAGCAAGGAATAAAAGAATACAGGAGAGTCACTATTCGCCGAAATGATGAAACCATACAGACCCATACATACATTCTGGCTTTTGAGAAACCATCAATACCAAAAGAAATCAGAATTGGCTACACAATAGAAAGGGTAGAGCAGTATATACAAGCTCCCATGAGATATTTCAAATGTCAAAAATTTGGACACTACAAAGAAATATACAGAGGACGCCAAGTATGTGACGAATGTGACCCAGACCATATGGAAAATGAATGCAAGAACATAAAATGTGCAAACTGCCATGAGGAATACCCTGCCTTTTCAAGAAGCTGTGCCATTTATAAGAAAGAAAAAGCAATAATGTTTATCAAGCACACAAAAAATATACCTTTCCCTGAAGCAAGGAAAATTGTTGAAAGCTATATGGGAACCAAAACATATGCTAATATAGCACAAAAAGTAAATCAACCACCCCCAGGATAGCATTTCAATCGATAAATACCAAAAACTAATAGAAAAATTGATAAATTTAAAAGCTAATGAATGGTTAACATTCCAAGAAAACCTTAAAAGAATGCATTCAGCTGAAATGAAACAAAGCGAGCTTAGCATAAAAACGACAGTAAATACTAATACCAACACAGAAGAAACCCCTAAAACCACAGAACAAACTAAAGAATAGTGACAAAGGTTACTGGTATGACTTCAGATATTAACAAAGATATAAATGAAAATAACATGAAAAATATTACCTTTAAAAAACAAAACCCAATTAAAAGAATTACTCAAACACAGCCCACCCCAATAATCACATCAAACAAATTTGCCAAGATCGAAGAAATGGAAATTGAAAATAAAACTCCAACCAACAAATCTCAACCAAAAAAGTCCCAAAAATCTAAACAAAATGAATAAAATAATCCAATGCAACATCAGAGGAGCAAGGGTCAACTACTGTGAATTGTTACTACATATTACAAAATACTGCCCAACAATCATATGCCTCCAAGAAACTCACCTCAAAAACAATACCACCATCAACATGAAAAACTATTTTCATACAACTATATAAAGCAGTACACTGATAGACCTTGTGGCAGATCATCTATTATCATTAACAAAAACATCCCTCACAGCAAAATTACACTGAATACAAACATGCAAGCAGTCGCTATATCAGCAACCCTTCACAAAACGATAACAGTGTGTTCAGTATACATTCCCCCAAATGAAGAACCCAAGGAATTGGAGCTGAACAATTTAATAGAACAACTACCAAGACCCTTCATAATAATGGGGGACTTTAATAGCCATAATGAGATCTGGGGAAGTAAGAAAACCGACAAAAAGGGCAAAGTCATAGAATCTTTATGAAATCAACATCAGTTGTGTATGTACAACAAGAAATCCAACACATATCTGCACCCAGCAACAGGCACATATTCTGCAATCACCCTATCAATATGTGACCTTTCCTTGTTTCTAGATTACAACTGGAAGTACATGGCGACACCTGTGTAAGTGACTACTTACCGATTCTATTAGAAAACAGCACTGATGAATTGAGTAATAGAACTCCACGCTGGAAACTAGGAAAGTCTAATTGGGATGGATTTAAAACTTTATGTTTTGGCCGACTCACCCCAGAAGCCAATAAAAACAATGAGGAAAACATCTTATATTTTATGAACACACGGTTAAACCTCGCTGAAGAACATTTACCCAAAACCTCTACCTCTACAAAATACAATAGGCTATGCTTCAACGAAGAATGTAAAAAAGCTGATAGATTATGTAGAGCAACTTTTAAAAAATTTAAAATAAACCCAACATGAGAAAATTTAAACACTTATAAAAACAGCCAAGCCAAAGCCTGAAAAATCATCAGAGACTCTAAAAGAAATACATGGAGAAATTACGTTACTAAAACTAATGGTCACTCAAAGCCAAAAAAGTATGGCAGATGATTCGGAAAATAACTAGCAAAAATAACAATACTCCTACAAAACACCTCACTCACAATAATCTGAAAACCACAGACAAGAATGATATAGCAAATCATCTTGCTGAAACTTTCTCACAAAATTTATCTGCTAAAAACCAAAGCAAAAGTTTTCAAATTATCAAAACAAAACCAGAAAAAGTTAAAATCAAATTTCAAAGCAAAAACACTGAAAGCTACAACCAACCTTTCTCTATAGTAGAACGAAAAGAATTCCTCAACAAGGTACACAAGGGCACCTCGGGTGGTGTAATGGTTAGCAAGGTAGACTAGCAAACCTACACGAGTGAGTTCGATTCTCATTGGGTGCCCAAATTCATGCGGTCTTGTGCTACATCTAAGCAAAAAAGCTTAGTAAATTACCTCAACAAGGTACACAATACAGCAGTCGGACCCAACAAAATTCATTATCAGTTCCTGAAATAATTACCTGAACCATTCACAAATTTCCTCTGAGAAATCTTCCATGATTTATGGAACAGAGGTGACATACCAAAAATATGGAAAGAAACTGCAGTTATACCGATACCCAAACCTTTCGAAGACAATACGAATACAAAAAATTACAGACCCATTTCTCTAAGCAGTTGTGTCTGCAAAACATTAGAAAGAATGGTAAATGCCAGATTGATCTGGTATTTAGAAACCAGTAAATCAATAACAGTGTACTAATCTGGTTTCAGAAACCAAAGAATCTCTATAGATCACCTGATTCGATTAGAAACATTCATCGGAGAGGTTTCTATTAAAAAAGAACATGTAGTGGCAGTGTTTTTTTGATCTCAAAAAAGCATAAGACACAACCTGGAAGTACGACATTGTAATAGATTTGAAAAACCTTGGATTTAAAGGTAGAATGCCAATATTTATTGAGAACTTCCTTCAAGATAGATGATTTAGAGTAAGAATGGGAGAGGTTTTCTCTGAAGAAAAACAACAAGAAATGGGTGTACCTCAAGGCAGTGTATTGTCTGTCATGCTGTTCAATATAAAAATTAATAATATTGGGAAAAACATTAACAACAGAACAAGCTGTTCTGTATGTGGATGACTTCCTGATATGCTACAGAGCAAGAAACATGAAACATATTGAAGGACAACTTCAAATATGCCTTGATAAGCTCCACAAATGGACCATTGAGAATGGATTTAAATTTTCAAAAGAAAAAACGAAATGCATCCACTTCTGCAGCCAATGTAAGCTCCTCCTATGTCCTATACTGAAAACTGACCACACCGAAATACCAATTGTTGAACACTGCAAGTATCTAGGAATCATTTTTGACCCCAAACTCTCCTTCTTTTCACATATTAAATACTTGAGAACAAAATGTAACAAAACCATAAAATTACTTAGAACTATAGCACACACTAACTGGGGAGGAAGCAAAGAAACATTATTAAAATTATATTGCTCATTAATCAGGTCAAGACTCGATTATGGCTGCTTTATATATGGGGCAGCCAGAAAGACATACTTGAAAGAACTAAATACCATACACCACCAAGGACTTAGACAAGTCTTTGGAACATATAGCACTTCTGTTTAAAGCCTATACACAGAAGCAGATGAACCACCTTTTACACTAAGATGTGAAAAACTGGCTCTCCAATGCTCCATAAAGCTGAAATCTTGCCCATCCAACCCAGCTCATTGTGACACTATGAGTTGGATATATGCACATACATGTATACACACGTGTGTGTATGTGCACCCATACCTGTGTGCGTGTGTGTGTATATATATATATATATATATACGCCCATGCACATGTGTGTGCACACACACACACCTACATACACACACACATACATATGTGGCAAGATGAGTTAGATTCGGCCTGGGTATCAAATTTCAAATGTTAAGAAAACCCATTTACTAGATTAAGGAAATCTAGATAAGAAAATGTTTATACATATGGCCACGGACCTGGTTAAGTGTTAAGTACTTGTCAGGTACTGGTCAAAAACTTAAAAGGGTCTGAATTTTATGTCCCTGTATTGGAGACGGCCAGTCTAGGAAATATTTTTATATCCAGATTTTTTTAAGAGAGAAATGGCCCCCGAAAAAGTTATGGGTTTATTCATGGGTGTCCCATTAGCCGGAAATAATAATGAAACATTCTGTATATATACAGGTGCATTTTGGGTCCAAGCAGTCTGACTTAGTTTGGATTCGAGGAAAGTTGATTAGGCCAGAACAAAGGAACAATGAACTGCGATATTACCAGCTGGACCCAGTCAGTTAAGATAAACTTTTGCCAGCTGAAACTCAAACTAGAACTAATGATCCACAAAGTGTTACATGCTCCCCATCCTCCTTTGATGTTTTAACCACAAGTTGTTGTTGTATTTTTGTTCTTTTCCCTGTGAACCTGCTTCTCGCTTGATCCGGCCACACATAAGTTCTTGACGTGGATTTAGTAACTTATGCAATGAGTTACAGAAGCAGGTATTATCACACTGGTGCCATAGACAGGGATTGACCTTGGCTTGCACGTTAGTACAATAGAACTTATGGAGGAAAGAAAAGGAAGGAAAGATTGACTTGGCCGAATAAACACTCAATATGTATGCATAGGTGTATGCGTATATATGTGTAGATGAGTGAAGGCTTCAATAATTCGATAGACGTGTATATAAAAAAAAAAAAAAAACAGAAGGAAAAACAAAACGCAACCAAACCAAGACAAAAACAGACAAACAACCACCAAAAAAAGGAGGAAAGGAAACATAATCGGACAGTTATAAAAAAAAAAGGGAGAGAGAGAAAAGTAAGGAAGAAAGAAAAGAGGGACAGACAGATATGCACTTCTTCCCCCACTTAGAGAATGGACACTTAAACTACTGGTGATTTTTGTATATTTATATATATATTTTTTTTTTACTTCAACAAGGAGAACGAAGGAAATGAACACATAAATAAACATTTAAAAAAACAAAACAAAACAAAAGAAAGAAGGAAACAGAAAAGGAAATCTATTCCAGTCCCTGCAAGGTAGGCTAAAAAATTGTTCTATTGTTTTCTTGGTCATTGTTGTTTTGTAATTAGTGTGTCTTGCTGGCATTTAATAGAAGTATGGATAGGATAGATACAGATGTCCCATCGCACCCTATTTTTAAGGTAGCCACAGGTGGATCTAAGATCTCTATATTCACGGAAAAAGCCTCTGAGTTTCGGGCTTGGGTAGAAGCTCTGAAGAAAAAGGCTAGAATTTACCAACTTACACAGACAGAGTTGGTGAATCTGGCTTATGACTATTCAGACGGGGTGATATCAGAGTATATAGGATTATACTTAGATGATAATCCCGGAAGTAACTGGGGGGACCTTTTAGAACAGCTGACTAACCAGTACAGTGATTATACTAGTGTGACTGATACTGCTAGGGGCTTAATTAAGATTAAGCTAAGGGAGGGAGAAACTCTCTCGGAACTAGCTAGTAGAGTTTTGGGGTTAGCTAGGGGTGCATTCAAAGATGCCGTCCAATGTGAGGGGGAGGCAGTAAAAGCGCAGCTAGCTGAGTATTACACGGACGCCATAGAAAATACGTTCGTAAGAGAAGATACAGCAAGGGCGGCTCCAGCCTCACTGGTGGAGGCGTTTGTGACGGCAGGAAAGAGTCTTAGGCTCTATAATAGGCTCACAACTTCCCAGGGGCAGGGAGAAGAAAGGGGATGGTCTGGAGAGATGAGAACAAGGTGGGCAGAGACTCCTCCTGTTGCTTGAGGCCAAGGAGGGAGTAGCCACCCGGGCTATCATTGGAGAGACCACCCCCATGAGAAGGGATGGAGAAGGCCACTTCCTGACCCAAAACAACTGGGGTGCTGGGAGTGTGGACAGCTGGGTCACATACGGAGAGAGTGCCCCAGAATGGGATGTACATCAAGGGGAAGGAGGCTTTTTGGAAGGGTCCAGGGAAACGTGGGAGGCACCCAGAAGGAAATAAGGGTGGCCCAAAGTTATGGATTATTTGGTCAGGACACCGAGATAATTTGTGAATTAGAGATAGCGAAAAAAAAAAGAAAAAACATTATTAAATACTGGGGCGTCCATATCAATGATTAGGCAGAAGGACTTGTTAGAATTAGGGTTTCAGTGCAAAGATTTAAAACCTGCAGATTTAAGAGTAGTACAGGCTGACAGTTGGGAAATGAAAATATCTGGTATGATATGTCTGCCAGTGATAGTAGGAGAGGTGGTAACTATGCAAACATTATATGTAGCAACCACTCTTTGTAGATCGATGATCTTAGGTAGAGATTGGCAGGAAGGAAACAAGGCGCACATGAGTTTCAATCCAGTTAGGCTGAAATTAGGTGGAAAGGAGACACCACTTGAAAACTGCATGAACAAGGAATCTATAGTGGTACCCATTGAGGACCTTGTTATTCACCTTCGTACAGCTGTTTCTTGTCAAGGCAGGCTGTCTCCCACAAAAGAACAGTGTAGGGGTACTTTTCAAATAACCCCCATAGATGATCCCACCCATGAAGAGGGGGAGGTTACGCTATGCGAATCAGTGGTGGAAGTTGGTGGGGAAGGCCAGATTTCGATTATGTTGGCTAACACCATGATAAAAATACCTAGGGGCAGGGAAGTAGGAAGGGCGGTATCTGCAAGCATAAGGGAGAATGTGGTAAGTGAGGCAGATTCTGGAGATGGACACACACACACACACACACACACACACACACACACACAGTAGTTAATGCTGAAGAAATAGTAGTACCCACTGAAAATAAGGATAAGATAAGCAAGGTTATAATTGAGAATAGGGACGTAGTAGCCAACTCGGAGAAAGAGTTAGGTCAAACCCAGTCAGTTCGGATGAAAATCAACACTGGTGACCATCCACCTATAAGACTAAAACCGTATCGAACCCCACTGCATAAACGGAAGCTTGTAGAGGGGGCAGTTAAAGATATGCTGAGGGCAGGTGTTATTGAACGTTCAGTGTCCCCATGGAGTTTTCCAATAGTAATAGTCAGCAAAAAGGATGGGGGGCATAGGTTTTGTGTGGATTTCTGAGCCTTGAATAATATCACAAAACCCCTGGCCTACCCCCTGCCATTGATTGATGACATCCTAGCCCTGCTTGGCAAATCAACTTACTTTTCCACGCTAGATCTGAGATTGGGATACTGGCAGGTGGCTTTGCATGAGGCTGACCGAGAAAAGACCACCTTTGCATGTCACGTGGGACTTTATCAGTTCAGAGTTATGCCCTTTGGGTTAGCCAATGCTCCTGGTATTTTTCAACGGCTCATGTCTGTGGTGCTAGTGGGGTTGGAACTGTTTGCTATAGCCTACCTGGATGACACATTGATCTTTTCAGCCAGTGTCGATGAGCATCTCAAGCACCTGAAGACAGTGTTTGCTCAGTTAAGGAAGCATAAACAGAAGATTAAGTTATCTAAATGTCAGTTTATGAAAAAGGAGACAAAATACCTAGGATTCGTTATTGAAGAAAGTGGAGTGCACCCTCATATAGATAAGGTTGAAGTAATCAGAGCTATGCCCGAACCACGGACAGATTTAATAAACAGACTATCTGGAAATGCATTTGGTGCTGTTAACGTGATAAGACCAAAGTAAAAGTAGTATGACAACTATAGTACTGCATTTGGCACCGTTACTAGGATAAGACCAATCATTATTATTACATTTGGTACAACAAGTGTTGTCATGCACAATGATATTACATTTGGCGCTGGTATTGGTGTTGATAGTCATGACCGCAATATTGTTAAAGCGGTGCTGTGCCAAGATATTGCTACATTTAGTACTGTACCGAAATGATAGCATTACAAATAGTAACTGACCCCAGAACATAGTATCACATTTGGTACTGGACCAAGTGATAATGTTATAATTAGTGCCGGGCCAAACCATAGAACTATAGTTGATGCTGTGCCCAAGGTAAGTACCCTGATGGTACAAACCGTAGTTACATTTGGTGCCTGAAAATCCATAGTATAGCAACACAGCATCACTGGAACCTCACCATCAAATTATTTAGTGTCATATCTCGGACACTCGTTGGTGGGGGGACTTACACCTCCGTGGAGCTGCAGTCTGTGTATTCTAATACACCAGCCGAGTGGACAAACCTGTTGTCAAGATTAAACCTCTAGATAATTTCACAAAGAATTTCTTAAACTAAATGCCTATATCCATTACGCCATGTGCCCTGCAGGATAATTTAAAGAAAAATATTCTTCTCATTTAAAAAAAAAAAACAGCCACAAACATTGAGCAATGAAGGGTGCCTTTGGTAGTGTAATGGTTAGCTAACTAGACTAGCAAAACTTCATAAGTGAATTCTAGTCTTATTGAGTGCCCCATACATACGACCTTTTTCCACATCTAAGCAAAAAGCTTTGCAAATTAAATATTGAGTAACCTATCAGAATTTTTATCAGTGATGTAAAAATTATTTTAGGTTATGAATTTCTCGAATATATACAGCTCTTTTTTTTTTTAAATCCAAGGGAAGTAACTCTATGACACCAAATGAATTACCTTCCTTGAAAACTCGTGCGTTTTGCTTCAGGGCGACATTAAAAATACCTCTAGTATCTAAAAAAAAAAAAAAAAAAAAAAAAATCGTTGTAAAAGCAAATGATTTTTACGATAATAATCCGTTGCCAGAGAAATTATTTAACATGCATTTTTATTGAATTGTACAGCGATTTTTACTACAAAAATGTATTGGGAACTATTTTTGCTATAAAAAAGATATGATTTTATTACAATAATAAAGTGGATAATGAAAATACGTATGCATTGATATGGATTTAATGATAAAAAAAGTCATTGTAAATAATTTCTATATAGTAGAAATCCCAGCTATGGGTTAAATAGTATCACAACTGTTCTTCGAGGAGAATGGCTTTGGCATTAAATAACCTGCAAAGGTTGATATGCCATTAAACAAAGAAACCAAACCAAACCATATAGTAGAAATGTATTTTATTCTATGAATTGTGTTGACAGTGACTTTTGCTATTCAAATAAATTAATCAGGTTTTTTGAGCATGGGTGGTTCTGAAATTTCAATTGATTTTTCTAATCGCAATATTTTTAAAAACCATTCTTTTCCGATTGATACTCAATTTAATTCATGGAAATTCCTTATAACAAGATGGAGTAAGTAAATCGTTGGGGATTCATTTATAAACAGTACTATCCTCAAATTATTAATGTTAGCATAGATATTTTTTGTATTTTTTTTTTTTACCATAAATAGTGAGAAACCAATCAGAATTTTCATCATTTCAGGTAAAACAGAAAAAGAAAAAAAAGTTTCCATAGCACCTAAGAATTTAAGGGAAGTAGCTTTGTTATACCGAATGAATTATCTCCCTTAAAAACTCATGTAAATTGCCAATTTTGTTTGAAATGGTATGTCCATTCATAAGATCTGTAGTACATGAATTAACCTAGAGAGAAACAAAAGTTGTTGAACTGAGGAATGGTCGCTGTTTAAGTTTAAGATATTTAGAAGTGGAATTAGATTGTTTAGGGATTTAAACTTCAATGCAGCATTCAACAAAATCAAGAAAAACTTTGGTAATTCTGCTTCAGTTTTCAATTTCGCTGTGTAAATCTGCTTTCTCTACACTACAAATATTAGGACAAAGACAAGAGAAAATTAGAAAACTGTTGACAAAGAAATGAGTATTGCTTTATTCGCAATATGATCCAATATTATGAGAATCTGTAACATACCACCACCAAGGTTTAAATCACCTGTTGATATTAATTAAAAGGAGAACAGATTTAGAGTTTAAGTGAAATTTTCACTATTTTTGTACATACATTGTCAAAGGTTTTGGTGTTTGACAGCATTTATCTGAGCTTGTGGTCCCGTTTGTTGCATTTTGTTTATAATCAAAGTGTAATATCTGTTTTCTTATATCAACCAAACATCCCATTCTCTTTTGATGAGTGTTGCATACACAAAAAGGTTGGAAAACAACTGTTTAGACTTTCAATTTGGTGTGTTGATTCCCAAATTTAACAATTCTTAAAGTATGAAATATTCCTAAAGTCCATGTTGAGGATGAGTGTGCATTGCTGTGTGTATCCCTATATAATGGAAATTATTGCATAAGTGGAAAGTTTACATGAGAGAGAGAGAGTTCTATGTATTCATTAAGGTCTTCTGTCACTGGCATAAACAATTTTAACTCTAAACCACTCTCCAAACTCACATCATTCTATGAATATTTCACCTTTATTCTACCCTCAATCCAAAATGCATGTTCCAACCAACCAGAAATAAAAACATCCGAGCAAACTATCTTTGACTACACCCTTATGCCGCCTTTTTTTTTTAACTCTGCATGTTCCTAATTGATACACACGACTAAATCTCTCAATCTAATACACTTTTGAATACCTCAACTTAAAACCTAATCCCCATCACTAACCCAATGCCTCAGCCTTGTTTTGATTATCTCTCCAACTCCAATGCTGCCTTGAATATCCCATCCCATATTTCACCCTGCACTGAATATCCCCCTCCCATCTTTCATCCTTTCGTGATCATACTTATTCCTAATGAGAATAATTTTAATTACCAATCCCTAAATCAAACTCTTCAAGCTAATTACCTAAACCCAAACTGAGCACTAAAGCCAATCCCTAACACATGCTTCTAATAATTCTTTCTATTCCTAACTCCATCCTGGAACCTTAACCATCGATCTAAATTCTGAACACAACCTAAAACCTGTCCAAGTTAGATATATATCTATGAATTGAATTACCATGATCAGAAAATTCTGCAAGCACTGCATGCAAAATACAGATCCACCTGACAGCTGTTTTGATCTTATTAGGTCTCATCAGCTGTGTATACTACAACCACCCCCAACTGGGAATCAAACCAGCAACCACACAATGCAGAACCAAAACTCTACCACTGAGCTACAGATCCATATCACACAATGCCAAATCAACCAGTCATGGTAAATGCATGGCCAATTAACCTGATGTGTTTTGTAGTTACATCCATACTCTTACAGTGGACATGGTCACCTCCAGGGCTACAGCTTCCTTAGTGGATTGGAGATACACATGTACGTAATCATAACCTCATGGGCAAGGAAATAGATGTATATTTTTTATTTTTTTAGAGAGAGGAATTCAATTTATACTATCCATGTTGATTTTGGGAAGATATCTAATAAGACACTGGTGTTTAATCACAGTCATTTCATTATGATTCTCACCTTTTTCTGTTGATATGGGTAGGGAGGAAAATTAAACAAAGACTGAAAATTACACAAATAAACACCCTCAAAAATTTGCCACATCTCCAAGGTATTCAATTTTCTCATCTAAAAGCAGGATGGAATGAATGCTAACACTTAAAATGGAGGACTAAAAAAATAAAAATAGGGGAAATTCGCTAATATGATCAAGACAAGACAAAAGAGTCTAGCTTTTTTCCATTCACTCCCCTCATAGCCCTAAGATATGCATATAAAAAGATACAGCTGTGAAAGTTCAGCTTGAATTCAGCTACAATCTCCAGAAAACAATGGTCAACCCTATCAACATATGCAGTTTAGAGTTATCCATCTAGCGATATGTCAATAAACAGCATTGCCATGTTCCTATGAGGCTATAGTCATTGCTATTCTTTTAAGCCTAGACTTAACTAGTAGGGCTTAGTCTTTCTTATTGAGGAAGGTCAGCTTCACCTCAACTGAGTTTCTATACCATCTCATGATTGGAAAGTCCACTCTAATATAGATCAGTGTCCTTCTCATTGCAAATGGCTAGGCCAAATCTTTAAATTTCCAGTGGTCAGCCAACCTATGTTCTGTGTAAGCTAAACTATAAAAGCTTAGGCTACTGAAAATTTTTATATCAAATTCATCTACTCTATCAATGTAGCTAAAAAGCTGCCTCAATTTCAAGCCATCCCAAGTCTATACTACTCTATTTGGATGCTCATTTCAAAATTCATTGACAAAATCAAGCTTGTCTATAATTTTGAGAAAGTATTTTGCACCTAAGTGCTAGTGTCCCTGCTAGACCCCACCAAGTCTATCTTGGGATCAAAGACTGCATTCCAATCACCCACTAAAACTTTCCTAGAATTTAGCAGTTTCATATAGATAGCAAAATACATCACCCATACCATAAATGCAGGTCCTCACAAAAACAAGAGAAGTGAAATGAACTATTAGATATTACTGAATAATACTAATAAAGCCTTGGTGAATTACAGGTTTGGATCTTTAGTAGTAGAGTTCCTAGTCGATATCCATTTACTTAGTGTTCCAGTGGTTAAAATTTACTGTATTTGACGGTGTATAAGACGCACCCCAATTTCACCAGGGCAAATCAAGAAAAAGGAAATCACTAATTATAAATGTGATGAAATTAATATAATGAATATTATCAATGATAACACTTTTAATCTGCATAATAGCCTTTTAAATAATGACAATAAGTATGGGAAAGTTACTCTAAAGTCTAAGCTGATAGAAGTTGCCAGGTAGCTAATTTCCGCCAACTATTGCAAATTTTAAATCTACATATGGCTTATAAGATGCAGGGAAATTTTTAAAGATATTTTTAGTAAAAAAGTGCACCTTATATACCATCAAATATGGTAAGTAAATGTTATGAAGGTAAGCAGTATCAAAATTCATCTTTTACGAAATAAAATAGCATATAAAGATAATCCAATGTTTTAAAGTTTTTTTGTTTTTTTTTTCCCTCCATTCAAACTGTGAAAATTGATCACAAACCAACAGAACAGAATGTTGAAATTATTTCTTTCCTCACATATTTTGTGACATATCTGGAAATACATAAAATTATAAACTTCAAACTTAGGTCAACAACTAATACCACCTTCTCATCAACATATATTTTATTACAGCATTTGAATAGTTTTTATTAGGTCATTGGGTCAAAGCAAGAAAGGATGATTTTCATCAGATCAGTGTTGATTTCCAATGGAATTACCCCCAGCTAATTTCATCTATCCTCAATAAGTAGCATAGTAAACATAAATTAATGCTTATTGGTTTACTGTAGATCTGATGAGATCCAAGGATTCTATTGCATATTTTTGTATTATCTATTGCAAAAGCAACAATAGGAATGTAGTCTATGAGGATAAAAGCAGATTTTGTGATGTTCACATGTGTCTTCCTTGTCTTTCTTTTCTCCTCTCTGTCTTTCAGGTAATACTTCCTGCTGTTTGTTCATTATGTCATTATATCTATCAATATGTTTGCTTGACTCTTGACCAAAAGCAGTCACCAACTGATTCTGCAATGAACTTATGTAAACATTTTTATTACCTACAATTCTTTGCTTTTTTCCCACCACCCATTATAAGTCTGAGTAAGGCAGTGTGATGGAGGCACCTTGATTACCATGTGCAATTGCTCATTATGTAACCCCATGCTGAGATCATTGCAGATGCCAATCAAGGTGTACAAAACCTGAGACTGTGTCACAAGAGAAAACAATGAACTGGATTTGCTCACAGATGGGAGTGTATGTCAATTTGAAACCATTTTTTATTTCTTCTCCCACCCCCACATGTGCAGTGCAAATTCTAACTTGCCACTGCTCAGTTTTCAGACTTGACATGACATGGATCCTAGTGTCACTTTGTCCTATTTGGATCTCTTTAACCAATTGACTACACCTGTGTGTGAGTGTATGTGTATATACATATATATATATATATATGGGAGTAAATTGTTACCTACTTCCTGACCTAGGCACCCCATAGATTTGATAGAAAATATAGCCTGAGTGTATTTCAGCAGAACACCCTTAATAAAAAAAAAAAAAAAAAATGTAAAATTGAATTCTCAAGTTGCAGCTTCGGCAGTCTTCTCAACTTTATCTGACCATCTCTGCTTCGACTAGGAGAAGTGAATGAGTAGTCACCACACACTCATCGATGCCCAAAACACACATACTCAACATATGCTTAAACTTATGTAGATACATAACTATTCATCTATGTGCACACACATCCATCCACAGCACATACTCAACATAAGCTTACACACATGCTCACAAATTTGCTTATATATATATATATATATTTTGGAGGTGCCTGTGGTGTAATGGTTATCGTCGTAGGAAATGGACATGGTGACACGAGTTCAAACCCTGGACGAAGATGATTGCATTTCACATAGCACTAATACCCTTGGGAAAGATATGAATCCAATTATTCTCCCTCCAGCTATGGGTAAATAGTAGGGCAGACTAGGTTTTTCAGCCTTGTTGAGGCAACTAGTCTAGGAGAAGGAAAACTCTGAATTCAAACCTGTTAAACTTCGCTTAAAAAAATTGACCTTGTGTCATATCCTGTCCGAGCGGAGGGGTTGGGTAAATATATATATATATACACACACACACACACAGATGCTTTTCTATATATATATATATATATATATATATATCAAAAAAAGCATTTTTTGAGATATATATATATATATATATCAAAAAAGCATCTGTGTGTGTGTGTGTGTGTGTGTATATATATATATATGTAAGCAAATTTTTGAACATGTGTGTAAGCTTATGTTGCTCACAAATTTGTTTATATATATATATATATATATATACACACACACACACACACACAGAGAGATGCTTTTATATATATATATAAAAGCATCTGTGTGTGTGTGTATATATATATATATATATATATATATATATAAGCAAATTTGTGAGCATGTGTGTAAGCTTATGTTGAGTATGTGCTGTGGATAGATGTGTGTGCACGTAGATGAATATCACAGTACACATTAGTAGGTGTAGGTACGTTTTTGTGTGTACACATATATATATATATATATATATATATATATATGTATACACACACTCACACAACCCTATGATCAACTAACATATCTAACTCTATATACTACTATAAATGATTGAGAATTTTCTTTTCTTTCATTAAAAAAAGAAAAAAAAAACTCCCCCACTCTTATTTAAGACCACTTTCACATGATGTAATCATGTGTACTTGCTTGGTGTGTTTCTCTTTGGGATTTTGGGATTTGTGAATTCAATGGACGCAACGTACCTGGAACTTCAAAGCTTGCATGGACCATAGAGTAAAAGCAGTAAACAGATATGGCTGCTTCAAGCACTATATGTAATGTTGGGAGATCTCGCACCGGTGAGAGTTGATTTGCACATGTGCAAATTCTTTCGAGATCGGGCGAGGATATAAATGCATGGTGACAGCTAGAACGTGTGATTCTTTCTGAGTGAATCAACTGACGAGCACGCGTGAAAGTTTTATTACAACTTAAAGAAGAGAAGGAAGGAGAGACTGAAGGAAAAGAGGGATAAGAAGTGCTCGTGTTAATACACACAAGCCTTGGGAAACTGACTTGGGGAATCCATTGCAGCATTCCAACACAAGCTATTTTGGCAATTATAGTCTTCGACCCCAAATTAATTCCCCTCTTTGATGGGACTGATCCCAGGCAATCGGTGGTTGAATGTGTGGAGAAGGCAGAGTTAGCGTGCCAGTTGAGTGGGGTGAAGAACATTGAGTGCGTAGTTCCAATGCGCCTTTCGGGTGGCGCGTATGCAGTTTATCAACAGGTAAGTGAAGAAAAGAGGGCTGATTTTGCTTATATAAAAGATGTTTTATACACAGCATTTGCCCTCAATCCTGTGATGGCATATAAGCAGTTTGCAGCATGCCATTTGCATCTGGGAGAAATGGTTGACGTTTTCTTGGTGGAGCTACGCAAGCTTGCGACTCAGTTTGGAAGTATGACGGAGTGGGGTTTGGTCTGTGCATTCATTGCTGGGTTACCGGAGCATGTGGAGAAACTTCTTCAGGCCACTATCCGGGTAGACGGCTTGCCGATATCTGAAATATTGGCACGTGCCCGAGCAATATTGAAGGACAGCTTCACAGGTATGTGATTAGACAACTAGGTGGAATGGCTATGTCTGAGACCGCAAAGATTTCCTCAGCGTGAAAGACTGATGTGTGCTGCCATCGCCCTTGACAAACCTGACTTTCACGCCGAATATGACGCGGCCAAATGTGTATGGACCGCATCTTGGAAATGGTCCAGTGACCAGCCACCTGTATCTCTGAAAAACAGGCTCTCAGAATATCCTACCTCTAAGCAACTCTAAGGTGAATATGAGCAGGAGTTGCAGGCTTGGATTCCGAATGGTTGGCTGATTCCGTACCCGGAGAGCCAACTTGGACCTTCTAAAGGCCTGATACCATTAATGGGCATACTACAGGAAAATTAGCAGAAGGTCCGGCCAGTAATGGACTATCGTGAGCTGAATGAGCATGTGAATGCTTATACGGCGAATGTGGACGTGTGTGCTAAAACCATAAGGGAATGGCGACAGCAGGGGCCAAAAGCTGCTATAGTGGACCTGCACCGGGCATATCTGCAGATTTACATTGATAATTCGCTGTGGCCATTCCAAACGGTAAAAATTAAAGGGCAAAGGTACGAAATTGATATTGTGCTGTTGTGGTGTACCTTTTCTATTTTCATTGATGCACTCTTGACAAGGCGTCTGTAACTGGAATTGTCTTCCCTGATTGGTACTTGACTTGGATGGCAAATTTTAGGCACTTTAGGATAAAGTGGTGAAATCTGGATGGAGTCGCAGCTAGATTTTTCTTGAAGATTTGTTAAAGTGATGAATGGTCCGTTTCTACTGTTACCTTTCACCAGAGTAGGAAATATTCAATTTTTGTAGGCCATAAATGACTGCCAGACACTCTGTTTCTATTTTGGAGTACCTTAACTCTGTTGGGGTGAGTCACCTTGACACCATTCCTACTGTTTTTTCGGCACACCTTTGGTTGATCTGTCTTATTCATGCCCCCACAATTAGTGTACTGGCATCACATTAGAGAATTGTTGTTGTATTGGGGTTTATGTCATAGTAAATGATTATCTATGCCTTGTACAGTTCTGTTTTTATTTCTTCAAGGGCCTCTTGATGGTGTTGTTGCATAAGAAATGCATATTCTTTTTCCACAGTTCTCAAATTGGTGCTGTCATTTGTGATAGTTTCACTGAGAAACTACTGAGATATGCAATCATTCCCATCAGCATATAGAGTTCTTTTGCGTTTTAGGAGAATTCATAGCTTCAAGTTTATCTTCTGTGGGTAATATGTTATGTTCTGTGATAGTGTGGCCAAAGAAGTTATCTCTTTTTTGTTTATATTGGAGTTTATCAGGATTGAATCCAGTTTGGTTCTCTTTGGCTCTTTTCAAGACTTCAGTCATGGCTGTGTTATGTTCCTCTTCAGTTGATCCTGTTACCAAGATATCATCCACTATGCAAATGACATTTGATTCCAGATAATACAGTATCTAGCTTTAGTTGGAATATATCCTGGGATATAGTTAAGCTAAATGGCAAATGTTTGTATCTTCCAAATGACATGTTAAAGGTGCATAGCATGCTAGATTGATTGTCTAGTTCTTGGTGCCTGTATCCCTTTTTAAATCAATGGTGCAGAAACTTCCTTTTCTGTGTAGTAAGTGTAATAGTTCATCTAAGGTTTTGGTGCAGGTCTCTGGGGTACATACAGAGTGCAATTTTGGATGTTCCATCCTAGTTTGTGGTTATCTTATAGGTGATGGAATTAACCCAGTCTACTGGGCCTGTAACTTTCCCTATGATGTCCTTCTTTTTCCATTTTTGCCAATTCTGCTTTGTAGAGTTGGAGGATGTGTATTGGGAATTATCTAGGTGGGTGTATCACTGGTCTGGGATTTTCTATCATTTTATTTGATATTTCTTCCCAGGAAAACATTTTATGTTGAAACAGATTTTGTTTTACAATAAATTCCTTTTTGCTCAGTGTTTACAGACCTGTTATACTGTCTTTTTATCTCATTTATATTCACAGAGATGATACCTAATTCTTCATCCAAAAATATACTGGCTGCTTGGGAGGGGTGTTTACAATGTCAAATCTTGTTACTGTTTTGTTCTTTAGCATTATATTGAGATCAGTCAGTGCAATGCTTGTTATCCTTGAACACCCATATCCCTTCAGTATTGTGTCGGTTATCCTTATCTTTGGTTTGTTTGAAGGGTAACAGCCACATTTGATTTTCTGTTAGGATCCATGTGTCTGCCCCTGTGTCCAGTTTGATCTTGATTGTGTGGCTTGCAAATATCTTTTCTGCATAATTAGAGATTGAGTGTACACACTTGCTGCTTGAGCTTATTGTCCCGATGTTGCTTGATGCTTGTTCTGGTTCATCTTCCTTTGGGAAATCCTCTTATGTCTGGTATTCTTTCTGGTCTTTGACTTCACAAAGTTGTTACAGCTATTTTTTATGCATATTCACATGTAATGTCCTACTTTTCGACAATATCAACACTGTGATCACCTAGCAGGACATTGATTTCTGTAATGGCTGTTTCTTCCACATCCACAACATTACTTGCCTCTTGTTTCAGATAAATTTGGTTGTCCACTGGCCCTGTTGTTCTTGTTTTGGGTAGTGTTGTGCTTTGGGGTTCTGGTCATTGCTGTTTGCCCAGGTCTGCATTTGATTTTGTTGGTGAGGGTTTCATCCCTGGGTTTTATGGATAGAACCTCCATCTCTGCTATGGTGCTCTACTCCATTTTTGCTGGGTTGTATACTTGTTCATAGGTGAGGGTATCACCTATATTGATGGTGTCTCTGTGGACTTGGTCAGACACTATGCTGTAGACCAGTATATCCCTCATCATTTCGTCTTTCATCTGTTCAGGGTTCCCAGCCTCCTTGATCAGTTATTTTGCTTTGGTGACAAATTCATCTGTTGTTATTTTCCTTTGTTTGAGGTCTCTTAGGTTGAGAATTTGGTTATTTTGGGGTTTGCAGTATGTCTCCTGCTTTTCAAAGACAGGATCGATCCTTAGGGTTGTCAAAGGTGGCAGTGTTGTAAATTTTCTGTCCCCTGTGATCAATCTAAAGAAGCATATGTCTAACCTTATGGGCCTCCTATGTTGAGAAAATCAGCTCCCATTTTTGTTTAATTTGTTTGAATTTTTTGTGATCATCTACTGAACTTGCTCAGTCCATTTTTAGAGGTGTGAATTTGTCTGGCATTCTCACATGTCATTATTTGTTAAGTACAAGGAATGAGGTTTGTTCATAGTGACAAGAGTTTAATATCACAACATGCATGTATTAATGTAAGGTTTTATCACTTTGGGTTTTTTTAATATTGTTTTCTTCCGTGGCTGTTTTTTGGTTCTCCTGGTTCATGGTTAAATTAGGAGTGTTTTAATCCATCCCACTTCTGACACCATCTTGTGTGTTTTGTCCACTTCAAGTTCTTGATGAGATGTGGTGAAAATCATGGCATGTGTGTGATGGTAGGAACTGGAATGGATATCCTTTGTTTATCTTTATAGAGAATAGGGTAGAGTTGGGTTACACACCACCGCTAACAATCTTTCTAATACAATAAAGTCAATACTTATTCAGAAAGAATAAATTTGACTGTTAGAATTATTAATCCTTCGATTGACATGCAAAACAAAAAAATAACTAGACAGACAAACGACTATAAAAAAATTTGTATATGTGTAGTTTTATGAAAAAAATTGTAAATAGTTATTTTACAATGAAAATGTTTACAGACAGGTTGTAATGAATAACCTGAGGTGAATAAACTTAGGAAAACTTAATACAACTTAATACAACTAACTGCAAAAAAAGAATTAAGCTAGCTTATTTTATAAGCATTTCTGGAGTCTGTCTATTACACCAAACAGGGGGAGCAGGTTGTGGGGAATTACTTATAACATTCTCCCCCACCTGTTAGTTATTCGTAGAGAACACAGTCTTTCCAATGACCTAGCATTTTGCGGGTCCTTCGGGAACATCTTGATTGTTCAGGTAACTGGTGGCCATCAACATCAGATGGCAAGTTATTGTTATCGTGATTAACTCATTTCTGCATAGAGGGTCTAGCCTTGAAATGGCACCATTTTTTTTTATGTTTCGGTTGCTGGGTGTCAGAAAAGTAAGTGTGAGTCTCCAATGTAGGGTGAGGCTGTTTTTGTGGTATCGGTCTTTCTTCAGAATCAGATGTAGAAGAAGGTTCATAAGGATAATCAGATTCATTCGGTAGAGTATCTGAACTAGATGTACACGGGATTTGATCGCCTAGCTTAACTGGGCTGGTTCTGAAAACTGGATATTCACAATTCTCCATCGCAGTAGCCTCTTCAGATGTATTTTCAGGCGGGGCGAGATCTCTTAAGGAGACTGTTGACTGCCTTCCTTCCGCAGCTTCAATCTGGGTGTATTTCACATAGCACTAATACCCTTGGGAAAGGTATGAATCCAATTATTCTCCCTCCCGCTATGGGTAAATAGTAGGACAGTCTAGGTTCTTCAGCCTTGGTGAGACAACAAGTCTAGGAGAAGGAAAAATCTGAATTCAAACCTGTTAAACTCAGCTTAAAAATTGATCTTGTGTCATATCCTGCCCGAGTGGAGGGGGTGGTAAATATGGTATTGGGGGTTCACCTCAATTAGTTTCACTTTGTTGACTAAGGGGTCATGTTTACTACGACGAACATGGTGTTTCAGTTAAACGATTCCAAGTTGAGCAAGCCATGAAGGGAGGGAAGTGCCTGTTGAGCTTCATTGTTGGAATGAAAATAACCTCTCGTGTGGAGTAGCAATTGTAGATGTACACAGTAGGGTCTTGATAGCATTTAGAGCCTCAGGGATGACACTTTCCCATCTTGAGATTGGCATCTTTCGGTTTGCCAATGCCAATTGTACTGTTTTCCATATTATTCCGTTATATTGTTCACAGAGCCCATTCCCTTGAGTGTTGTAAGGGGAGGTTTGGCTTACCGCCACTCTTCATTCATGCAAAAATCTCTTGAGATCTTCTGACATAAAGGCAGCTCCCCAATCTGTATGAATGTAGGCAGGTGCTCTGAGAATTGCGACTATGGAGCAGAGGCCTTGAATAACTGTAGTGGTCATTATATCAGGGCATGGAATGACAAAGGGAAGTGTTGAGTACTCGTCAATTATAGTAAGCATGTATTTATTTTGTGTTTTAGAAGGTAGTGGACCCTTGAAATCCAGATTAAGCCTTTTGAAAGGCTGAGTGGCCTTTACAAGTGTTGCTTGAGGGGGCTCATAGAACCTTGGTTTATCTTCTGCACATATTTGGCAGGAGTTGGTAATTCTTTTTACAGCTTCAACTGAATATGGTAAATTCCTGCTCCGGACTACATGTGTCATTCTTGTGATACCCGGGTGGTACAATTCTCGGTATATGCTCTGAAGATCAGATGAGCTTGTTGTTAGACCACACACCCTTGAAAGTGCATCAACTGCAGCATTCTCCTTTCCAGGGTGATAGGAGATGTTGAATGAATAACGAGAGAGTTCCATCCACCATCTTGCAATTTTCTCATTTTTCATTTTACTTAAGGTTTTTGGATTAAACATGAATGAAACCGATTTTTGTTCGGTGATAAGGTGGAAATGTCTACCACTCTGATAATGCCTCCATTATTGTAAAACTTCAACTATGGCGTACACTTCTTTTTCTATGGCAGTATGCCTTCGTTCAGACTTCAAGAGTGTCCAAGAGAAAAAAGCTACAGGCCGACCATGTTGTCTTAAGGAGGCAGCTATTGCCGAATCAAATGCATCGGTTTCAACTATTAGTAGAGCAGAAGGATTAATGGCAACAATGGCAGAATTAGCAATATCCCTTTTTAAATTTTGAAATGCTCTAATGGCTGAATCAGATAATGGAAAAGTTCTTACTTGAGTAAGTAAATGTATTTTTTCAGAAAAGGACGCAACCCATTGGGAATAATGGGCAAACATGCCAAGGGCTCGTCGTAAAGCTGCTATTTTTCCAGGAATTAGTAATTCCATTAGGGGTTTAAGTCACTCAGGGTCAGGTCTCATGGCACCATTCTTGACTATGTACCCTAGTAGCTTGATGCTTTTCAAATTATATGAACACTTTTCCTCATTAAGGGTCAGGTCATATTTATTTACAGCGGCCATGAATTGTTTGAGGTTGTGGTTATGATCTTTCACGTTATAACCTCAAACTGTGACATTGTCTATGTATGCCACAGTACCCTTCAATTTCTCATTAGAAATGATTTTGTCTATTACCCTTTGAAAACTTGTGACCCCATTTGTAACCCCAAAAGGGATCCTACGGAATTGATATAAATGCCCACAAGCATCGAATGCCATGTAAGGTTTTTCCTCCGGCTTGGTAGGTAACTGATGGTAGGCACTCCTAAGATCCAACGTGCTGAAAATATGATACTTAGTGATATTGGAAACCATTTCATCAATATGGGGCTGCAGATATGTATTGAGCTGTGTATATCTGTTGATGGTTTGGGAATAGTCAACAACCATCCTCTTTTTATGGTTTTCATTAGTTGTTATTTGGACCTGGGCTCTCCATGGCGATTTGCTGGGCTCTATAATATTTTCTTTAAGAAGTCTCTTCACTTCCATTGCAAAAAATTCCTTGTCTTTGAGTGAATGGCATTTAGATTTTACGGCTATAGATTTACAGTCAGAGGTTAGATTTGAGAAGAGAGATCATATTTACCAACCCCTCCACTCGGGCAGGATATGACACAAGGTCAATTTTTAAGTGGAGTTTAACAGGTTTGAATTCAGATTTTTCCTTCTCCTAGACTAGTTGCCTCACCAAGGCTGAAGAACCTAGTCTGCCCTACTATTTACCCATAGCTGGAGGGAGAATATTTGGATTCATACCTTTCCCAAGGGTATTAGTGCTATGTGAAATGCAATCAGTCAGGTCGAGGGTTTGAACTCGTGTCGCCGTGTCCATATCCTGCGACAATAACCATTACACCACGGGCACCTCTTTGAGAAGAGAGATGGATACTGAACTTTTGCAGTTGCTAATCCACATATTTGCAGAGCTAGTTTGGTACCACCAAACGGAATTGTAAGGTGAGAATGTTGGTAAAGGAAATTGTGCCCTAAAACTACTTCGCAGCAGAGGTTTCTCATTACCAGTAACTTGATTTTAGAATAGCTCGAGGTTAACCATGCAGTATCTGATTACATGGCAGGATAAGGATGAAGTGGCCATTGATATTTGATTAGAACTGTAAAAGATTTTCCATTTATTTGTTTCCACGATATGTGCATCGATAAAATTTTCAGAACGTCCCGTATCAATAAGCGCGTGGAGATTTAGTCCATTCACTCTAGCCGGCACAATTATTTTAGAAAGGCATTTGGGAGAGACAGTCGATACGGTAGATAGAGATATGGTGGTGGCTAAATGGGTTTTCTGTGAGGGGGACGACCAACAAACCTTAAAAAATGTCCCTGCTTGCCACATCTATGACATCTACTGTTTCGAGCTGGGCAGGATGAACAAGCATGTTTACAAAGGCCGTAGAAGTAGCATTTAATCTCAGCTGCAGCGATAGTAATGGGTTGTTCAATAGTATTAGAAGAATCCTTATCCTGTGGGTCACAATGTTAGGAATTTGAGATGGGAATTTGTTGGGAATGAGGCTGGGCAGGAATAGTAGCCCCTGAAAAATCAGGTTGCGAATAGAGATCTGATTGTTTCTGGGCCATGTTCAACATTAGGGCTAGTTCATAGGCGGTGGCCAGATTCAAGTCCTTGTTTTCGAGCATCTTTTGTCTGATTTGGTTAGATCGTACTCCACTGATGAAGGCATCTCTTATTGCGATATGCCTGGTTTGGCTTGTTGTCAGGGCAGTAAAATCACAGTTGTGACTTAATATTTTCAGGTTTTGAAGATACAGCTCTAGACTTTCTTCAGTCTCTTGACACCGAGTAGCAAGTTAGTATCTTGCAAAAATGGAGTTTTTCTTCTTAATGAACATACCATCTAGAGTGTTTATAGCAGCATCATAATTTTGACACCCAGACAAACACTTATAAATAGGAGTGGAAATATGGTGTAATAAGAGGGTTGAGCCAGTCAATGCTGATGTAGAAGAAGACTGCAGCTCTGAAAGAAATCCCTCGAACATATCCCTACAATGTAGCCATTTCTCATTAGAGTCAGGGTCTGACATATTGACTTCCAGGTGGTCGGGCTTGAGGTATCGTTCCATTATTAAGTTGAATAAATTTTAATGAATAACCCGAGGCGAATAAACTTAGGAAAGCTTTATTCAACTTAATACAACTAACCGCAAAAAAAGAATTAAGCTAGCTTATTTTATAAGCATTTCTGGAGTCTGTCTATTACACCAAACAGGGGGAGCAGGTTGTGGAGAATTACTTACAACACAGGTGAATTGTTGTTTTTTTTTTACTTTTAAAATGAGCATGTTTTAGAAATTTTGTCAGTAATCATTAAGTCCCTTTAGTGGATTATAAAGTTCTTTGGTTTTGTTTCGGTGGGGGGGTTACTTTTTGTTTTTCTCTGACGATTACACATCCAAAGTTAAAAAGCAACTGACTTAGCAAAAATCTTACAAAAATCAAAGATACAAGGACCAGTGACATGTCATAAATTAAAATTTCTTTCAGACAATTGTCTGGTCCTTTTTGAAAAAGAAAGCTTTTTGTCTGATAGGCATCCCTGCTGAGCATTTTATTGGGATAATGGTTGAGTGTTTATTTAGTCACTGTAACTGAAATATTGTGTTAAACAAAGGTTAATTGTTTTAGTAAAATTGACTTGATCTTTTAGTACATTAGTGATGGCCAGAACCTTATTCCCCACTCACAAATTGTTTTACATTTTTTTTCTTTTAAACTTTGAATAGAATATTCATAAATTTACTGAAAGAAATTCTGAAACTCAAACACTTCAAATAATTATGCCAAACTAAAAGCTGAATTAAGGAAGCCATGAAATTTTATTACCATTTATCTCAGTTTTTCTTTGCTTCTTTTATATTGTTGTATATCAATAAGACTACATCACGTCTAAGCAACACATAATATGGCTTTTGTCTGCCTCTCCACTTTGAACAGTCTGGCTCAAGGCCAGAGCCCACAATGACTGGGAATCTAGTGGTCTCATCATGCTCTTTCTCTGGAACTCTTCTTCAAGGGGGAGAATCCCTTGTATTTAATGTCACACCCTTCATATCTGCTTTTCTCTTACTTTTACTCAAAAGAAGCAGTTCTCCCCAAATTTGCAATTTTTACAATTTTATGTTTACATGACATGACAACAATAACTGTTCAATTATAACAATAAGAGAAATAAATCAAAATTTTCCATGACTGAATTTAAAAAAGAAATATTGCTCTTCCCGGATTTCATTCTCGGGCTGCTGATGGACAAGCCCTGGCCTCTATGTCAAATCTCTGAGCTGATTCCTGCTTACCCTGGCTTGTAGTCAAAACAACTTTTGTTTGAGTTTCTAATTCATGAGGACAAATGATTGACAATCCTCTCATCATTTTTCAATATATTGTTTTTTTTATCATTCTCTTTCTGGTCAAAACAATATATTCCTGATTTATTCCTTCTGAACTGATTTTTGTTTATGTTCAATTTTTACAATGTACTGATTACATTCTTTTATAATCTGCTTTGAGTAATTCATATTTTTATGGTCAATAAATTTATTGACTGATCTATAGGGTCACATTAGATAGAATACTGGAAACCATGAAATTGAGCTAACAAATGAGCTCTGGCTTGTTTAAAGATTTTGTATTAAAGAATACAATCTAAGACCAATGATGAAAAGAACTTGGAAGTTTTTCATCATTCAAAATTAGCAGAAAGAAACAAGTAAAAGATAAGTTTTGGTTTGTTGGGTTTAATGGCATATCAACCTTTGTAGGTTATTTAACACCAAATCCATTTTTCTGTAAATAATCTGTTCTATTGAAAACAATTCAGTTAAGTGTAAATACAGTTTTAATGTCAAAAAATAGTTCTATTTGAAATAATTTTGTTAAGCATAAGCACGCAGTTTAAATGTAAGCACGGTTTAATTGTCAAAAATATTTCTATTTCAAGCTATTCAGTTTACTCAAACAATTCATTTTAGCATAAGTATGCTGTTAGTTCTATAGATAGGGCCCTATCAGGTGCTACACAGAGTTAAATGTCAAACAGTTTTATTTCAGATAATTCAGTTCAGCATAAGTACACAGTTTGCACGTCAAAACAGTTGTATTTCGAGCAATTCACTTCAGCACTAGTACGCAGTTCCAATGTCAAAACAGTTGTATTTTAAACAATTCAGTTTAGCATAAATACGCAGTTTAAATGCAAAAATCAGTATAGTGAAAGAAGCACAGTTTAGTTCTAAACCCATAGATAGGACTCTTATTAGGTGCTAGCACTCCGGGCCAGAGTGGACCTGGGAGCGATGGCAATGAAGGTGTACTCCACATTCCCTAAAGCTCCAGCACTGCTGGAACCTCACCATTAGATTGTTTAGTGTCATCAGATTGTTTAGTGTCCAAGATACTCGTTGGGGGGGGGGTCTTACCCCTCTGCAGAGAAGCAGTCGGTGTATTCTACAGAGATAAGTTTTAGTGAGTATAGTAACATTCAATGTCTTTTTCCAACTTATTTTTAGGATGAATGAAAACATTGGCCTTTATAGAGTTAATTGATTTTTTTAAGAAAAAATTTTGATTAATAAATAAATAAGATTACAATAATCATTTTTTGTCGAGGGGAAGTTTATATGTAATGAACTGTGTATCTACTAATGAAATGAATCAGCAAAAGACATTCATAACAAAATATTACAATACAAAGAACATGTAAGCAGCATAATGTATTTGATAGAATGAGACGAGTTATGTGGTGATGATGATGATGATGATGGTATAATTTTACAAAAAGTTCTTAAGAAATATTGTCATTCATGAAAACTTGCTAGTCATTGGATAAAAGCTAAGAAAAGATTAATTGTTGACAACCAAAACAACATAGACTTGTGGGGAACACAATTGTTTATATATTAATGATCTAATGAAGGATTAGTTTGTGATAAGAAACAAAATTCTTTTGAAAGCATCATCATCATCATCCATAGAATATTTGTTGAATTTTTCTAATGTCTTCTTAAAGCAATATAATAAAGTGATTAATTATCGTACTTCTTAATAGGCTATTGCTTATTGTTGTTATAGTATGCACCACAAAATCATATTTCAAGCATATTTAGTTTTTGGTTGTTTAGTTGTATCTCTAACTTTGGATTCACAGAGAATGATTGAATGATGAATGGGATTTCAATTAGAAACTTTTAATCAACTAGTAACAACTTTGAAACAATTTTGTCATTGATTAAAAATCATTAGAAGAATAACTTAGCTTTTAGAAAATGATTTATATGGTTGGGATCAAATCAAATGTATTCAATAAAATAAAATGCAATTTTTTCGTGTCAATTCTATATGAATGCACCACATGGATGCTGACTAAGCATATAAAGAAAAAGCTAAACAGGAATTGCTCAAGAATGCTATGAACTATATTGAACAAATCTTGTAAGCAGCATCCCACAAAACAGCAGCTATATGGCTACTTACCTCCTATCTCTAAAACCATCCAAATAAAATGGACAAGACGTTGGATACTACTGGAGAAGTAAGGATGAACTCATAAGTGATGTTCTCCTATGGACTCCATCACACACATGTGCAAGTGTTGGACAACCAACTAGAATTATCTGCAACAACTTTGTATAGACACAGGATATAGTCTAGAAGACCTGCAGGAAGCAATGGATGATAGACGAATAGCGAGAGAAAGTCGGGGAAATCTGTGCTAGCAATATGCTATGATGATAAATGATGAGTTTAAATGGGTCAATGCAATAACAGACCCTCAAATAATATTCTTGTTAATTGCTTACTTTTATTTTTTTCACTACTGGCAGGTGTGCAGAGTACAGGTTTTCACTAACCTATTGAATAGACTTATGAATTTCTTTATGTGTACTCAAAATGTATATAAGCCTCTATTCTGAAATTTTTATTTTTGAAAATTACTGTTTCCTGACTTAAAGAAAAGTATTTTTAACATAAGTTTTTAGCACCAGTAAATCTCTCATTGCAATGATGCAAAATAAGTATTGTTCCTAAAATTGTAATAATTAACTCTGTTGCATTTAACTCCTTCACTGACTTTGAATAATCCAATTATGGTTTGGTTAACAAATCTCGTCTATTTCATCACATCACCACCCCCTTGTTGTTTTCTTTTATCAACAATCATGTGTGAATTGAACAAAAACTATCCTTTGACCCAGCCCTCCAATCAATCCCATGCACTTTTTGATTAGTTTGTAAAGTCAGTTTTCATGTATTCCTTGGGTCCAATTTGACATATTAAAAATAATTTTCATTTTTGAGAGTAGGTTGCCTTGGATTTTTTTTTTTTTTGCAGATCCCAATTCACCAAGTATTTTACATGTATTTTCCTTTTTGATTCCCTCAATTTCAGGTTTTTCAAAGATCTCTGCACTTTTCAAAAGTGATTGTTTTGCTATAACTCACTTGATTATTTTACATTCATCTTGAGGAAGCATGTTCTTAAAGTCATTTCTTTTGCTTCTCAACTTTCTTTATCATTTGACGATTTCTTTAAAGCTCCTTTGATATCTCCAAAGTGAACATTTTCATGTGCAATAACTCTGTTATTTTCTGTTTTTCATCAATTGTTAGTTCTATTCCTTTACACATTTTTCAACATATTATGAAAATATTCCTGAGGTCTTAAGCTAACATTAGTTGAATTTTTGTGTTAACCTATCTCAGTCTATTTTTATAAAATCAAAATATCTGAAAAATTAATCAAGGAAAATGGCAGATAATTTAATCAAATATTTTACTAAGGGTGTAAATGTTAGATATTAAATTTAAGAAATACAGGTTTAGAACTTTTTGACTTAGTGAATTTAATTTGATTTGCAGATTAACTGCAGATATTTCAGCAACCATGTTAATACTTCATAGTTATTAATCTTTAAAGTCATTTAAATAAAGAAGTGTTATTTTCTATGTTCTTTAGAAATGTTGCTTTATACTACTATCAATGAGAAAGTAAAACACATGTAATGAACATTGAATAGAGAAGACTCTCATTTCAAAATATTAGTTTAATATTGATGTGTTATGTCATTGAGAAATTTAAGTGGAATTATATATGTAACTGTGTATACCATTTATGGTAGATGTGAAATGCATTTCAACTTTTGGTGACAAGAAACACATTTTTTAGGCCTAATAGATGTTCCCTTATCTGATGGTAATCAGTCACTGTTATACTTTGAAACAAAATAAATTTGACTTTGCTATTTTCATATTAAGCAATTATTATATAAATAACACACTGTTCAGACAATAAAAATAAAATTGCCAACATCTGGAAAAAGTGAATGAATTTTTTGGGGCAAGTGACTTCATAGATGGATAGTTACATGGTTGCTGGTCTCTTCAAGAAATAATATTAAAAAATTAACAAAGTCATTAGTTTTCAAAAACTGAATGATGTTTGAAATATTTCCAAGTAAGTTTATATTTAATACTTTTTACAAACAACTTTTGTATTTTCTTCTCTATATAAATGATTTTATTTCACATGAGTATCTAGTTAATTCTATCACTTATAAAACACACACACACACACACACACACACACACACACATTAAAAGGATTAGAAAAATGAAATAGAATGATTTTAAGATTTTGAATACAATAAATCATTATGGTAAAATTTAAAACTTTTAAAATATTATCTAGTGTTTATTTGGTCATATAATATAGTGAGCATATAAAGATAATGACTGCATTTTAAACAGAAGTGAACTATTATATTGAAATGATACATTCACCTCAACACAAACAATTTTGATATTGTGCTTTGATTTCTATAAGCTTAAATTATACCATATTATGAGCAAGAGTTTAGAGCTCTTTACTGAAATGAAAAATATAATTTAGCTATTCAGAAACACCATCAGTGAATGATTAAGAAGTAATTCTTATACAGATAAGAATTTGCATGCTGAATTGAATTGTAAGCTAATGTGATGCTAAACAAAGAATAATTTACTCAGAATCATTGGTCACACAGAAGGTATTTTAGATAATTTTTTAAAAACTTGTGTGTGAACACTTCATTTTTTTGTAAAATCATATATTATTGATATTGAATACTGACCCCACCCCCAAAAATCTAATGAATTAATGAATGAAAGACTTCCAGTGCATTGAAGAGGAAACAAGCTTATAATGTGTGTATTAATGTAGAAAAATTTATGGAAAAAAGTTAATCTCAGTTTCTATGGGTTTTTTTCTTTATGAATATGTTAGTTTTCATTTTGTTAACTTTTATGATTGGGCTTACTTTTCTGTGATCATGGACTATAATTTATTTTATTGGTATTATTGGTTAAGTTAAGGCTTGAATAGTTTGAAGGTTATATGGTTTTGTTCAATAAATAATTGTTTCACCAGAAAGTATGCTAACAACATTTACTGTGTGAAAATTAACTAACTTCCCCCTCTTTAATGAATATTTTATTTTTAAGCAACTATTTTTAATTTTATTGTTGCATTTCAGTATGTTTTTTCATTATACACCTAGTGATATACCGACTTTCTAGCTAATGGAAATTAAGATAAAGTTAGATTGACAATACAAATAGCTTATGGACTGTGGAATAGAATTAAGACTTATGATATTTAATTTTGATAATTATTAAGCAAAGCATAAGTGATAAGAAAAACTAATGATGACAGAATTAAAAATCATTTCACTTTAAAGTTTTCAATGGGACACCATGTAAATGTGTTAAAAACAAAAGAAATAAAATGTGTTGTGACATTTTTTTTAAGAAAATTCAATAAACAATTGAGACATTTGAATTCATTAGAGTTTTTAAAGTTAAAATGCAATTTTCTTGCAGAATGCACGAATAATGACATGGGACCAATCTAAGGGAGATAACTCGCATACATTTATAAATTGACAAAAAGCAGTTCTAAGTACTCAAGTAAAAGAAAAGATAAATATTTGCATGTAAATTGCAAACAATTTATAATTAGTCATTAGGTGGAATATGTATATATAATATCTGGATAGTTTTCAAAATGCAAATAAATATACATTTAAGAAATTTATTTGATAAAATTGTTTATATCACTAAGATTTGAAGCAGACCAGCCCAGACTTCAAAATTATCATGAGATGTAATAGCTGTTGAAAAGCACACAATATTTTCTTTTAAATTGAACCAGGAGGAAACAATTTTAAAACGTTTACTAGTAAGTTGAGAGGCTGAAAATTATCATCATCATTATGTTTGAAAGCAAGACTATGTAAAATGTAATAAAATCAAATCTATTGTTTAGAGAAAAGTGAAAAAATCTTTATCAGAGGATCATTAGATATGAAAATTTCAAATTTACTTAATTGCTTCTTTTATTTTTCAAAACTGATCTTATTTAGTGACGATTTATATTCAATCATATTAACTAATATTTTGGATATATTTAGTCATGAATGTTGAAAAGTAATGATAGATTATGACAATGATTGAGTAAAATTTCCTTTTTCAGCACAAAGAACTTATTCTAAGTAAGAGTGAAACTATAATTTCTCATAATTTAACATGTTGATGCTTAATTTCTCCTTGTTTATGAACAATATGCAAGAATACCTGCATTCCCTGTTCACTGCGGACATAGACTATGCCAGGTGTACCTCTCTTGAATGGTAGCCCTCCAACCTACTAATATGTGTCCTGGGTATGTCAGTAAACCTGGAGGTTTGGAGAATATGGAATACCCCTTCATTGCCTTTAGTCCCAGCTCCACTCTGACCCAAAATAATAATATCTGTTCATGTCCTTGGGTAAAATAGAAACATTTAGTCATTTACCATATCATTTATATATCACTTCCCCATGTGCAAAAGTCAAATTAAAATATTAGCATCATGTACCAATACTTTAAACAATTTAAATGTGCAAATAAATGAATAATATTGAATATAATTATCAGTGTTAATAAGCTATATTTGAAACCATTTATTGTCTTGGATATGACATTAAACTGCATCAGATGCTCCAGTCTTGCAGTTTCTGGAATGTGGAATACTTCTTCATTACCATTACTTTCAAGTCCATTTTGATCATAAATGGTAGTACCCATTTATGGGTCAAGTAAAAAAATTCATCCTTTTACTTGGGATTATTATCAATATTAAGTCGAAATAGTGTTAAATAGCTACACTTAAAATGTAAACATGTGCAAACAAATGATAAGTTTTTATGTAAGATAGTAACACTTGATAAATAGAAATAGTAATGTTAAATATCAATAGTTGAACCCATTTAACAGTGTGCAAACAATGATTAATATTAGAGTTCAATAGCAATACTTGAAACCATATCACTGTGTGCAAACAGTATACTGGAATTTGGGTAGTCATCTTGTTTTGTTTTTAGTTCTGTGATACAAAAGATACGCCCTCTAAGTAACAAGAATGCATTAAGTTGCCATTGTTCATATATGTTATCCTATTTACCAACCCCACCACTCGGGCAGGATATGACACGAGGTCAATTTTTAAGAGGAGTTTAACAGGTTTAAATTCAGAGTTTTCCTTCTACTAGACTAGTTGCCTCACCAAGGCTGAAGAACCCAGTCTGTCCCACTATTTACCCATAGCTGGAGGGAGAATTATTGGATTCATACCTTTCCCAAGGGTATTAGTGCTATGTGAAATGCAATCAGTCTCGTCCAGGATTTAAACTTGTGTCGCCATTTCCATTTCCTGCGAAGATAACTATTACACCCTGGGCACATATATGTTATAGTCATCTCTGATTGGTCAATCTACTGCTGCTGTTGACCGGCATGCTTATATGCCATTAGTAGTTCCCTCTCACAAACTCTCCAACAGGGCCCCTTTCTTGGGAGTATAAGATTGAATCTTCCACCTTTAAAAGAAATGCATATTAAAATTTAAAAACTACGAATGTTTTTTTTTAATTGTTAGTATTAACACAATTTTGTTTAATTGATACAAAAACGCAATTAGTAATTTTTTTTTTTTTTTTGGTAGGGGGGTAGGAATTATTGGCTGGTTTATTCTCATATCCTGTACACTTGTTTGGGGGAATTTTACCCCTTCTGCTGAGATTACTGTTGATGTATTCTTCTGCTCCAGTTGACTGGGCTAATAATGGCTAATTTACTAAGTTAAGAATCAATTACCAACTATAATCTTTTGGAAAGTGTTTAATTTTATTCCTGTCATGGGCTTCATGAATGTGTCTGCTACATTTTTCTGTTTCAATGTATTCATAAAAAAAATGTACCTTTTATTTATTTCATCATATATAAACTGAAATTTTATATCAATATGTTTCCATCTTTAATGAACGACTGGGATTTTGCATAACAATACTGGACTGATTATTACAATGAATAATTGTTGGGTTTTTAAGTGACTCAATTTCTGTCATAGTTCTCAATATTGCTCTAAGATACAGGTCTTCTTGGCTTGCTAATGAAACAGTGATAAATTTCACTTTGCATGTTGACAAAGTGACTGAATTCTGCTTTTTAGATTTCCATAATATCATTGGGTCATTTTCTGCCAATCTAAAGCAAAATCTGCTCATGCTTTTTCTATCACTTAAATCAGCCCAGTCTGTGTCACAAAATCCTTCGAATTTCAAGGGGTTTTGTGATTTCTTAAGTATTCGTGAATGATTGATTGTACCTTTTAAATAACGTTAGACATGCTTGGCCTTCATTAAATGGAAAGAATTTGGTTTTGTTAGGTCTTGAGATAACCTAGTAACTGTATAACAAATGTCTGGTCTTGTTGCAACCATTACATATTTTAGACTGCTAATAATTTCACGATAAGGTTTGGTTTCTACTAAATCAACTTTGTCACTTGTTTTCTTTAGAGACATTTCACATAGAGTTGAGTGAGGTTTGTGAAATGCCATGCTGAACTTTGATAATATCTTCTTGATATTACAAGATTAATTCATTTTAATAGTATTAATTTCACATTCAATTGTATTCCTAAAAACCAGGATAATTTCCGAAGCTCATTCATTTTGTAAGTAGAGTTCAGTCTTGTCTTAATTTGCATAAGGTATGCCTCAGTTTTTAAAGCTACTAATATATCATGTACCCACAATAATGATGGATATTTGATTGTGAACATTTTGAACGTACAGGTGACTGCTCAAAATTTTGTGTAGTTAAGTATGGAATGTTTTATTCCAAGTTTGACCACTCTGTTTTAACCCATATAGGGATTTTTTAAGTTTCCAAACATCATTCCCATTCTTAACTTTAAAGCCTTCTGGTGGCTCAACATATATTTCATAGTCTAAGGGGGCATTTAAATATACACTCTTAACATCCATAGGATGAATTAACAAGTTGTAATAGACTGCTATTTGCAATAGTAACCTTATGGAAGCCATAATTGTTGTTAGGGTGAAAGTTTCTTTATAATCCTTGACATATATTTGCGAGTAGCCTTTGGCTATGAAACAAACTTTATACTCATGACTTCCATTACTTTTACTTTTCATAGTAAAAATCCACCAACTACTGACAATATTTTTATTTCTTGGAGCCTTCTGCCATTCAAAAGTATTATTTTCTATTAAGGAATCAAATTCTCTGTTAATTGCTAAAATCCAGTTATTCAAATCTACAGAGTTTATGGCTGCAGAGTACAACAGTAATCAACCTCACCAAATTCAAAGTTTTTGACTTAAAAAAAATCATATGGATCTGATAATGGGTTATTTGCCCCTCCCCTTCAGTGTTTAGGTTGTTTTTCTGTTGTATGTCATATATGATTAAGTATTCTGGAAATTTGGTATTTTTATCTGGTTTCGATTGTGAGTTATGATCATAAGTCGGTGAATTTTACACACTTAACTCATTTAATAGCCATTGTTTCCGTAAAATAAAGTAAGCTAGACTTTGTTTATCATAACTGGTAAAAATGCCTTTTTCACAGCAAGGATTCAATTTTGTTTTATTTTGTACATAACAAAAAAAAGTTGTGCCAAAAATATGCATATCAAGTTTGGTTTTGAACAAGTAAAACTTTCATATGGGGTTTTTCTTGTGTTTTTATTATGACAAAAATTTCTAATATACACTGAAGCTATAAATGCATAAACCCACAAATCTTTGGGCAATTTTGATTCAAGGAGACACCTTGCAGTAGAAAATAAAGTTCACTGTGACCATTCAGCGGTTCCATTTTGATGCAAAGAAAAGGAGCTGACTGCTCATGTTTATATTCTATTAAGTACAAGTAACCATTGAAAAGGTTCAGAAGTGAACTCCATTACGTTTTCTGTCTGTAAAAATTTTACATGGCCATAAGTGTCTATGTCAGCTAGATATTTTGTTGTAGCGAGCAAAGTGTCGGACTTGTGTTTTAAGAAATATAACATTGTAAGGCCAGAATAGTCATCAATAAAATTAATTACATATTTATAACCATTTTTTGCTTAGGGTTGAATGGGGCCTACTAAATCACTGTGTACAAGTGCTAGGATTTTTGTTGCCTTGCAATCCAAAGTCTTATTTCTGTCATTAGACATCTTCTCTTGAATACATATATCAGAGTTAAGAGCATAATCTGGTGTCAGTTTTATCTTCATTCCTTTTACTAAGTTGGGTAACTTTTTAATATCAGATTCATTACAGTGGCCTAATATTTTAGGCCAACTTGTAAGTGGCATTTCTGGTAGAAACAATATTTTTCAGATAATATAAATGTCCTCTCTGTGTTATGTTGAAAACTGCTTCATTAGGGTAAATTAATTGGCAGTTGTCACATTCAAAACTCATGTGCACACCATTTTTTGTTGCTGCTTGTACTGAAAATGTTTTGTTTAAAAGTTGGTATATATAAAGCATTTTTTAAGATACATCTACACATGTATATTTTGCAACTGTGTAGATAAATTCAGGCATTACCTCTTTTCAGTGCTATGTTATTCGCTCAGCTCTTGTCAGCTAATTCAACAAAATGGTTCCCTTGTTCAAAATTTTGGTCAAGCCATCTTGTTTTTAGTTGTGTAATACAAAAGATATGCCTTCTATGTAACAAGGCTGCATTAAGTTGCTGTTGTTCATATATGTTATCCTCTCTGATTGGTCAATCTACTGTTGTTGTTCACTGGCAAGCTTATAAATATTTTCAGACAATTCGTCGACAACTGATATGCTATTAGTAGGTACCCCCTCCAAACAATCTGACACAGTAAATAGAAGTATTTGAAATGATGTAACGGTGTGAAACTGAATGATTATTATTAAATAGAAGTATTAATGTTCAATAACAATAACTGAAACTATATAACTGTGTTTAAACAAATAAGCTCTGGCTCATTTGAAAATGTTACCCACAAACTTACCAATTATATCTATCTATAAATAGGATTTAGCATTGAATAACCCAGAAGGATTGGTATGTTATAAAAGACAGCCCAACAAAACTGAAGGATACCTGCATACATTTAAGTGATGAAATGCCATTCTCTTTTGCTGCAATATTTTATAAAAATGATATTTTCTGATTTTTCTAAGTTGCTATCTACATCTTTTATATATAATGTGTTTTACATACATAGTTAATTTGTTAAATAATGAATTGAATATTATTTGAAATTGTAAAGATGTATACATGAATGAAAATGAACTGTGGGAAAACTTCAAACAATAACCTTCATCATTCAGTCAATGTCAGTTCATAGATGTGCATGATAAGAAAACTTTGATGTGTAGCAATGTAATGTAGAAATATTTTTAAATGTAAATATATTATGTATGTCATCAAAATACATTGAGATAGGTTTTTAAGGGGATAATTTAATATGATCCTTTTGAAAGAAGAATAAATTTAAATAAATAACAGTTAATGTTAACAGTGTGTAAAAATCATTCCATGGCTTTTATAATAGTAGTTATGTGTAGCATTTACTATAAAAACCTTAGGATTTTTTTTTTCACTATTATAAATTTATTTTGAAATATATCTAATGGTTTTGTTATTTTTACTGATGTTTATATATATAATTATTTTTATATATGTATGCATATATAAAATTTTAACACATTCAAATGATGCTAAAAGATCCCTTCTTAGAATTTAAATAATACCTGACTTTAATATTAGGTATATTGCAATCAATGCAATAATCCCCCGACATAAAAACTGTTCACTAAAATTAAAAGTTTACTAATTTCATTATCATATTTACCCAACCCCTCCGCTCGGGCAGGATATGACACAAGGTCAATTTTTAAGCGGAGTTTAACAGGTTTGAATTCAGAGTTTTCCTTCTCCTAGACTAGTTGCTTCACCAAGGCTGAAGAACCCAGTCTGTCCTACTATTTAGGGGGAGAATAATTGGATTCATACCTTTCCCAAGGGTATTAGAGCTATGTGAAATGCAATCAGTCCAGGATTTGAACTTGTGTCACCGTGTCCAATTCCTGCGATGATAACCATTACACCACGGGCACCTACTTACTAATTTCATTATACTGTATCATTATTGAATCATTACAAGATGTAAAATTAGATCAACTGTCAGCTTTCTTGACTGAAAAAATAATATCCAGTAGATCCAACCCAAAACCTGTAAAGAAACTCCAAACTGGAAATCTGCTTGTGGAAGTGGAAAGCAAAAACATACTGAAAACCTATTAAAAATGGAGAAATTTCATAATCTCAAATGTCATGCCTATCCACATGCCAAATCAAATGCATCCAATGGTGCTGTGAAAAGTAAAGAAATGTCACTAGCCACACCGGAAGAGATTGAAACAGCTTTCAAAAAGCAAGGAATAAAAGAATACAGAAGAGTGACTATTCACCAAAATGATGAAACCATACAGACCCATACATACATTCTGGCTTTTGAGAAACCATCAATACCAAAAGAAATCAGAATTGGCTACACAATAGAAAGGGTCGAGCAGTATATACAAGCTCCCCTGAGATGTTTCAAATGTCAAAAATTTGGACACTACAAAGAAATATGCAGAGGACGCCAAGTATGTGACAAATGTGGTGAACATGATCCAGATCATATGGAAAATGAATGCAAGAACATAAAATGTGCAAAAAGGAACACCCTGCCTCTTCAAGAAGCTGTGCCATTTATAAGAAAGAAAAAGAGATAATGTTTATCAAGCACACCAAAAATATACCTTTCCCTGAAGCAAGGAAAATCATTGAAAGCTATATGGGAACCAAAACATATGCTCATGTAGCACAAAAAGTAAATTGACCACCCCAGGATAGCACTTCAATCGATAAATACCAAAAACTAATAGAAAAATTGATAAATTTCAAAGCTAATGAATAGTTAACATTCCAAGAAAACCTTAAAAGAATGCATTCAACTGAAATGAAATAAAGTGAGCCTTGTATAAAAACGAAAGTAAATTCTAATACCAACACCGAAGAAAACTCTAAAACCACTGAACAAACTAAAGAAAAGCAACAAAGGTCACTGGCTCGACTCCAGATATTAACAAAGATATAAATGAAAATAAAACGAAAGATATTACCATTAAAAAACAAAACCCAATTAAAGAATAATCACATCAAACAAATTTGAAGAGATCAAAGAAATGGAAATTAAAAATAAAACTCCAACCAACAAATCTCAATCAAAAAAGTCCCAAAAATCTAAACTAAATGAATAAAATAATCCGATGGAATATCAGAGAAGCAAGGGTCAACTACTCTGAATTGTTACTATTTAATACAAATTACTGCCTCCAAGAAACTCTCCTCAAAAACAATACCACCATCAACATGAAAAACTATTATTTATAGAACTATATAAAACAGTACACTGATAGACCTTGTGGCAGATCATCTATAATCATTAACAACAACATCCCTCACAGCAAAATTACACTGAATACAACCAGGCAAGCAGTTGCTATATCAGCAACCCTCCACAAAATGATAACAGTGTGTTCAGTATATATTCCCCTAAATGAAGAACCCAAGGAATTGGAGCTGAACAATTCAATAAAACAATTACCAAGACCCTTCATTATAATGTTGGACTTTAATAGCCATAATAAGATCTGGGGAAGTAAGAAAACAAGGGCAAAGTAATAGAATATTTATTAAATAAACATCAGTTGTGTATGTACCACAACAAATCCAACAAATATCTGCAGCCAGCAACAGGCACATATTCTGCAATAGACCTATCAATATGTGACCCTTCCTTGTTTCTAGATTACAACTGGAAAGTACATGATGACACCTGTGGAAGTGACCACTTACTGATTCTATTAGAAAACAGCACTGATGAATTGAGTGAAAGAACTCCAAGCTGGAACCTCGGAAAGTCTAATTGGGATGGGTTTAAAACTTCATGCCTTGGCCGACTAACCCTAGAAGCCAATAAAAACAATGAGGAAAACATCTTATTTTATAAACACACTATTAAACATAGCTGAAGAACATATACCCAAAAGCACTACCTCTACAAAATACAATAGACTATGGGCCAATGAAGAATGTAAAAAAGCTGTCAGATTACGTTGAGCAACTTTAAAAAATTTAGAATAAACCCAACATGAGAAAATTTTAACGCTTATAAAAACAGCCGAGCCAAAGCCTGAAAAATCATCAAAGACTCCAAAAGAAATACATGGAGAAATTACGTTGCTAAAATTAATGGTAACACAAAGCCAAAAAAGTATGGCAGAAGATTTGGAAAATAACTGGGAAAATAACAATACTCCTACAAAACACCTCAGTCCCAATAATCTGAAAATCACAGACGAGAAAGATATAGCAAATCATCTAGCCAAAATTTTCTCGCAAAATTCATCAGCTAAAAACCAAAGCAAAAGTTTTCAAATTATCAAAACAAAAGCAGAAAAAGTTAAAATCAAATTTCAAAGCAAAAACACCAAAAGCTACAACTGACATTTCTCTATAGCAGAACGAAAAGAATTCCTCAACAAGGTACACAATACAGCAGTTGGACCCGACAAAATTCATTATCAGTTCCTGAAGGAATTACCTGAACCATTCACAAATTTCCTCCAACAAATCTTCAACAATTTATGAAACAGAGGTTACATACCTAAAATATGGAAAGAAACTACAGTTATACTGATACTGAAACCTTTCAAAGACAATACAAATGCAAAAAAATTACAGACCCATTTCTCTTAACAGTTGTGTCTGCAAAACATTAGAAAGAATGGTCAATGCCAGATTGATCCGGTAATTAGAAACCAATAAATTAATAACAGAATACCAATCTGGTTTCAGAAGCCAAAGAACCCCTAGAGATCACCTGATTTGATTAGAAACATTCATCGGAGAGGCTTCTATTAAAAAAGAACTTCTAGTGGCATTTTTTTTTAATCTCGAAAAAGCATACAACACAACCTGGAAGTATGGCATTGTAAGAGATCTGAAAAATCTAGGATTTGAAGGCAGAATGCCAATATTTATTGAAAACTTCCTTCTAGATAGATGATTTAGAGTAAGAATGGGAGAGGTTTTCTCTGAAGAAAAACAACAAGAAATGGATGTACCTCAAGGCAGTGTATTGTCTGTCATGCTGTTCAATATAAAAATTGATAATATTGTGAAAAATATTAATAGCGGAACGAACTGTGCTTTGAATGTTGTTGACTTCTTGATCTGCTACAGAGTAAGAAACATGAACCATATAGAAAGACAACTTCAAATATGCCTTGATAAGCTCCACAAATGGACCGCTGAGAATGGATTAAAATTTTCAAAAGAAAAAAGGAAATACGTCCACTTTTGCAACCAATGTAAGCTCCACCTAGATCCAGTACTGAAAATTGACCACACTGAAATACCAATTGTTGGACACTACAAATATCTAGGAATCATTTCTGACCGCTAACTCTCCTTCATTCCACATATTAAATACTTGAGAACAAAATGTAACAAAACCATAAAATTACTTAGAACTATAGCACACACTAACTGGGGAGGAAGCAAAGAAACATTATTAAAATTATATTGCTCATTAATCAGGTCAAGACTCGATTATGGCTGCTTTATATATGGGGCAGCCAGAAAGACATACTTGAAAGAACTAAATACCATACACCACCAAGGACTTGGAACATATAGCACTTCTATTGAAAGCCTATACACAGAAGCAGATGAATCACCTCTTACACTAAGATGTAAAAAACTGGCTCTCCAATACTCCATAAAGCTTGAAATCTTTCCCAGCTTATGACTGCACCATTCAACCTGAAATACAAGCAACATTTTGAAAGAAAAAAAACAATAAAACCTTTTGGGCTTTGGATGAAGTCGACCCTACAAGAATCAAAAATACCACTAAATAACATACATGAAAGCACTTTTCCACAAACACCACTCTGGATCATTAAAACTCCCAAAGTGATTCTCAAACTGAATGAATATTCGAAAACTAAAACCCGCCACAGCACTTATCAAGAGAAATTTGACAATATTCTCCAACACCATCCCGACCACCTTTACGGATGCATTCTATAAGAATGTGTTTAACCGTGCGAGTTGTCTGACAGGTCAAACACTGTGGCTGGGGTTCCTGTTTCAGTATGAAAGCATGAGGTAACCTTGTATGACCAATGCGCAATTGGGATATAACGACTTGTTCTCTTCTCGATGTTCTAAAAGCTGGTCTCCATTCTCCCAAGGTGGGCTGAATTTGGAAGAGTTTATTATGGATGTTCATCTCCCATCGTTGTCGCCAGTTTGTGTGAAGGAATTTACTGATTGTCATTTTCAAATTGGTATTTGGAATGAAAGAACTTCAGGGCTTAGATCTAAGGCCGATTTGGCTGCCGAGTCTGCTCTTTCATTTCCTCTCACTCTGAAGTGGCTTGGAATTCAACACAAAATTATTTTTTTATGACTAGACATTGAGTCTAGTCCACTGAGCAGTTTAACAATTAATGGGTTCTCCAGCTTTTTATTTTCCAGTGATGTTAATACAGAGAGCGAGTCAGAGAATATGATAAATTGGTTATGTTTATCCCGAGAAATGATGTTGAGAGCAAGGTCAATAGCACATACTTCTGCAGTGAAGAAGGAGCTTTCCATTTGAAGAACCTTTTTGTGATTTATTTTATTTAGCACAGCTGCACATGCTGTTCTACTGTGGTCCTTCGAGCCATCTGTGAAGAAGTGTAAATGTTCAGGGTAGTATTATACAATATGATGAAATTTTTCAATATAAGTGCAGGGATGCATTTTTGCTTTGGGGGAGTTCATTCAACTTAAGGATCACTTTGGGTTTTTCAAGAATCCAAGGTGTTGTTTTAGGAAAGATGTCTTGATGTATATTTTTAATGGATATTTTAGATTGTTGTAGCATTGATTTCATCCGAAGGCCAAAAGGTTTTATAGTTTTTCTCTTTTTTCGAATAACTCCCCATATCTCGGATGGAATGTAGCATTATACGCAGGATTACTAGGGCACGATTTCAGTTTGGCATAATATTAGATAGCTAATTTATTACTCCTTATATTTGCAGGTGCCTCATTAGCTTCTGCATTTAGACTTTCGACAGGAGATGTTCGGAAGGCTCCAAGCACCAACCTCAGGCGTCCATGGCAGATCGGATTAAGTATTTTTAATTAGGTCTTTCTAGCTGTTCTGGTATATAAAACTACTGTAATCCAGATTTGATCTAATCAGTGACCTATATAATTTCAGTAGAGTTCCTCGATCTGCTCCCCACTCTGTGTGGGCTATCACACGTAACAGTTGTAATCTTTTATTGCAACTAGACCTTAAGTAGTTCAGATGGGGAATAAAAGTCAGTTTTTTATCAAATACTAAGCCAAGAAATTTATGTTCATTTATAACAGGGATTTCTGTCCTTTTAAGTTTCAGACATGGATCATTATGAAGTTTTCTCTTATGACAGAAGTGCACGTATTTAGTTTTTGTTTGAAAAAAACCTAAAGCCATTTTCTGTTACCCATTTATTTAACTTGTCTAAGCATTGTTGGAGTTTACACTCAATGGTGTGTATATATTTTGACCTGTAACATAAAGAGGTCGTCCATGTATAAAGATCTGTCAACTCCGGGAGTTAAGCATCTTGAGATGTTGTTTATTTTAATGCTAAACAGAGTCACAGATAGTATACTAGCTTGAAGGACTCCTTCTTCCTGATTTTTCATATTTGAGAGAGTAGATCCAATGCGGACTTTAGATTTATGGTCTGATAAGAACCCACTGATAAAATGTGGGAGTCTATCTTTCAGTCCGAGATCATGCAGATCTCTCATTATTCCATATTTCCACGTAGTATCGTAGGCCTTCTCCAAATTAAAGAAAATAGCAGCAAGATGCTTGTTCCTAATGAGTGCCTCCCTTATAACTGTTTCCAAGTGAACCAAGTGGTCTGTTGTATATCTTTTACTACGGAATCCGCATTGTAGATTAGAAATAAGACCATTGGATTCCAAATACCAAACCAATCTATCATTTATCTTCTCCATTATTTTGCACAAACAACTGGTAAATGAAATTGGTCTACAATTTTGTGGGTCCGAATTGTCTTTCCCTTGTTTTGGAATTGCTATTACTGAGGTTTGTCTCCATATATCCAGAAATTTACCTTCTGTCCATAATTTGTTATATATTCTTAAAAGTAATTTTAATGATTTTGAAGGTAATTGTCTCAAGAACTCATAATGGACTTCATCCTGTCCTACAGTGGTAATCTGAGATCATTTTATTGAGTCTTTTAATTCTTTTAATGAAAACAGGTTATTGTATTGTTCCTGGTTTTTTGATTTGAAATTTAATTTGTACTTTTCTGCATTTTGTTTGACCGTAATAAATTTCGGCTTGCAGTTTTGACTTGATGAATGTTGGGAAAAAGTTTGGCTGCAATATTCTTTTTATCAGTTATGATGAAATTATTTTTGGAGAGGTGTTTAATTGATGTTGCTTGATGTTTACCGGCAATTTTCCGGATCATCTCCCAAATTGCTTTTGGTTTGGAGGAAAAATTCAGTCTGTTGACATATTTTTGCCAGCATTCTTTTTTCCCTGCCTTCATCACTTTGCGAGTTTTAGCCCTATTCAGTGTATACTCTATCAGATTGGGAGTAGTGGGTTGTTTTTGAAACCTTTTCAGAGCAGCTCTTTGAATGTCAAAAAGCGATCCAATTGCGTTGTCGAACCAGATCAAAAAAAGAGATCATCAAAAGTTTCTGGGTGGATTTGCTCTGTCTGGCCTTCTTGGGTCTGGGAGAGCCAACATGCTTCCATTGGGAACTCTGGATCATAGCAGTAGATCCAGCTTTCATTGCAGGTCACCAGAGCATCAAGAACTGCAGGATCTGAATTGTTCAGCTTGACCATCTCCCTGCAGTCATGATAACATCTTTCTTTCTGATCTTCTCTTAGCACCCCTGGGACAAACTTTGCACAAATCTTCCGCATCTTCAGTTCCTCGCGAATAATTGTGTGTACAGTTCCCACACTGACATCAAACTGTGCACTTATTGTCTCTATTGACACACAACGGTCCTTATCCATGAAATTCTTTATTTGGCCAATCAACTCCGGTGTTCTGACTTCCTTACTCCTCCCACACTTCTCATCATCTCTCACAGACTCCCTGCCTTCCTTGAATCTCTTATGCCACTCTAAAACTGATGCTCGATTCATACAAGATAGTCCAAAAGCAGTCTGAAGCATTCCATAAGTTTCTGTGGCATTTTTTCCAAGTTTAAAACAGAATTTTATTGCATATTGTTCTTCTAAAGTGTCCTCACGTCCAGATTGGATTTTTGAAATTCACCAGCTGTGACAATCAAGCTTTAGTAGGGTGTATTCTAATTGCTGCTGTAGCTGTTTATTTGAACCAGAAATCATAAAAAAACAGCCAGTCATCTTATAAGATGTATAGCAATAACATAATGAATTTTCAAGAGTCTACGACAATTTTAAATGCTTGTTAAAAAAAAGTCTGGAAACTTATTTAATGGTCCTTGTAATAATACCAACCATACATGAAATAAACACACTTCATAAAGAAAAAGTAAATAAATTGAAATGTCTTTTATATAACTGTGTCTCGAGTGTTGGTTATTAGAGAGAGATAGTTTTTCTCTTAACTTTTGGTTTAGCAGCTTGTTTAGTGATTTTCATTTATCAGGCTTTTCAACAGCACATGCACCTGCAGAACGCCTGATTCATTTTTCGATAGGTTTTCTTGATGGACGAAGTCACATCCGTCCAGAGATGATTTCCTCACACTGGGGCTTGGTCGTATCTTACATGTCAACAATCACAGTATGGACTGGGATTAATTGCCTCAGCTGTCACAGCAAAAACTCTCACATTGGCTTGAGGTGAGGCTTATTTATTGAGAATATCTTGCTAATCACATGATGCCACACATAATTGACTCATCCATCCTCTAGCATGTGTGCCACATTCTGACATTGCCCAAAGTACAATTTCATGTTGTGATTTTTTGCATTCTACATTCTGATATAAACAATTCATATATACATCTATTGAGAATATCATTTATTTCTAGAAGTTAGAATTTTTTTTCTGTAATCAATACAGATTATATTTCCAACTTTAAGTTAACTGTTAAGTTCACGTGATATAATTTTTTTTTATATACCAAAGTCCTCATGTCCAATCAACCTCCTGGGTCTTTTCAAAGATGCACCTTTTTTCATTTGCCATTTTCTAATTTTATGGTATATCTATCTTTATTAATACTTTTATTATTGCCCTTACCACATTCTGCTACCCACTCAGCTGACTGCCAATTTGACTCTGAAGTGAAGTGGTGGATCCATGTTTTATCCATTGTCATATGTTAAACAAAAACTTATTTTTTGTTGTATTGAAACAGTTGCAAACAACGCTCTAAATCGTTGATGCATTGTTTTTGATCGATTGTGAACACAGCTTTCTCATTGACAAATGTTCATGCAAAATGGTGAATACACTGCCTTCTGATATCTTCAACTCCTCCGTTATTTTACACAACTTCAATTTATAATCGGCCAAAACGAGTTTGTGGAGTTATTTGGTGTTTTCAGGGACAACTGTTGATTTTGGGCAACCTGAGCATTCAGCATCATTTGTGTCTGTATGACTGGGTTTAAAGTTAGCATACCACCTCTTAACAGTTGTTTCTGATAAAGCAGAGCACAAATAACACTTATCAAGCCATTGCTTTGCTTGAACAGTATTTTTCCTATCAGAAAGCAATGCTTTATCAACACACAAAATTATGATTTTCCTATTTTTTGAAAATTTGCAACAGTAGCTTCACTTAAATAACTGAAATGTGTAAACTAATCATCCGATTGGGCACAAATTTTGAGACGTACCATTTGAAGGTTAGCACTTTATAAAAATCTGGGATTTTTTTATTAGTAGCACCATCTATATGTCAGGCCGGGATTTATGGAGTGATGTGTTAAGTAGATAAAATTCAAAAAGAATTGACAAAACTTCTGATTGTTTGAAGTGTGTGCAGAAATATTTTTGTGACCTGAATAGAATAAATGGGTTTAAAAATTGTTATGTGACTGATTTGAAACTCATTGAATAATTTAATTTTTTTCCAGTGTAATGAATTTTGATAAAACAGCCAATATTAGGAAATCACTGAAAGAACCACTTGTGAATTAAGGTAGATCAGATTCCTAATAGGTGTTCAATAAAAATACAAAATCAAAGACAAATCTCCAAATACAGCATATAAGAAAGCTTATGATTTTATTATATTCATCTTCAGTGAATTTCTGGAAATTAAATTTAATCAAAACTAACTGATACTGAAAAGGAAAAAGCACAACAAAAAATATATTATTGAAACATATAAATACAAAATTCATTGGACTAACTTTGACCATCAAAATCCAAATTCAATGTTGAAACCTGCTGTAGAACCCTGTCAAAAATTTTCCATTCAGGTAAGAAAGAAACATTTTTACAAGAACAGTTTTTTTAGAAATGCATCTAAAATTTTCCTTCGTCTATTATAGAGAAATTTATATTATAAATAATATTATCAGCTGGCACTCAGCTCTCACCTGTGGCTCCCCATAGCTGTCGCATGCAACAGCGGCCACACCCTGGGTACTGGCTTTGGCGAGCTTGTTAAGCCAGGTGAGGGTAACCGATTGGTCTCAAACACTTGGTGAGTTTGAATTTGGCAGTGTCAAAGCCTGACTCCCGGTGGAACAAGCGGAAGAGTTTACCTGAAGAACCAACAGTTGTGAAGGCGGTGGCAGCAAGTGTCATTTGAACACCTAGAGCAGGACGTGGCACCGAAAGAAGTCCTGGTCATCCACTGCTGCTTAGCAGTCTCCTGTCATAATGGTTCTTCATGGCACTGGATCAAGACTTCCCAGGCCAAGAGAGTGGGATTGCCCCAGTGTACTGGTCTTCTCACTATAAAACTTTCATGCACTCGTTAGTTTTGCAACTCATCACCGATTACCAATCTGTCTCTTACCACGGTTGATGGACTCATCCTCATAGTGGTTGAACAACAATGCATAAAGGAAAACACAAAAGGATTATCCTTTGGGCATGGAATGTCCGAACCTTACTGAATAGAGCTACTACTTCAAGACCTAAAAGAGGAACAGCGCTTGTCACAAGGAAACTCCAGTGTTACTGGGTAGATATAGCCACACTCAGTGAGGTCCAGATTGCAAATGAGGGTTCCCTGAGAGAAGATGGAGGTGGCTACACTTTCTTCTGGAAAGGAAAGCCACAAGCAGAAGACCGAATTCACGGTGTTGGATTTGCCATCAGAACAGCTTTGCTGAGGAGCATGCCTGTGCTACCAGTTCAATCATGAAACTGCACATCCCTCTCAGCAGGATCAGATACCTCACAATTATCAGTGCTTATGCTCCTACACTTACAAGCCTGGATGATGCCAAGGAACAATTTTATGAACAGTTTGATCAAGTCATCAGGTCAACCCCACCTAGCAACAAACTTGTCATCATTGGAGACTTTAATGCGAGGGTGGGAAGGGACTACAGCAGCTGGGAAGGCATTCTGGGCTGACAAGGAGTAGGCAAGATCAATGACAATGGCTTGCTCCTCCTCAGCAAGTGTGCAAAGCACAGCCTCTGCATCACCAACACCTTGTTCAGGATGGCAAACAAGTACAGGACTACTGGGATGCTCCCGAGGTCGAAACACTGGCACTTGATAGACTTCATCATCATCCACCAATGAGACATCAGGTACATCTGTGTGACCCGTGCCATGAGAGGTGCTGGGTTCTGGACTGACCACAGACTGGTCAGGTCTGTACTGACGCTGCACATTGCACTGCCCCACGGAAACTGCCCAAAAACTTTCAGGGCCGCCTACAATGTCGCCAGGCTGAAGGACCCATTCTACTGGGTATGATTCCAGCAAGTGCTAGACGAGAAGCTCCAAGATCATGTGACCACTGAAGGCAGTACTGAGAAATGGACCACTTTCAAAGAAACAGTCAGTGAGACTGCAAAGGAAGTCCTTGGAGTGAAGACCAGAACCCATGAAGACTGGTTTGATGAGAATGATGAAAAGATCAAAGAAGCCATACATGCCAAGGTCAAGTCTTACATAGAGTGGCTAAATGACTCGTCCTCTGTCTTCAAGCATGAGAAGTTTAAGGCCCTCCAGGCTAAAGTCCAGACTGATCTTCGAGCAATGCAGGACCAGTGGTGGCGGGACAAAGTAGCTGAAGTCTAACACTATGCTGACACTCACAATGCCAAGAATTTTTCAGCTCACTGAAAACTGTTTTTGGCCCTTCTGCCTTGGGCAGCATCCCACTACTGTCGTCAGATGGGGAGATGCTCATCAAGGACAAGGAGGGTCTCAGCAAGTGCTGGTGGGAGCACTTTAGCACTCTGCTGAATCGGCCCTCGTCAGTTGACTTAGACACCCTGAATCAGGTCCCCCAATAACCCGAACAAGTTTCACTCACAAAACCTCCTACCATCAAGGAGATCAAGAAGGAGATCCACCAGACAATCTCTGCTGAGATCTACAAGGCAGCAAGCCCTGATGCCCTTGGAGCCTTCCATGATGTCCTGCTCACTGTCTGGGAGGAGAAGATGATGCCAGACGACTTCTGCAATGCCCTGATCATCTCCCTCTATAAGAAAAAGGGAAGTAAGTTGGACTGTGGGAACTACAGGGGTATTTCCCTTCTCTCAGTTGCAGGAAAGATCTTTGCGCAAGTCATCCTTAACAGACTCATCACGGTCTCCAACAGACCCTCCCTGAGGCACAGTGCAGCTTCAGGCCTGGCAGGAGTCCCCTAGACGTGATATTTGCTGTGAGACATCTTCAAGAGAAGTGCATTGAACAGAACAAGCACCTCTACTTAGGATTCATTGACCTAACTAAAGCTTTTGACACCGCCAACAGGGAGGCTCTTTGGACTGTCCTTGAATGCATTGGGTGTCCTCCAAACTTGGTGTCCATGATCAGGCTCTTCCATGATGGCATGACTGGCCAGGTCTTCTCCAATGGCAATGTGATGGATGCTTTTGTGATCAGCAATGGCGTGAAGCTGGGCTGCGTATTAGCCCCGGTCCTCTTCAATGTCTTTTTCACCTGTATGCTGTCCCATGCTGTCCAAGATCTGGAGAAGGGGTCTACATTTGTTACCGCTTGGACGGCTCCCTCTTCGACCTGCGTCGACTCACAGCAAAGACGAAGAGCCTGCAAACTCTCCTCCAAGAGGTTCTCTTTGTTGATGACGGTGCACTAATGGCCCACACAGAACAAGACCTGCAGTGGATGCTAGACCGCTTCTCTGAGGCATCCAAGCTCTTCGGCCTGACAATCAGTCTCAGAAAGACGGAGGTGCTCCACCAACCTGCACCATACTCACACACCCTCCCCCCACCATCACCATTGACGACAAAACACTTGCCAATGTCGAACATTTCAAATATCTGGGGAGCACCATATCCTGTGATGGCTCCTTGGACAGAGAAATTGACAATATAATCAGCAAGGCAAGTCAGGCGCTGGACAGTCTCTGCAATCAAGTGCTCAGCGAACACAATATCCACCTATCTACGAAACTGAAGGTCTACAATGCTGTGGTTTTTCCCTCCCTTCTCTATGGTTGTGAGATGTGGAGACTGTATCGTAGGCACATCAAGAAACTGGAGCTCTTCCACATGCGAGCTCTCTGCTCAATCCTGGGAATCAGGTGGCAGGACCACATCACCAATCTGAAGATCCTCGATCAAGCTAAGTCCACCAGCATAGAGTCCACCATCATCAAGGCCAAACTTCGATGGGTTGGACACGTGATTTGAATGGAGGAGTGTCAGATGCCGAGACGCCTGTTGTACAGGGCACTCCAGGCCGGCAAAAGAAACCAAGGTAGACCAAAACTGAGGTATAAAGACACGGTCAAAGCCAATCTCCAGTGGTGCCACATCAATTCGAGAGACCTGGAGAGATATGCCATGGACAGACCAAAATGGCGAGGCTCGGTTCACAGAGCTGCTGCCAAATTGGAAGAGGCTTGATGCCAGAAACTTACTGCTGCAAGAGAGAGATACCGCAGAGCAGCCTGGCCAGTGATCACAACAACTGACTTCCAGTGCCCCCACTGTTCAAGACCCTTAGCCTCTGGGCTGGGGCTGCGGAGTCACCTCCGTGTTCATGAGTTGTAAAATGCAAATGTCATCATTGGATCCGATGAACAACAACTATAAGTATCATAAACAGTTAAAGAATTTTTTAGTAGAATCAATAAATGAAAACCTTTATGATATGAAAGTTTATACAGATATATATATATATATATATATATATAAAAATGATACTTGGATATTATAAACATCTTTATTTACTGTTTCTTGTAAAAAAATGTTTAACTGGTTATGATAAAGCTATACTCCTGTAAATCTCACTGAATATATGTATAATTGCAGAAATATGAAGTATTAACAATGTGACATAAAGTAATAATGTGTATTTTTAATGTTGTTGAAATTGGTGAATGAATAACAATATGCAGAAAAATTAAGATAAATACTAATTAGAATTTTAAAAAAAGTGAATGTGGTTTTGTGAATTATTCAGCTTATCTGTAATCAGTAAATTTTGGTGATAAAAACTGAGTTCCCTTTTTAGGTGATTATATTGATTTAAAATGGGACAATTTGTAAATGGGGCAAAATTGATAACAATACAGCAGACTACCCATAAACTTGTTTATTATGGATAGAAGTCAATTTTATATAGAATTCAAACATGGACACGAAAACAAACATATACTAGTAACTTATTTGATCCTGTCCCAGCAAAAACAGTACATCATAATGATTTTTTTATCATAGTAAGATGTATGGTGCTCTAATTCAGGGAATAAAGCAAGATGACTTCAAATTGTGATTGGGGAATAATTTGGATGTTTGAATTACCCCAATTTCTAATATTAAAGTGATAAATATACTGTGACGTTACCCCCCCCCCGTACGTCAACCTCTTCGAACCATTTCTCTTTATGGCTGGTGATCAACTAGTGGTTCCGATAGGGGTATCGCACATTTATTTACGCTACAAGAATACAATCGAGGGAGCGGTAGGAAAGAGAACAAATAAACAATATGCTTGGGTTAATTCATGTGCAGAAGGAGAGTTATGTAACATTGTGCATGTGTAGACTAACGCTAGTGTGGGTTACTAGTGAAAATTCTACAACGCAACTGGAATGCTGATTTATCTTCCCTCACTGTGGCTGGACCCTATCTCATGCCGACTCGTCTCTCCGGTGTCGACTGGTCACTCGCGTCACCCTTCGCCAACTCCAACTTCGAGCTCCTTTGTCCAACTCTCTTCTCGCGTCTCCTCACCACTTCCGGTCATGTCGAGATCACGGGTCCAAAACCCTTTGTCTGGTTTCACGTCAAAACAAACAAAGGAATTGTCTGCTTGGCGGACCACCTACATAGTGTTACAATACCATGGTTCCTTTCTCTATGGAAGTATCATGGAGCTTTGCTACAATAAGAAAAGAAAACGTTTCTCAGTCATCTAGTGTGAATTTCTATGTTATCAAGTGCAAAAGACTAACAAGGAAAATGAAGATTATGCCATGGCAAGCTTCCAATTTACTAGAGTGTAACTTGGATTTTTGTCTTGGATTAAACACTGATCATTGAGAAATATTCCAGTTATAATCTGAGCTTAGATTAACATATACTATAGGTGTGGAAACTCCGTTAAAATCTATACAAAGGTTTCATAATGTCACAGCATTTAAGATTAAATTTCACTGTGTGATTCATTTTATATTGCAAATGAACCTAACTTTGAATTATTCATATATGTTTGCTTGTTTATCCTTTTTAAATTTCTTTATTCTTCCAGCTAATTTTTTCCTATTTCTCTTAATCACATTTAGTGATGTATTATCTCTGATTGCTCTTATTCTATGACTCATTTTAATGTATTTGTTATATGCCCCCACCAAGCATACAAGTGTGGCACAAGGCCGTTTTTGGGGTGGGTCAAGGTGCAGGATGGAAAATCAACTAAAATACGGCTGGATGCCTCAAAAATGCCTCGGACCCCATCAGCATTCCCCTAAAAAGGGGCACCAGACGATAAAACCAACCCCCTGAAGAGAGTTAATGTCTGGTGGATGGCCCCCAGGGTCTTGAGGATGCCAGTCATTACTGACTGCCACCTGAGCAAGGACACATCCGGTCGGAACGTGACTCGCCAACACATCCAACTGATATGTGTCCCTGTCAAGTAGTATAATGCTCACTGGCGAGCCCAAGGACTGCTGAAAGGCTTGGCTATAAATAGAACAAAAGTCATATCACTCTGCTAGGGCTGCATGGACAAAGAGTTCATCCATAAAAAATATAAGTGGAAATACAGTCCTTTGTTAACCTGTAATAGGCTTCTGAAGATAATCCACTTTATTTTGATCGAGTGACTTTTGCAAAACTGGCTGTTGTTGTAGTAAAAAGAGCAACCAGTCAAGGCTACAAGTGACTTCATCATTTTCAGATGTAGGTGGGTGTAGCGTTTTTTATGGATTAGAGCAGTCTGGGGTTTTTTTTATGTTTTTGAACAGAGCATGACAACTTCATCAAATCTCAAATTACATGATGTAATCTTGCCTAAAGAAGGGAAATCCACATTTGTTGATCAAATTATACATAAATGGATGTGGTGAAATCTCGGGTGAAATATAGTATTTGCTGAGATCTCACGTGAAGAGTTAAAGTCTCACCTGATGAGGTGAATTCTCATGGTAATTTATTAAATCTCGCATTACTTGGTGAAATCTTGTGTTTGTTGGTAAAATCTAGAGTCATATATTGAAATCTTGATTTATTTTGTGATATCCCATCTAAAAGAATTTAGAGTAAAATTTGCAATATACTGGAATTTTAAAAACAAAAATTTGCAATCTAAAAGAAATTTAAAGTACGAAATTCACTATGAAGAGAATGACACCAACGCCAAATTTAGTATTTAACTTGGTATGTTTTTAGGGGGCTTTAGTGTGTAATTTTAAATGGTAAGTTTCGTAGCTTTTTAGTTTAGATACTGATCCAAAAAGATAACACGGACAATAAAGTTTTTTAAAAGGAATTTTATACAAAAGAAACAAGAAAAAAAAGAGGTAGAAAAGATGGAAACTTATCTGAGAGAGTGTCTGGGAAACAAAGTTCTTTGAATTTGAGTATTTATTTCTTTTTAGTTTTGGCAAAATGTTACAGTTTTTATTTAATTTTGACTCTTCTGAACGGTTTTTTTTTCAACAGAGTTCATGAGTTGAATTTTATCTTTAATTTAATTTTAATTTTTTGAATTTTTAATTTTCATTTAATTTCAATCAAGTTTTCTGTAAAGTTATCTTTTCAGCAGAATTCTTGGGTTGAATTTTCTTTCAGTTGTTTAACTTTGTAGAATTTTGGTAGTTGACTTTCGTTGGATTTTAGTTTCATTTCTTGGGAAGCTTCTTGCCTGTTAGAATACTTATTGGCTATTCAAGAAGTGAGTGACAAAACCTTTCTGCTATTGTATCCTGCCTTAACAGTCTGGTCCCCAATTTTGTACTGAGGGTCCAATAGGTGTTTTCAGCAAGTAGTATTGTTATATACTCGTTTGCCGTATCATAACGACTCAATAATAGAGACAGACTCATGAATAAACGACGCAGGAATGAAGGATGCCGCAAGAAGAATTGAGATGTAGGAAGGAAGGAAGACACAAGAAGAATCTTTAGAAAATATATTCACCTCTCACTTTATTGCAAGGGTTCGAAAGGGTTGTTGAAGGTTAGCATGTGAGAGGATGATGGAGACTGAACCTAAACTTCATATTTTGACCCCACTGTTATGACCGTCACGTTGTGTCTTTCTTGTTCTCTTAGATGCTCAACCAGAGGTCTTGGGGTCCACACCATCGGGGCTTTTCCGAGGGCCCCCTCAGTCGGGTGTGGCCTTCCCTACCACATCTCGTCTCTAACTCTCTGGGAGTCTGCTGGCAACTGCCTTTGCACCCCAAACTCAACTGAGTTAAATAATAACTCAACGCCCACACGATCGCCAACTGGATCTTCGAAATTGGATGTTTAATCGTCATCAAGCGGAAATAACTGTCATGCAGTTCAGAGGTTACTCTCTTCCGGTGCATGACTGTAGTGGCACAATGAGACCTTCACCTTGTCCCATATCATAAGCCTTAATCCGCCCACGCGATCTCTTTCGATTACTGGCCGTTGGAATGTGTCACTTCCTTCCGGTGTATTACCTTGGAATAGTATTTTTGGGCCGAGTCGAAGGTCAAAATATAACATTCATCCGTAAATTATTTTTCAAAATTCCACATGTGGAATTTTCTTCACGTTCGTCTCCATCACCCTCACGCATATTTTACAGAATAATTTACAAGGACAATAAATGGCTGAAAACACAAAAAGAATCACTTGAACTACAACAAACAAAATCTTACTTAGAAGGCGACCTTCTCTCTATGTAACACTTGCCCGGCTAATTATTATCTAAATTTCTCTTACTGTCTTTGCGTGGTTGGCCATCTTGACATGTGTGCATCAAGGTACCATATGGGTGCATTTTTTATCTTCTCAACACAACGGGCCCTCCATAATTCCTCGAAGAAATTTCAAAACCCTAAAAGGACCATACTCTGGTCCATGTCCTGGTCACAAACTTAGTGACCCTGGTCATTCCAGCAATACATTTCGCCTGGATTCCTCATGACTACACTCCAGTTCTTTGCTCAACAGGTTCCTACCTGGAGTAACCGGAGAATTTCATAAACTAAAACACAATATCTTCAAGGCTCAAAGCATTCAACAAAAATCCACAAAACCATGGCCCAAAACAAAGTATCACAATACATCCGAATGTATCACAATCTGGCACGCATGCTGTAAACCACCTAAAATAGTCTACGCAAAATACTAATTAGCAATGTGTTACCCATTTTTTTTTTCATTAAGTTTCTGTTTCCATGCACATTGGTTTGCAAGCCCCTGAGGAAACATGTTTTACCTGATCAAACCCGCGCCGGGATTCTTTTCAATTTAATCAGGAACCCTCGTGGCTACCAATATATAGGCACCTCGCCTTTCTCAGATTCGTTTCACTTTGCCAAATCACACACGAATCCAAAACATCATTGTGACTGAAAGACATAGACATCATCCACAAAATTTTGGAGTAGGCCACGCCTTTTTTCTTTTATTCAATCCTCGGAACTCCAAACTAAAAAAAAATAGAAGCCAAATAGGCCCTCAACAGCTTCATGGGTCGGCGAATTCTTCGATAGAATTGCTTTCTTTGCCGTCTACCCATCAACAATCTGAAACCAATTGGATGAATGTCTGTCCTATTCTCGCGTCAGCCACCGATTTTCTCAAAAATAGAAACCCCCCAAAAAATATTTCCTATTCTACGAAAACCCCAAATTCTAAAAAAAAAAAATTTTAGAATCAATATAATTTCAAATATCATTAAATCTTGAATAAAATCCTCTGTTAATGGTTTTCGTAAAATTTCATAATATGAACAGGAAAAAAAAATTTCTAATGTCGCCTTTAAACTCAAACAAACTCAAAAAGTTTCACTTTACAACAAGTCAAAACAATGTTACTATGTTCAGTTTTCTTTTCTTCTTTTTTTCAATCTATGTAGTGATGTACTGTCTATTTTACTAAAAATGTCTGTTCTTTCTTTCTTTTTTTTTTTTCCTATATACTGTGTTCAACAATGTTCAAGTTTCTTCTCTTTTTTTTTTCTCCGTCTTTTTTTTTCTATTGTCCTGTACGTTTTTGTTTTTGTTTCCATTTTTTTTTCTTTTTTTTTTTTTTTCCATTTTTTTTTTTTTTTTTCATAATAAATTACTCATTCAATGTCCCTTTTTTTTTTCAACCTTATATCTACCTCTATGTCTTTACCTTAACACGATAACTATAGGTTCGCTTCCCAGCTTATTCAATTTCAGTCTATAGTACCATAAATTAAGCCTGATTTATAATACAACTTTTTCAATAGCTTATGAGCATTCTTCTTCTTTTTTTTATTTTTATTTTCACAAAATATCCCGTTTTTTTTTCCAAATAACCCAAACTTCTATAAATTCTGCCAACATTTCCCAATTTAAAATATTTCCGAATCTGCGAATCTTCGCCACACTTGGTTCTGTCAAAATTCTGCGCATCTCTTAATTACATCCAAAACCCTGTTTCAAAATATCTTCCCCAATAATAATCTCAAAGCTTCACTCAAGGGGGAACTCACAAAATACCTGTCTGTCTAATCAGACACAAAAAACACCTGTCTCTTAGTTACTCTGCCTCCACGGCAAGACCATTTTCAAGACAATACCTATGTCTTCAATAATTGATATCAACAATTTCCACCGCAAAACAACCGGCCTGATTCTACCAGCACCGAAAATATCGATTCTCCCAACTTCATAAATATCGAAAAAGTATATGCGCATTATTCAAACCACCAATGTGCGAAAATTTTGAAAAATACTATTAATGCTCCCAAGATTCCATCTCTCGGATTAAAATTCTCTTTTCCAATCCACAAGTTCCAAACATAAAAATTTGCCCAAAAGATCTTAACTATAGATATGCGGGATTCCAAATCTTGGACTGAAATTCTAATTTTCAATCACCACTTGTCTGGACCAATGAAAAGCTACAACGAATTTTTTTTACTCACAAAGACCTATTTGCGATAAAAAAATCCCCATTCATAAAATTTATCATAAAATTTATTGTTTACGATAAGCTGTCTATCAAAAAACGGACAATAACTGTCCCATAGCCATCTTTGTTCCCTTCTTTTTTCCTCCCTCACTTTGATACAACACCACACATAGCAGTAATTTCAATTTTTATCTAGGGACCACACATTTTTTTAAAAAATTACTTCCAATTTTATGCTTCTAGAAAGGCCCTTGTCATTAAAACAAATCTTTCACTATTTTACCCAATTTAAATAACAGAGAGATAGAAGTTACATGAATGAGCGCTCTACTTACAATTTTTTTTTTTTTTCTCTTTTTCTCTTTTTTCTTTCCGTCTTTTTTTCTGTTCTTTTTGCATCGGTCTGTTCCTTTCTCCTTCCTCTTTTTTTGTTGCTAGTTTGTTCTTATTTTTTTTCTCTTTTTTACTTCTTTCAATTCCAGCATTTTTCTTTGTCCTTTTCGTTGCCGTCGTGTTGTGATGCTTAAAACTGTAGTTTACGGTAACTAGGTTCATTCTGAGTCCTTGAAGAACTCGCCTGGCACAAGCACCAAATTAAAGTTATGTTATATAGTTATTTACACGTTCATTCAGCATCACAACGACACCATAATTAAGACTCATGAAGGAAGGAAGACGCAAGAAGAATTAAGATGCAGGAAGGAAGACACAAGAAGACTTCTTTACAAATATTCACCTCTCACTTTATTGCGAGGGTTTGAAAGGGTTGTTTAAGGGTTTGCATGTGAGAGGATGCTGGAGACCGAACGTAAACTTCATATTTTGACCCCACTGTTATGACCGTCACGTGTCTTTCTTGTTCTCTTAGATGCTCAACCAGCGGTCTTGGGGTCCACTCCATTGGGGCTTTTCCGAGGGCCCCCTCAGTCGGGTGTGGCCTTCCCTACCACATCTTGTCTCTAACTCTCTGGGAGTCTGCTGGCAACTGCATCGGGGGTTTCCGAGGTCCCCCTCGGTCGGGTGTGGCCTTCCCTACCACATCTCGTCTCTAACCCTCTGGGAGTCTGCTGGCAACTGCCTTTGCACCCCAAACTCAACTGAGTTAAATAATAACTCAACGCCCACACGATCGCCAACTGGATCTTCGAAATCGGATGTTTAATCGTCATCAAGCGGAAATAACTGTCATGCAGTTCAGAGGTTACTCTCTTCCGGTGCATGACTGTAGTGGCACAATGAGACCTTCACCTTGTCCCATATCATAAGCCTTAATCTGCCCACGCGACCTCTTTCGATTACTGGCCGTTGGAATGTGTCACTTCCTTCTGGTGTATTACCTTGGAATAGTATTTTTGGGCCGGGTCGAAGGTCAAAATATAACAGTATGAGGCAGCTTTTTGGTGTCATATCTTCTAGGATCACTTCTCCCTTTTCCACTCTGGCCAAAATTAAGTGCCACACTTGGTCGGTTGGTATTTTTGTTAGAAATAAATTCTTATACATCTTAGGTTGTGTTAGCTTGTGTAAATTTATGAAACCTCATCTTATTGAAATCTCGTGGGGGTTGTTGGTAAAATCTTGAGTGAATTACTCTGTGATTATTGCAAATATTTTTTAAGTCTCACATTACTTGGGAGAATCTGGTGTACACTGTGCTTTTCTTTCTGACTTATGACTCTAAAGCTCTGAATAAGCTATTGTCATGTATACGAACATGTGTGCTTTTATATCTGTCACAACTGCATTATCTTTTCCTATCGAACTTTGGCTTTTCCATTCACCATTTCTTCAGGACACATTTACATTTTGTTTAAAGTTTTATTTGTCTTCTCAGTGCTCTTCAAATACTTTCTGATAACTTAACTGCCAAATAGGCTTTTTGCATTTCCTCTGAACTTGTGAGATACTTTTTCATCACTTCATGAATATTTCTATTTTCCAGTAAAGATGGTTTGTTGAAGATATTAAATGGTAACTTTGGCCCTCCTAATTCTTCAATAATTCACTTGTTATAACTTTTTCTTTTATCTCAACTTCATCATATATCTTCGGTTGTATTTTAACAGTAGTAAATATCCTCGTCAGAGCATCTTTCATGATTTTGTTCTTCATCTGTGGATGTACTGATAAAGCCAACTGTTTTCAGTTAGCTGTTAAGTGGGCTGAAATCTTTGGGTGGAAATTTAAGTCAAATTTGAAAGTTCAAGCCAGTACACCAACAACCAACACAGGAAGACCCAAATGTAAACAAAATAGATTTAGGTCTTGTCACAAGTTTGATTGAGTAAATGAAAACTGTGAATTTGGACATGTGTGAGTGATGCAATAACTTAGCAAGATGACATAACACTACAGATACCATGAATTTAGATATATTGGTAAATTTTGAAAAAGTTGTCAGTTGGTTCAGTTGGCGTTCAGAGAGTTCAGTTGGGTGGGGGCTCCTTGTGTTTCTGTTCATAGACCCTAACAGATGTTCTCTCTCTCTTTTGTGCTACTGTATGCAGTCTGAACAGATAATTGTTATTTTTGTTTAACTAATATAACTGGTTTCAATGCATCTTCTAGGAAAAAGATCAAATATCCCAACCTTCGATCTGCTATGAGACCTGTTCCCTATTCAGATGATCTTCCTGTACCCACACCTCCAGTAAATAAGGATCTTCTTTCCTCATCAGATGAAGAAATGTCTTCAAGGGAGGATTCTGCTGAGTCAATATCTTTTGGAAGATATTGAGTCTACATATTCAGGAACAAGTGGCAATGATCCACACTGGATTACGCAAGAAGACCTGAATGATCTTGCTCATGATTTGTATCTGTCAAAACAGCCATCAGAGCTCTTAGCTTCTTGGCTTAAACAGTGGAACCTTGTCCAGGAAGATGTAAGGATCACCAGTTTCAGGAATCAGAACAAATAAGGTCATTGATCTTCTTATGAGTATGCAAGCGGGCTTCACAAAGTACTGTTATTTTCTCTGTCTCTAGGATAGTCGAGCTATATCCCAGCATTACAAGCAGAAAGACTGGGGGTCTAGAAGCACTTTTGTTCCTGGTGAACACAGCCTCAAGGAGAATCCTCTGGTGGACATGAATAAGGTGCTTCTTCCTCCTCTTCACATCAAGCTTGGTTTAATGAAGAATTTTGTGAAGGCGTTGCACAAAAATGGTGCTGCCTTCCAACACTTGTCTACTGTGTTCCCAGGTCTTAGTGCTGCTAAGCTCAAAGAGGGCATCTTTGTCGGACCTTAGATCTGAGAAGTGCTGAAGGATACTGATTTTGAGGAGCTTCTTAACTTAAAGAAACTGACAGCATGGGAAGCATTCAAGTCAGTCTGTAGTGGCTTCCTTGGTACATTACGCATACCAGATTACCAAGCCTGTATTGAGAAGTTGCTAAAGTCTTACGAGGATATTTGGTGCCGAATGTCACTCAAGATTCATTTTCTCCATTCCCACCTCAACTTCTTTATGCCAAACCTTGGAGCAGTGAGTATTGAGCATGGAGAAAGATTCCACCAAGACATTACGAAGATGGAGAGCAACTATCAAGGCAAATGGAACCCCGGCATGATGGGAGACTTCTGCAGGATGCTCTTGCATGACATCCCAGAGGCAAAATACACCAGATCTTCTAAGAAAACACACTTTTGACTGTCTGTGGTACTATGAATTGTGTAATTGTGTGATCCAAGTATATTGATTCAACCAGTGTTCTTTATCTATCCTGTTTTATCTGTTAAAAGCTGCTGCAGCTCTTGAAATATGCACATATATTCTCTGTTTATACTAAAATGAGACTATTTAAAAGCCAGAGAACTAGAGGTGATAGAGCAAAACTATTTATAAATTTGAATTCAGCACGCCCAAATTAACAAAAAACACATATCCCCATTCTTGCCTCAGACCAAAAATTTATTTTTGTAAACCAGAGTTATTATTACATTGAGTACAACAAGTATTGTCATGCACAATGATATTACATTTGGTACTGGTATCGGCATTAATAGTCATGACCACAATATTGTTACAGTGGTGCTATGCCAAGATATTGTTAGATTTAGTACTGTACCGAAACGATAGCATTACAAATAGTAACTGAGCCCAGAACATAGTATCATATTTGGTACTGGACTAAGCGATAATGTTATAATTGGTGCAGGGCCAAACCATAGTACTATAGTTGGTGCTGTGCCCAAGATAAGTGCCCAGATGGTACAAACTGTATTGTTACATTTGGTGCCTGAAAATCCACTGCACAGCCAGACACAGCATCACTGGAACCTCACCATCAAATTATTTAGTGTCATATCTAGGACGCTCGTTGGGAGGTGGGGGTCTTACTTCTCCAGAGGCGCAGTCAGTGTATTCTACAGCCCCAACCGACTGGACAAACCTGTATTCAAGATTTAACCTCTAGATAATTTCACTAAGAAGTTCCTAAACTAAATACCTATATCCGTTACGCCATGTGTCTTGCAGGATAATTTAAAGAAAAATATTCTTATTTAAACCCCCCCCCCACAAACATTGAGCAAAGAAGGGTGCCTCTGGTAGTGTAATGGTTAGCTAACTAGACTAGCAAAACTTCATAAGGGAATTCGAGTCTCATTGGGTGCCAAAAAGCATAGCAAATTAAATACTGAGTAAACAATCAGAATTTTTATCAGTGATGTAAAAATTATTTTGGCTATGAATTTTTCGAATGTATACATCTTTTCTTTTTTTTAAATCCAAGGGAAGTAACTTTATGACACCCAATGAATTACCTTCCTTGAAAACAAGCAGGTTTTGCTTGAGGGCAACATTAAAAATACGTCTAGTATCTTGAAAGTAAAAAAACAGAAAAGGAAAAAAAAAAATTTTTTTTTAAAGTTCATTGTAAAAGTACATGGCAAATGATTTTTACGATAAAAATCCGTTGCCAGAGAAATTATTTCACATGCATTTTTATTGAATTGTACAACGATTTTTTACTACAAAAATGCATTGGGAACTATTTTTGCTATAAAAAAGATATGATTTTATTACAATAATCCCCTTACAATGATTTTTATTACAAAGATAAAGTGGATAATGAAAATAGGTATGCATCGATATGGATTTAATGATAAAAAAAAAGTCATTGTAAATAATTTCTTTATATTAGAAATGTATTTTATTCTATAAATTGTGTTGACAGTGACTTTTGCTATTCAAATACACTAATCGGGTTTTTTGCGGGTGGGTGGTTCTAAAATTTCAATTGATTTTTATAATGAAAACCTAATCGCAATATTTTTAAAAACCATTCTTTTCCGATTGATACTCAATTTAATTCATGGAAATTTCTTATAACAAGATGGAGTAAGTAAATCGTTGGGGATTCATTTATGAACAGTACTATCCTCAAATTATTAATTTTAGCATAGATATCTTTTTGTATTTTTTAAAACCACAAACAATGAGAAACCAATCAGAATTTTCATCATTTCAGGTAAAACAAAAAAAAAAAAAAATGTTTCCATAGCACCTAAAGATTTAAGGAATGTAGCTTTGTTATACCGAATGAATTATCTCCCTTAAAAACTCGTGTAAATTGCAAATTTTGTTTGAAATGGTATGTCCATTCATAAGATCTGTAATACATGAATTAACCTAGAGAGAAACAAAAGTTGTTGAACTGAGGAATGGTCGCTGTTTAAGTTTAAGATATTTAGAAGTGGAATTAGATTGTTTAGGGATTTAAACTTCAATGCAGTATCCAACAAAATCCACAAAATCCTTCATAATTCATCTTCAGTTTTCAACTTTACTAGGTAAATCTGCTTTCTCTACTTTACTAATATTAGGACAAAGACAAGAGAAAATTTAAAACTGTTGACAAAGAAATGGGAATTGCTTTATCAGCAATATGACCCAATATTATGAGAATCTGTAGCATACCACCACCACCAAGGTTCAAATCACCTGTTGATATTAATTAAAAGGACAACAGATTTAGAGTTTATGTGAAATTTTAGCTATTTTCATACATACATTGTCAAAGGTTTTGGTGTTTGACAGCCTTTATCTGAGCTTGTGGTCCAGTTTGTTGCATTTTGTTTATAATCAAAGTATAATATCTGTTTTCTTATATTAATCAAATGTACCATTCTCTTTTGATAAGTGTTGCATACATTCAGGTATAGGTAGGTAGAGGGAAGAAGCCACAAAAAGGTTGGAAAACAACTGTTTAGACTTTCAAATTGGTGTGTTGATTGCCAAATGAAACAATTCTTGAAGTATGAAATATTCCTAAAGTCCATGTTGAGGATGAGTGTGCATTGCTGTGTGTATCCGTATATAACGGAAATTATTGCATAAGTAGAAAGTTTACATGAGAGAGAGAGTTCTATGTATTCATTGAGGTCTTCTGTCACTGGCATAAACAATTTTAACTCTAAACCACTCTCTAAACTCACATCATTCTATGAATATTTCACCTTTATTCTACCTTAAATCCAAAATGCATGTCCCAACCAACCAGAAATAAAAACATCCCAGCAAACTATCTTTGACTACACCCTTATGCCGGCTTTTTTTTTTTTTTTTTTTTTTTTTTTAACTCTGTATGTTCCTAATTGATACTCACGACTAAATCTCTCAATCTAATACACTTTTGAATACTTCAACTTAAACCCTAATCCCCATCACTAACCCAATGCATTAACCTTGTTTTGATTATCTCCCCAACTCCAATGCTGCCTTGAACATACTTATTCCTAATAAGAATAATTTTAATTTTCCCTTAATCAAACTCTTCAAGCTAATTACATAAAACCTAACTGAGCACTAAAGCCAATCCCTAACACCTGCCTCTAATAATTCTTTCTATTCCTACCTCCACCCTGGAACCTTAACCATAGATCTAAATTTTGAACCCAATCTAAAACCTATCCAAGTTAGATATACATTTATATATTGAATTACCATGATCAGAAAATTCTGCTAGCACAATACAGATCCACCTGACAGCTGTTTTGATCTTATTAGGTCTCATCAGTGGTGTATACCGTGATACCCCCCCCACTGGGAATCAAACCTGCAATTGCACAATGCAGAACCATAACTCTACCACTGAGCTACAGATCCACATTGCACAATGCCAAATCAACCAGTCAGGGTAAATGCATGGCCAATTAACCCGATGTGTTTTGTAGTTACATCAGTACTCTTACAGTGGACATGGTCACCTCCAGGGCTACAGCTTCCTAAGTGGATTGGAGATACACATCTACGTAATCATAGCCTCATGGGCAAGGAAATAGATGTATATTTTTCATTTTTTTCGAGAGAGGAATTCAATTCATACAACCCAAGTTGATTTTTATAAGATATCTAATAAGACACAGGTGTTTAATCACAGTCATTTCATTACAATTCTCACCTTTTTCTGTTGATATGAGTAGGGAGGAAAATTAAACAAAGACTGAAAATTACACAAATAAACACCCTCAAAAATTTGCCACGTCTCCAAGGTATTCAAATTTCTGTCTGCCCTGTCAGCTGGGGCTGTTGAATATGCTGACTGCACCTCTGCAGAGGGGTAAAAAACCCCAACGAGGCTACCTGTTGGCCGTGGGAGGTGACCCGTGATGCTTAAGGACTGGATCCTGGTGGTTGAGCAGTACTTGGCCTGAAAATTGAGTGGTCAAGTCTCTTGCAACACACCACTTTGGCCCTTACTGGGCTAGATGGGCAGTCGGAGAGGCCCGATCTGATCAATTGGCTGGTCATGACAGTACTCTCTTAGATTTTTTTTTTTTTAAATCTAAATGAGGACGATGGCTGTAGGGTCAATCATGCTGTGGAAAGACTCGTAGTCCTTTCTGTCCCTGGGGAAGTAGTTATCTTGGGAATGAAAACCCAGGGACAAAAAATTAATTCATCTATCGCCAGCATGAGTATACTGAACATGTAGCCCTGGTGTTGCTAGGTGAATGGTTTCCCCCTAGGCACATCCCCATATGGGGCTCCAAGGTGGGTGGGGAGCATGTTTAATGAAACTCATCCAACACTTTTATGGCTTCTGTTAAACAAAAACCCAAGCAAAAAGACCCCATATTGAATGTGATTCAGACAATGATGAGCCATATCCAAGGTTCATCATTCTAGAATCAAAAGAAAAACTACCGTTGACAAAAACATCCCCTTTCATCATAGAAAAAAGTATTTTAGCTCTAATAACACCCAAAACCGTTAAAAACTTGGAAAATGGAACCATCCTTATAGAGGTGACAGAAAAAAAACAAGCTGAAATAATATTAAAGTAAAAAAAAAATCCACAACATAGACATAAAAGCTTACCCCCATGAGAGATTAAACACCTCTAAAGGGATGATAAGAAGTGGAGAGCTATCATTATGCTCAATAATGGAAATTAAAAATGAGCTAAAAAAACAAAATGTAATAGACGTTAAAAGGATAACAATCAAAAAACAAAATGAAATAATTGAAACCAATACCTACATTTTAACCTTCAATAATCCAAAACCCCCTTTAGAAATAAAAATAGGCTATACAGTAGTTAAAGTTGAGACATATATCCCTAATCCTAGAAGATGTCATAACTGTCAGAAATATGAACACCTGAAGGAGCACTGCACAAGAAAACAAGTGTGTGTTAAATGTGGAGAGCAGGAACCAAACCACATAGAGGAATCCTGCAAAAACAGCCTAAACTGTAACAATTGCAAAGGGAATCATAGAGCGGACTCAAAGTACTGCAAAATCTGGGAAAGGGAAAAGGAAATTATCAAAATGAAAATCACCAAAAACATTACCTTTCCTGAAGCAAGAAGACTCATAGAAAATCCCTTTAACAAATTAACTTTCTCGCAGGTAACCAGGACTCCCTCAAACCAAGAAGAAAACGAAGCAAAAACACAAATAAAAACAAAAAAAAAATAGAAGAATTAATAAATTTAATAAATTACCTACATGAACTAATCAAAACCCTTAAAACTATTATACCCAATGTACAACTAACTTCAACAAATCAAAAAACATCCCTTCAACCTCGAGCCAAAAAAATGAAATGCTAACGATCAAAAGCAGAAACTGATCAACCTCAAGAACCAGAGAAAAAGAAGAAAAACAAAAACCTACTAAACACACCCCTACAAGAACCAAAAATAAATCTAGAAACATAGAAAACATGGAAATCGAAATGGACTCAACACCTAAAATTGAAAATACGAAAATTAGATAATACACCCCAAACCCAAGATACACACTACATAAATAGTTATGGCCAAATACGAAAATACCCACAAGATAATCCAATGGAACTGTCATGGCTACAAGGTAAATTACAATGAACTCCAGCTGTTAATAACTGAACAAAATCCTACCATTATATGCCTCCAAGAAACATTCAAAAAAAGCAATGATAAAACAAAAATGAAAAATTATGAGCAATACGACTACATACATGACACGGAACTAAGAGCTTCGGGTGGTGTATCAATCCTAATAAGGAAAAACCTCCCCCAAAGCAAAATCAACATCAGCACCCCCCTACAAGCAGTAGCAATTTCAGCAACTTTACACAAAACCACCACCATCTGCTCTATATATATTCCACCTCAAGACCCTATAAACAAAGAACAGCTAAATAACCTAATAAATCAACACCCTAAACCATATATATTGATGGGAGATTTCAATAGCCACAACATTTTGTGGGGAAGCAGGACAATGAACAAAAGAGGTCAGACCCTTGAAAAAATCATTAATAACAACAACCTATGTCTCCACAATCGGAAAGCTCAAACCCACCTAAGCTCATCCTCAGGTACATTCTCTGCTATAGATCTAACACTCAGTGATCCAGCCACCTTTATAGAATATAACTGGAGGGTACATGAAGATTCCTGTGACAGTGACCACTTTCCAATCATAATAGAAAATACTAAACCAGGAAAATCAGACCCACAAACCCCACGATGGAACTTCAAAAAAGCAAACTGGCAAGCCTACAAAAAACTATGCCTTGATGCCCTAATCCCAGAAACAAATACAAACCAAGAAGAACCTATAACACATTTCACAAACACCCGAATTAATATAGCAAACAAAACCATACCTAAAACTACAACATCCCCAAAACATAACAATCCCTGGTTTACGGAGGAGTGCAAAACTATGATCAGAGAATGCCAAAGAATCCTCAGGAAATTTAAAACCAACCCTTCATCAGAAAATCTAGACAAATATAGACAACAAAGAGCTAAAACTAGACGCACAATTAAAGAAGCTAAAAGGTCCTCCTGGAGAAACTTCACATCAAAAATAAACTCAAATACTAATCCCAAAACAATTTGGAATTTTGTAAAGAAAATATCAAATAAAACTGTCCACACTTCTATAAATCATCTCTCCCTAGGAAGTACAAAAGCTTTGAGTGAAAAACAAATAGCAAATCTGATGGCAGAAAACTTTGCCCAAACATCATCTACCAAAAAATATTCCAACAAATTCAACTCCATCAGAATCAAAGAAGAAAAGAACAAAATAAAGTTCACCTCCGACGATACTAAATGCTACAACCAACTTTTCACCCTAGATGAACTCCAAAATTCATTATCCAAATTCAATAACTCAGCTGCTCGTCCAGATGAAATTCACTACTCATTTCTTAAAGAATTACCTACAATTTCCCAGAAATATCTCCTAAACATATATAACAATATCTGAATCTCAGGCAATATCCCTACTTTATGGAAGCAAGCTACAATCATCCCCATCCTCAAAAAACAAAAAGACCCAACAAATCCCACCAGCTATAGGCCCATAACCCTAACTAGTTGTGCATGCAAAACTTTAGAAAGAATGATAAACCAAAGACTAATATGGTTTCTCAAATCAAATAAACTGCTCTCGAACCTACAAGCAGGTTTCAGAACAAAAAGAAGCACAATGGACCAGGTGGTTCATATAGAAACCCTAATCAGAGAAACATGCATAAAAAAGGAACATCTGGTGGCAGTCTTTTTTGATCTTGAAAAGGCCTATGACATAACATGGCCATACGGAATTCTCAAAGACCTTAAAAACTTTGGGTTACAAGGTAGACTTCCCATCTTCATCCAAAATTTTCTTGAAGACCGATCTTTCAGGACACTGATTGGCAGCACATACTCTGATCCGAAGCCACAGGAGGTGGGAGTTCCTCAGGGCAGCATCTTATCAGTATCCCTATTTATAATAAAAATAAACAGCATAACATCCAGTCTCCCTCCAGAAATCAAAGGGTCATTATATGTTGATGACTTCCTCATCCGCTGTAATTCCAAAAACAGGACAACCATAGAAAGGAAAATACAACAATGCATAAATAAAATCCAAAAATGGACCACAGAAAATGGATTTACAATTTCAAATAGTAAAACAAAATGTGTACACTTCTGTCAAATCCACAAGATGCACAACCACCCTAAACTTACATTAAATAACACTGAAATACCCATAACAGATGAACATAAATTCCTTGGCATTATCTTTGACTCTAAATTATCATTTATCCCACATATAAAAAAGCTAAGAATAAAATGCAATCAAGCCATGCAACTATTGAGAGCCATAGCCCACACAGACTGGGGTGCTGATAGAAAGACCTTTATCAAGCTATATAGATCCCTAATAAGATCAAAACTCGACTATGGCTGCTTCATATATGGAGCAGCCAGAAAATCCTACTTACAACAACTGGAAACCATACATGACCAAGGACTTCACCTCACTTTAGGAGCCTTTAATACTTCCCCAAAGGAAAGTCTATACATAGAAGCAAACGAACCCCCTCTCTATTTAAGAAGACAAAAATTAGCACTACAATAATACATCAAACTCATCTCTTGTCCACAAAATCCTGCTTATGACTACACCAGCAAAACAAAATATGAAAACCTGTATCAAAATAACCCCCCAAAAATCAGACCTTTTAGCTTAAGAATAAATGACCTCCTCAACGAAATCAAAATCAACACTAAAATAGTACACCATACCATACTCTCCAAAACGGCACTATGGACCATAAGGCCACCAACTATAAACCTAGAACTGGCTAAGTTACCCAAAACAAAAACACACCCCATCACTTATCAAGAGAAACTCATAAAAATACAAAATAAGTTCCCAGACTACTATCACATCTATACAGACGGATCCAAATAAGGAAAAAAAGTAGGTTGTGCTGCTATTTCTAAAAAAAAAAAAAAAAAGAAACCCTAAAACGCCTACATAATGAAGCTTCAATTTACAGTGCAGAAACCATAGCCATTGATCTAGCTATGAATATCATAGCAAATCATAAAGCTTCCAAATTTATCATATACACAGACTCCAAACCAGTCCTGCTAGTACTACAGAACAAAGATACATCATCCCCCTTGATTACAAAGCTCCTAAACAAACTAAACACCCTCTCTAAAAATAATAACATCATATTCACCTGGATACCAAGTCACATTGGCATCCAAGAAAATGAAAAAGCAGACAAAGCTGCAAAAAAAGCTCTTCAAATTGATATGTGCAAATAAAAAATCCCAAATACAGATCTAAAACCAACCATAAAGAAATTCATATCAGACAAATGGCAGAAATCATGGGACAATCAGACCCAAAACAAACTCCATGAAATACAAGAAGCTATCGGAGAGTGGCCAACAGGCGACAGAAGTATCAGAAGAGAAGAAGTAATACTTGCCAGATTGCATATTGGGCACACCCACATTACTCATTCACACCTGTTAAAAGGGGAGGATGCCCCAGTGTACCCATCATGCAAAGTACAACTCACAAACAAACATATCCTTCTAAATTGTAACAACCTTAAACATATCCACACTAAGTACTATCAAGCAAGAAACCTGAGAGACATCTTTAAGAATAAAAACCCTGAAAACATTTTTAATTTTCTAAAAAAAAAAGCAACTTTTTCAGCAAGATATAACCAAACATCCCTATAGAACCGCTACTTTAATGACTGAAATTCAAAATAACCTTTTTGGCATTAAATGACCCATAAGGGTTGATATGCCGTTAAACAAAACTCAAACTCAATTTTCTGTCATCCAAAAGCAGGAAGGAATGAATGCTAACACTTAAAATGGGGAATCAAAAAAGTAAAAATAGGAGAAATTCACTTTCATATACAAGTGAAGTTGACCTTTGTCACAAAATGAAAAGCCAAAATCTACTCCAACTTACCTGGACTGGGTCCACTCAACTTTTCGAAAGCCCAAGATCCTTTTCTAGGTCACTAAGTTCTACATTGAATACTGAGTTAGCTCAACTTACTTAACACACAACACTCACCTTTTGCTGAAATCCAACACTGAGTCTCTTTCTCTCAACCCCAATCTTCACTTTTAGCTGATGTCTAAAGAATTGGATGAGAAGCTGAAGTGAAAAAGACTCACCTCTGTGAATTCCTTTCCTCCCCACCACATCATTAGTTATATCATGACTCTCATAATTCCAAGTAAGCACTGAACGTTTCATCTTATCAGCAGTACCACATTGTTGCAAACACAAGAGGCTTTCAGGAATGAAAACAAATCCAACAACCTACCATGGGATCCCTAGGAACCCAAACAAACCTGAACAGAGCTCTTTCTAGACAGTGTAGAATGGTAAATAGGAGAGGAAGCCCTGAAAATTGGCAAAGGATGGGGAGAGGGAAGATTTGCAAAAGATACATGACCATCCCCTTTAAAGAAATGTTTCTGTATGACCAGCTTAGATGCAACCACAACTTTTTCCAACCACTACAACCAATTCATCTCCAACTGAAGTTTGGGATCAAGTCAGGTCCATGAAACCAACTGTAAACAGACAAACTTCTTACAGTTAATTTTGGTTGCCTATCACTGTTTCATACGATCTAATTTCTTTGCTTTGTCAATCTTGCCATTGCTCTTCACAAGCAAACTGACATTGTCAGGTAGAATACTTTGCTGAGATGAATGAGTTAGCTAAACCTCACAAAGGACTGGATTCCCCCTCAATTTATGAGGAAAAAGTTCCCACACAGGAACATGTAGCAAGGGCAATAATGAACACCCCTTATAATATGATCAAGACTAGACAAAAGAGTCTAGCTTTATTCCATTCACTCCCCTCTTAGCCCTAAGATACGCATACAAAAAAAATCAGCTGTGAAAGTTCATCTTGAATTCAGCCACAATCTCCAGAAAACAATGGTCAACCCTATCAAAGGCTTTGGAATGATCTAAATGGATCTGTGTAGTATCCTCATTAACTTTCACTTAGAAAGTGTGTACCGAATTAAAACCATTTTGAACAATCCTGCTCTTTACAGCACAAGTGTGCTTAGGAGCAATCAGATTAGGCAAGACATCTGCAAACGGTTTGCCAAGACCTTTGCCAAAATCTTCAGGATTCGACATTGCTGGAGACTAGACCCCTGCTTCATCCAGTTGATGTAGATAATAGCTTGCAAGAGTACAAATATAAACAGCCTCAAGTGTACTTTGTAGGGAATCTCATTGGTGCCTGGAGGTTTGTCCATTCCAACCTTCTTTAATACTTTCCGAATGTCTTGTCATGGGCTTCTTGCACCCAGCCACTTTGATATCTTCAAGACAAGGGTAGTTGACCAAATTAGAATCAAATTCAAACCAAGTTCCCTAGAGAAAAGTACCAGTAATTGGATCGAAATTTCTTGTGTCTTTATATGTGGTTTAGCATCATCCATCTAACGATATGTCGATAAACAGCAATGCCAAGTTTCTATGTGGCTATATTCATTGCCATACTTTTAAGCCTAGACTTAACTAGTAGGGCTTAGTCTTTCTTATTGAGGAAGGTCAGCTCCACCTTAACCAAGTTTCTATATCATCTCTCAATTGGAAAGTTCACTCTAATATAGATTATAGTGTTCTTCTCATTGCAAATGGCAAGGCCAAATCTTTGAATTTCCAGTGGTCAGCCAACCTATGTTCTGTGTAAGCTAAACTATAAAAGCTTAGGCTACCGAAAATTTTTACATCAAATTCATCTACTCTATCAATGTAGCTAAAAAGCTGCCTCAATTTCAAGCCATCCCAAGTCTATACTACTCTATTTGGAAGCTCATTTCAAAATTTATTGACAAGATCAAGCTTGTCTATAATTTTGAGAAAGTATTTTGCACCTAAGTGCTAGTGTCCCTGCTAGACCCCACCCCCATCTATTTTGGGATCAAAGACTGCATTCCTATCATCCACTAAAACTTTCCTAGAATTTAGCAGTTTCATATAGAGCAAAATACATCCCCCATACCATAAATTCAAGTCCTCACAAAAAAAAGTGAAGTGAATTACTAGAGTTTATTGAATTATACTAATAAAGCCTTGGTGAATTACAGGTTTGGATCTTTGGTTGTAGAGTTCCTAGTTGATATCCATTTACTTAGTGTTCCAGTGGTTAACATTTACTGTAATTGATGGTGTATAAGATGCACCCCAATTTCACCAGGGCAAATCAAGAAAAAGGAAATTACTAATATTAAACATTATGAAATTAATATAATGAATATTATCAATGATAACACTTTTAATCTGCATAATAGCCTTTTAAATAATGACAATAGGTATGGGAAAGTTACTCTAAAGTCTAAGCTAATAGAAGTTGCCAGGTAGCTAATTTCAGCTGACTATCGCAAATTTTTAATCTACATATGGCTTATAAGATGCAGGGAAATTTTAAAAGATATTTTTAGTAAAAAAAGTGCACCTTATATGCCATCAAATATGGTAAGTAAATGTTATGAAGGTAAGCAGAGTCAAAATTCATCTTTTACCAAATAAAATAGCATATAAAGATAATCCAATGTTTTTAAGCTTGCCCCCTGCTAATTTCATCTATCCTCAATAAGTAGCATGGTAAACATAAACTAGTGCTTATTGGTTTACTGAAGTTCTGATGCAATCCAAGGATTCTATTGCATATTTTTGTATTATCTATTGCAAAAGCAACAATAGGATTGTAGTCTATGAGGATAAAAGCAGATTTTGTGATATTCATACGTTTCTTCCTTCTATTTTTCTTTTCTCCTCACTGTCCTTCAGGTAATACTTTCTGCTGTTTGTTCATTATGTCTATCAATATGCTTGCTTGACACCTGACCAAAAGCAGTCACCAACTGATTCTGCCATTAACTTATGTAACCATTTTCATTACCCACAATTCTTTGTTTTTTCTCCACCCATTATAAGTCTGAGTAAGGCAGTGTGATGGAGGCACCTTGACTAACATGTGGAATTGCTCATTATGTAACCCCATGCTGAGATCATTGCAGATGCCAATCAAGGTGTACAAAATCTGAGACTGTGTCACAAGAGAAAACAAAGAACTGGATTTGCTCACAGATGGGAGTGTATGTCAATTTGAAACCATTTTTTAGTTCTTCTCCCACCTCCACATGTGCAGTGCAAATTCTAACTTGCCACAGCTCAGTTTTTAGACTTGACATGACATGGATCCTAGTGTCACTTTGTCCTAGTTGAATCTCTCTAAACAATTGACTACACCTGTGTATATATATATATATATATATATGAGAGTAAATCTTTCCCTACTTCCTGACCTAGGCAACCCATAGATTTGATATAAAAATATGTATTTCATCAGAACACACTTAATAAAAAGAAAAAAAAGAATGTAAAATTGAATTCTCAAGTTGCAGCATGGGCAGTCTTCTCAACCTTATCTGACCATCTCCACTTAGACTGGGAGAAGTGAATGAGTAGTCACCACACAAACACTCGTCCATACCCAAAACACACATACTCAACATATGCTTAAACTTATGTAGATACATAACTATGCACATATGTACACACAAATACGTACCTACACCTACTCATGTGTACTGTGATATTCATATACATGCACACACATCCATCCACAGTACATACTCAACATAAGCTTACACACATGCTCACAAACGTGTTGTACACCCACAATTTACACAATTCAATGAATGAACAAATACATTTCTTTATAAAAATATATCTCTCACACTTTATTCTCGAAAGGGTTGATGTTTCTGTGGTGTGTGAGAGATGGGTGGAGAGACATATACTCAGAGAGAGGACTTCTTCTTCCCATATCTTCTTCCAGGAGCCAGGGGGGTGCCAACACTTGCATCCCCTTGCAAGTTTGTCAGCGACGCCTCTGATCAGCTGCATGTCCCTCACTTGACTGCGATTCTCTGCACTCTGTCTAAATCTGATTGCGTGGTTCTCATCATGTGATCTCCTTCTGGTTACACACCTGTTGTACCTGAATGCCATGATGTGCTGTCATCCCTGTTTACTCATCACAGCGTGACAGTCTGTCAAAGCACACAGGTTCACTAGAAACAAACCGAAAATCCATGTCATATGTTATATAACATTCCTCTCTATACCATTTTTCAAAATGTCCACGTATGGACATTTTCTTCACATCTCTCTCCATCTTACCTTAACACCTCACACAAAACAAAAACACACAAAAAAAATTACTTGAACAACAGCAAAAATAATACTATCTTAAAACAACTAGAAGGCGACCTTTTCACTATGTAACACTTGCCCTGTCTAATCATTATCTAAACTTATTTCATACTATTCTTTGCGTGGTTGGCTATCCCGACATGCATGCATCAAAGTACAATACAAATCCATCTCTCATCCTACAAAAATACAAGAAGAATCTCAAAACCATAAAAAGACCATACTCTAGTCCCAGATCCTGGTCACAAACCTAGTGACCCTGGTAATTCCAGCTATACATTTCACCAGGATTCCTTATGACCACGCCCCAGTCCTTCACTTAACAGGTTCCTACCTGGAGAATTCCACAAACTAAAAAACAATATCTTCAAGGCCCAAAACATTCCTCAAAAATCCATAAAAATCATGGCCCTAAACCATGCATCACAATTCCATAAAATAACAATACATCAAAATGTATCACAATCTGACACGCATGCAGTAAAACCACCTAAAATAGACCATGCAAAAATATTAATTAGCAATGTGTTACTCATTTTTTCCATTATTAATTTTCTGTTACCGTGCCTATTTATCTGTAAACTCTTGAGAGACATGCTTTAGCTGACCACAACCTCGCCGGGTTGCTTTTTAATTAAATCAGGAACCCTTGTGGCTATTAAGATATAGGCACCTCGCCTTTTCCAGACTCATTTCACTTTGCCGAATCACACACAAATCCAAAACATCATTGGGACTGAAAGATCCAAGACATCATCCATAACATTGGAGCAGGCCATGCCTTTCTTTCCTTTATTCCATCAACTTGGAACTCCAATCTGAAAATTCTGGCCACCATAAGCCTTCAACAAATCCACAGGACGGTGAATTCCTCTATAGAATTACTTCTTACTCTATGCCCCAAAACAATCCATAACACAACTTGGATGAATCTCTGTCCTAATCGAGTCAGCCCATGATTCGCTAGAAAACAACTTAAAAAAGTATTTCCTATTCCATGAAAACTTAATATTCCAAAAAAATTTAGAATCAACATAAATTTTCAAATCTACATAAAGTTAATATTGATCCCCTGTCAATGGTTTATGTAAAATTTCATATGGAAAAAAAAAAAAAAAATTCTAATGTCTCCTTTTAACTGAAGCAAACTTTTTTTTTTTTTTTTTACTAATTTTTCAACTACAAGTCAAAACAATATAACAATTTGTCCACAATTAAAGTTCACGAAGTTCAAGTAAATGTAGTGTTTAAGTTTCTTTTCTTATTTTCCTTTTTCCATTGTCCTGTCATCCTTTAAAAAAAAAAAAATTCGCTCATTCACTACTTTTTTTTAAACTTTGTATCTGCTTCTCTCTATCTTTACCTTAATATCGTAACTATGGGTTCATGCACCCCCATTTATTCAATTTCTAACAAGTATTTACACAACGAACAATACAAAACCGAGTCCATAAGGTTTTTCACACATACTCCCTTATCTCCCATCCTTTGTTTTAAAATATCCTCTTCAACACAATGGTCTGGCCTCCTACCAAACCCCCAAAATTCTCAACCCCATTCCAGGGGGACCTTCACAACCCAGTCTGGCCACTAACCAGTACCGCAAATAAAATCTCAAACCCATTCTTAAGGAAATTCACAAAAACACCACCCTGGCCACTAACCAGTACTTCAAATTCTCGATCCATTCTTAGGAGAATTAACAAAAAGCTTCCAAGTGGAAGTTTACATTATGACCTGTCAATCATTTAAACATGGGGACAATATATCTGTCCACGGTTCCATCTTTCTCCTTCCCTTTATTTCTCTCTCCCTTACTCCCTTACAAAATTACATCTAATAGTTTTCATCGTTTTTCTATGCTATCAGTTTTTTTCTAAAATTATTTCCATTTTATCTTTTAAAAAGGCCAAATAAACATTAATATATAAGCCTACAAGACCCATTTTACTTCCCACTTGTCATCATTACTTTTTTTATAATCATTTCAAATTCTCTCAGCAAAACCCCTAATATGAATGACAGAGAAAACAAATTTACACTATTCTTTGAATGACCAATTTACTTGAAGTGTTTTGAAGAGTCTTGAAGTGTTTCTCTTTTCTTTTTTGTTTTTTCATCTTTTGTTTTTCGTTGTTGGTCTGTTCTGATTTTCTTCTTTCTCCAAATCTGTTGCATTTTTTCTTTGTTCTTTTACTCTATGTCTCCATTTTTCTTCTCGTTCATGCTTTTTTTTTTTCAGATTCATTTCTAATTTTCTTAATGTGTTGAATTCTTCTTTCTGTTTCCAATCTTCTTTTGGTTTCCCTTCTTTTTATCAGCCGCCTCCTTGATCATCTAGGTTTAAACTCGGGTTCAAAACATACCGTGTGGGTATGAACTGGCCTTCAGTACCAAATACTCATATATGTTGTATAGCCATACACATATACAAATATAAGCGGAAACATAATCAAATATAATTTACAAACTTCAATGAACGAACGAACACACTTCTTTATAAAAATATATATATCTCTCACTTTATTCTAGAAAGGGTCGATGTTTCTGTGGTGTGTGAGAGATGGGTGGAGAGACATATACTCAGAGAGAGGACTTCTTCCCATATCTTCTTCCAGGAGCCAGGGGGTGCCAACGCTTGCATCCCCTTGCAAGCTCGTCAGAGACACCTCTGATCAGCTGCATATCCCTCGATTGACTGCGATTATCTGACCGTGTGGTTCTTATCATGTGATCTCCTTCCGGTTACACACCTGATGTACCTGAATGCCCTGATGTGCAGTCATCCCTGTTTACTCATCACAGTGTGACTGTTTGTCAAAGCACACGGGGGTCACTAGGAACAAACTGAAAATCCATGTCATATAACATGCTTTCATATATATATATATATATATATACACACATACACACACAATCCCATGGTCAACTAACATATCTAACTCTATATACTACGAAAGGTTCATTCAGCAACTACGGTAACATCCATTATAAATGATCGAGAATTTTCTTTTCTTTCCTTTCACAAAAAAAAAAAAATAAATAAATAAATAAAGCTCCCCACTCATATTTAAGACCACTTTCACGTGACGTAATCATTTGTCCATGCTTGGCGTGTCTCTCTTTGGGATTTTGGTATTGATATCAATACATTTCCATCTAAGTTTTCATGGCTTATCTTCATCTGATGGATGCACTTTATCTCCAGAATATGTCGTGGCATCCTATGAACCATAAATTTGGTGATTGCACACTAATCACAATTCCTATCCACCATTGTGTTGGATATGCATTTGGTAGTTTCACCCAAACTTTTTAACCAATTTGTACTGCTGTGGCCCACTCCCTCTTTATTATTTGGTGATTTATCTCTCAAATGTCTCCATTAGTAAGGAGTGACCTTTGGGGCATTGTCTCTTTTATCTGTTCAACCTTGGTTTGGTTGCTTGGGTTTTATGGCATATCAACCTTTGTCGGTTATTTAACGCCAAATCCATTTTTATGAAAATAGTTATATTTCAAACAATTCAGTTTAGCATAAGTATGTAGTTTAAATGTAGGTACATTTTAACTGTAAAAAACATCTCTATTTCAAGCTATTCAGTTTAGTCAAGCAGTTTTAATTCAGTAGATTCAATTTAGTATAAGTACAGATTTTGTTTACACACAAATATCAAACAGTTCTATATTAAACAATTCAGTTTAGTGTCAGTATAGTTTCAATGTCAAAAAACATATCTATTTCAGATATATCAGATACAATGTTCTGTCCACTCCCATATGGAGCATACAGTGCAATTCCTTCAGTTCTGTGCTTTTTATACATCACACTGCAACTGTTGCCTCTTCTTGGATGGTCAGCCAAATCTTTATCCATGTCAGTGAATCTGCTTTATTTCTTTCTGCAGGCATCAACGCCGCACTCAGCTTCTAAACCAAACTGGGTCAGTAGTTCTCCCAGTATTCAGTTAGTGCAGTTTGATGTGGCATGTCATTGATTTTCCATAATGAGAAACAGATCATGTTTCTCATGATCCCAGCCTTAACTCAAATGGTGATTTTGATAAAATAGTTGAAGGTATTGATCTTTCTTAGAAAAAGGGATAAGGAGTCAACTAAATTAGCCACATTTTATTTAGTTTCTATTTTCTTTTAGAGGTCTTATGTTTATTTTTTCCACCCAGTCCACTCCCTTATTGTAAATATCACTCATTCAAGGGCTCAAAAGCGAGGACATATAGAAGAGGGGATAGGGGCCAACCCCGCCGCTCAATCACGAAAGCCTTTGAATGCTTCCCGTTCACCTGCAGATTGTAGTACAGAATGCTAATCCATTCGCGGAACTCCGGATCAAATCTGACGGTCTCCAAAACCGCCGCCATGAACTGGTGGTCCACCCTATCGAAGGCTTTGGACTGATCTAAATTGATCAGCGCGGCTTCGTCTTCTATCCCCACTAGGATCTCGCGAGCCAAATGCAAGTTGTCCTGGATCGATCTTCCCTTCACAGCGTAGTTCTACTCTGGTCCAGTCAGACCACTGATGACAAGCTGCAAATGATTTGCAAAGACTCGGACCAAAATCTTTAACTCTGTGTTAAGCAGAGTTATGAGCCTGTAGTCATCTAGATCCTTCCAAACATGCCTGCCGCCTTTCTTAAGTAATGTGATCACGCCCCTCGTAATGCTACCAGGAATGGCTCCTTGGGCAAACCAATGGTTAAACACATTTATTTTTGTTTTTCTATTGGGTTTTAAGTAGAGTAGATTATAGAAACTTTTGAGGTATTTTGGTGTAAGTAGGTTGCAAAGTATTGCATGAATGATAACTACTCACCTCTTTTTGTTCATTCCTTCAGTCGATATGCTTGCTTGGCACTTGACCAAAAACGGTCAACAACTGATTCTGCCATTGATTTACATAGCCACTTTTGCTACTCACTATTTGCTTTTTCCCTACCCATTATAACTCTACATATGGCAGGTAACATCTATTTAAATAATGTAGAACTTTCTTTTCTTTCATTCAACCCAGATTTATATATTCTAAAACTGAAAATCACTCTCTTGCATAAATAGCTCCTCGTGACCTTTTTTTCATTCTGTTTCTTTTAAAAACACCATAAAAAAACAAAACAAAAAAAAAACAAAAAACGCAACTCACTTTTTAACATGTCATATCAATGTAATAAACTGCTTAACGATAAGCTAGTGATAGGTTTTTTGTTGTGCTTCTAACAAAAATGACAAAGTCAAACCTTTTAGTTCTTGGTTGTTAAATTTTCATTTTATTTATTACTTTGGTTAGGCAGAGAATGAAAAGTTGGATGAAAGATATCTTCTTCTGTCATCTTACCATCTTTGATCACATCTGCTGACTGATACTATCCTCTCTGGATGATAGATCCTCTTCATCTAAATCAGCTTGCAGTGTCATCGGTTGGTCTCTCTCTGTATTTCTGGTGAAACAAAAATGTTTTCAGACAATGTCAGTTCTTCCTTTAAAATTTTTAATTTCAGAGTAATGTCAAAGAGTTCTTCTTAAAAAAAAAAAAAAAAAAAATAAATAAATTTACGCTACTAGCAGAGGTAATTCTATGCATAGAGGTTAAGGAAGTGTACAGTTTAATGATAACCGAGTATTCTTATCCAATACAAATAATTAGCAAACAGTTCTATTTGATCTTTAGATGGAACCCTAATAGGTACCACCATTCCAGCCCAGTGGACCTGGGTGTAGTGACAATCAAGGGGTGCCTCACGTCACATTTTGAAGGGAAGGTCTTACCTCTCTGCAGCAGATATTGAAAGCCCCATTGACAAGATGTTTTAAATATCTATTTTGACAAACAATTAAGTTTCAAGTAAGAGTGAATGAAGGTATCTTAAAGTGTGTAACCTACTTAGAATATGCATCTTTATGCAAATACTTAAGAACTAAAAAGATTTTCTTTTTCATTCTTAAAACCAATCTATTTTAAGGGATAATGTACCATTTCAGTGAAGCCACTCATTATTTATATCAAATAAAAAAGATCATATGCCAACAGCTGTCATTTACAAAACATAAGGAAACTAATAAATACCCCTGTTGAAAACTTTGGAGTCTTCACATGTCAAGTTGAGAGCTCAAATGCCTACTAAAGAATAATATGCATTCATATTAAGAGACTTAGGAAGGGAGGAGTCTGATTTTAGTTTATATTTTGTCTCCCTGGTGGAAGACTGGGCTGATTCCTGGAGGTACTGCAATACCAGGCCAACCCGTGGCAAAGGCGGAGCAAGCCCCTAACTCTTCGCCTTGTTCCAAAAATCAGTTTAATATCGTAGTCCCCAGATCGGGGACGTATCAGATATTAAGCTGATAAGAACAGATACTACACTTTGATCTTAGCCAAAAGGCCGAGAAGCGATAAAAATGGACGAAAAATTTTATTTTTTATAGATAGGCGTGAAAGAGAAAAGTTACGGTTAACACAAAAACGTAATTATAAAAATCTTCTTCGATAGATTTTAACAACATTTCATCTAAAAGATTTTTACTTTCTATTTGAAAAAACTTTAAGTCATTCATTTTTAAATCAATGTATCCAAACATTAAAAATATACTAAAAATAAACGAAGTTGCGTGTTTGCCGTATAGTGTACATATATGGCAGCATTCAAAATAGTCCCAGCCGACAACGTCGCGGCGTTACAAATCTTGATATTTAATTATTAAGACAAAAAAAAAATCAACCGTAATAAATTATTCGTGTTCAAATAATTGATGAATAAATTAACGTCAAACTATTTATCCCCCACCAAAAAAAAAAAAAAGATTATTTTTCTGGTTTATTCCATCTTCCGGCGCAAGAAAAAAGGTCAAGGTCAAATTTTGTTGTGTTTCCCTTTAAGTCCCGAAGAAAAGAAAAAAACCAAAACAAAAAAAAACAAACCAGAACTAATAAGGAAATCTAGTCAAGTAAGCAAAGATTAATAAATAAAATGTCATTAAAATCAAACACTAACTTGGACAAAATAGCTAAAGATTTTTTTTCTTTCTTTCTTCCCCACGCCTGTGCAAACGACAAAGTAGTGAAAAGAGATCATTTTTAAAGAGAGCACACTATTTTGTGACGAATATATTAAGTTTTAATTTTGTTTGCAAAGAAGAAAAAGTTCTATAAAAAATATACTTCCGAACTTTAGTTTTTAATTCAATCAGTAATCTCAGTACAATATGTCATTGAGATTGCAGATTGAATAATAAATAATTTACTTCGATTAAGTAGTATTTCTACGATTGATCATCACAATTATTTCAGAAAACATAATTTAAAACAAAAATTTAACTTGTCTTAAAAAGTTAAGTTTATTAACATTTCATTTAATATAGAAATATTAAATAACCTAATTTTTCAAAATTAAATCCCTTTGTTTAGGTTTATTGCGATCAGTTTTGTACTTTAAGTAACAGCCTTATGGCTCATCTGATAAAGACATTTTCAGCTTACATGAATGGAAGCACCTCGGTTAAACACACCTTAAAAACAAATCTAATATAAATTTCAGAGTTTTATTACAATTCATGACTGTAAGATAATTTAATGAGATAAACAAAGTTCAATAAAATATTAAATGAAGATTAAATGTATAACATGTAATTTTCATACTATTAACAAAAAGTTAGCAGGAACGGATCAACAGCTAAGTTTATTTCAAGTAGAAAACAGATTGCTTTAGGAATTTTTCCCCCTAAGTATTTTCATTTAACACTAGTTTCTGAAATGGATTAAATAAGTAAAACTGAGTCATTGGAGGCTTGTTTAATGTTTTTTAACACACTTTCGAGAACGAGATCGAAAACTGACCAAACTGATAATTACTGAATGTGCAAATTAATAGCAGCTTAAGTTTTACTTATGAGAGTAATCAAATAAGATCCAAACATGATTTTAAAATAATTAGTAAATTAATATACCAGTTGGCTAAATAGATATCAATTCATTTGTTATACGTATTTATATTTTTTTTATTTAGAACTGTTGCTCAACAAACAAACATTAAACTGTTCTGATTGTATAGATGTAATCCAGTGTCTGCGGTTATTTAATCTAAAATAAAACGGCTATTCTGACTTTACAACATATTGCTTTTGGCAGCCTTTTCTCTGTGGGGTTAAGGGGACTAGAAATACATCAGTATGAAAATGTACGAATATGAAAAAGCAACAGATCTTCAGAGGATGATTTTGCCAACGTTAAGAAAAACTTTACTTGAAATAAAACCATCCTCTGAAGACTTTAAAAAATTATATATGTGTTGCGGAGCCGATAAGTATGTCGACCCCGCAAATGAATTATGTGAATGAGAACAGCCAAAGCAATATGAAGGAACAAAGGCGAGGTAACAATAATAAGTGACAATTTATTTTGTCGTATTTACAAGTGTGAATGTAAATGTCCGTGATGGTTGATGCTGGTCGTTGAGTACAGCTAGATGGTCGGTGCTGGTCGTTGAGTACAGCTAGATGGTCGATGCTGGTCGTTGAGTACAGCTAGATGGTCGATGCTGGTAAGCTGAGGTCGGTCGAGTTGTTGAGTTCAGCTAGATTTTGGATGCTGGTAAGCTGAGGTCGGTTGAGTCGTTGAGTTCAGCTAGACAGTCGTCGCGGGCAGCTGAGGTCGGTCGAGGTTGGTAGATCGATATCCCCGGTTATGACGGTATGTTGTGGTTAACCAAGGGTGTATCGATCGGGTTGCTGACTCGTACGGCGGGTCGTACGTGAGTCAGTCCGTAACAGCGAGTCGTTACGTTGACTGCGTGATACCTTGCAAGAGCGTCGAGGTCGAGGAAAGGCTAGGGCCTTGCTGGGCCCCCTAGCTGTGCGGACGGAAACGAAAGCTTTGCCGTGTCAAAGCCGTGAGAACGAGCGGACGAGAGCGAAGGCTTTGTCGGGTCAAAGCCGTGCGGACGAGCGGACAAGAGCGAAGGCTTTGTCGTGTCAAAGCCGTGCGGACAGGAGCGAAGGCTTTGTCGTGTCAAAGCCGTGCGGACGAGCGGACAAGAGCGAAGGATTTGTCGTGTCAAAGCCGTGCGAGCGAGCAGACAAGAGCAAAGGCTTTGTCGGGTAAAAGCCGTGCGGACGAGCGGAGGCTTTGTCGTGTCAAAGCCGTGCGGACGAGCGGAGGCTTTGTCGTGTCAAAGCCGTGCGGACGAGCGGACAAGAGCGAAGGCTTTGTCGTGTCAAAGCCGTGCAGACGAGCGGACAGGCCATGAGGCCGAGGCTAAGATGGGCGTTATCTTAGCGCTGCTCAGATAGCGAAGCAGTAGCTAAAGGCTGGACCGTGCCATTAGCGCTGCGTAGCTTATCGGACAATCGGAACCGAGGTTAAGACCGGTTGGTCTTAGAATCCGTCTTCGTGTTTGCCGCCTGGCCGTCTATTTCGACTGGTCATTACTGACCAGTCAGAGATGCTCTGGCCCGCAGACAGAGACCTCTTATGGTCCTAAAAAGGACCTTTGTGCATACCTATAGGTGCATACCTGTAGGTGGAAGAAAGGCAGGTCTACCACGAGAAGTGGGACCAACGCCGGAAGTTAAGGTGAATGCAACCGCACAGAATGCAGGATTCCTCCTTAATGAGCTTCGCCAAGAGCGCGCCGTGTATTTGTCGCTGCCTCCCACCAGACACGACTTGACACAAGGTCAAAAGCCCGAAGGCCAATTAAAGTGGGGATAAAGGGGAGGGGAAGGTCGGGAACGAGCCGAGACTCGAACCCTGCTTGTCTGTGCTGGTCATCGGCTCACTTAGTGCAATGTGAGCCTGATGAGGCAAGCAGTTTCACAAACCCAAATGTGGGTCCGGGCACGTATGCCAGTTTGCGGCTTAAACTAGACGCATGGTCTAGTGCTGTCCAAGGGGGACAAAGGAGACAAAAATGCAGCTCGCCCACCCGAAGGTAGCCTAGTCGAAACTAGGTGCCTAATTAAAGGCCCCAAGTCTGCCATTGTTCCTTTTCCAGGGCCACGCTCCGGACCGAAGTCCAGAACAGGCCCCGGGGCGCTCGCCGGGAGCGTTGAAAAGGGCCTGTTGATATCACGAAAGGGCTGTGACACACAGCTCAGCCGCGTGAATAAGGAATTCCCCCATAAAAAATGAGTGTAGCCATAAAGTATTTTTCTAACCTACTATAGGCTGGCGACGACTATTAGTTCTAGACTTATCTAGTTATTTTTGGCTGAGGTGCTTTGTAAATGTTATTAATTTTAATTCATCTTTTTCTTTTAGCTATAACGAGATGTCAAGGTCGTCAGAAAGAAAAAAGGGCTTAGTCAGTTCCGGTCGTACCCGGATATAATTGTCCTACAGCGGGCGTGTAACTTGATATGTTTATGTTTATTGGCCGGTCGCGGCATATGTAACATTTAACTAATATGATAGGGCTAGGATTAATGTATAAATGCTACAGCATTTTCCTCTTCAAAGATCTCCCCCACGAAAACAAAAAACAAAAAAACAAAACAAAAACAAAGATTACAGAATTTCTCCTTTCACAAATATCTAAAAATAATCTTCCCCTTCAGAAGTAAAAAGAAAAAGAATAAAAATAAAATAATTCGACCAGTCTGATTTGGTTTTATGGCATATCAACTGTTGCGGAGCTGATAAGCATGTCGACCCCGCAAATGAATTAAGTTTAATGCGTGTGAGTAAGTGACAGCCAAAGACAATGAAGGAACAAAGGTGAGGTAACAAATGACAATTTATTGTCAGATCTACAAACGTGTGTTAAGTCCGTGATGGTCGAATATGGTCTTCAGCTAGAATGGTAACGTTGATAGCTGGTATAGTTGAGACGTAGATAAGCGCAGCTTGATGTTAGTCGCGGGTAGCTGGTGTAGGTTGAGTCGTAGAATGCAGCTGGATGGTCATAGTCGAAAGCTGAGGTCGGACGAGTCGTAGAATACAGCTGGATGATCGTAGTTGGAAGCTGGTGTTGGTTGTAGTTGGTAGATTGATATTCCCGGTTATGACGGTATGTTGAGTTAACCGAGGGTGTGTCGATCCGGTTGCTGGCTCGTACAGCAGGTCGTACGTGAGCCAGGTGTTGCAGTGGTAGGACAGTCCGTAACAGCAAGTCGTACGTGGACTGCGTGGTACCTTGCAGGAGCGTCGAGGTCGAGTTTGGTTATGGCAGCTTGGTCATGTAGTGTCGGGCGAGCTAGTGACTAAGACATGTCTTAGTGTTACGGACCAAGTGAAAGGTCGGAGACCGTGTTTAAGGTTTGCCAGGCCTTAGTACAGACGAGATTGAACGAATGAGTCGAGAGAAGCTAAGGCTTTGTCGTGCCCCTAGCCGTGCGGGTGTAACGAGACGAAGGCTGAGGCTTTGCCATGTCAAAGCCGTGCGGACGATAGCTATGGCTGGGTCGCGCCAAAGCCGTGTGGACATATCGGACGGGAGCGAAAGCTTTGCTGTGTCAAAGCCATGCGGACGATATCGGGTGCTAGCTAAGGCATTGTCGTGCCGAAGCAGTACAGACGGTCGGACGATAGTGAAGGCTTTGCTGTGTCAAAGCCGTACGGACATATCGGACGGGAGCTAAGGCTGAGCCGCGCCGAAGCTCTGCATAAACGAGCAACAGGCCAGGAGGCTGAGGCTTAGATGGACGTTATCTTAGCGCTGCGCAGATAGTGAAGCGGTAGCTAAAGGCTGAACCATGCCATTAGCACTGCACAGCTTATCGGACAAGCGGAACCAAGCGAGGGTTAAGACCGGCTGGTCTTAGAATCCGTCTTTGTGTTTGCCCCCGGGCCATCTATTTCAGTGAGCCAATTAAGGCTGCCAGAGATGCTCCGACCCGCAGACAGAGACCTCTTATGGCCCTCAAAAGGACCGTTTGTGCATAAATATGTGATGTCAAAGGCGAATGCACAACGTGACGTAGGATTCGAGCCTTTTGGAGACCGCTAAGAGCGGCTTCTGAGAGCATCCGAAGACTGTTTGTCGATGCCTCCCACCAGACACGACTTGACACAAGGTCAAAAGCCCGAAGGCCGATTAAAGTGGGGATAAGGGGGAGGGAAATTCGGGAATGAGTCGAGACTCGAACCCTGCTGGTCTGTGCTGCTCACTTGGTGCAATGTAATCCTGATGAGGCAAGCAGTTTCACAAACCCAAATGTGGGTCCAGGCACGTATGCCAGCTTATGGCTTGAACTAGACACCAAGGTCTAGTACCATACATAGGTTCCTGAGAGCATCCGAAGACCTCTAGAGTTTTGCCGTCGCAGGAGCCTTTGTTATATGAAAGTGGGACAACGCCACACTGCAGAGTTTGTGTAAATAGAAAGTTATAAAAATGGGCGTAAAGATAAATCACTTCTTTAGCGTAGCGTCGGCTATCGAAGATGATTTATTCCATTTTTATAGTGTTGTTTGTGACTGAAGTGTTCTGTTAATATAGTTAATTTCAAATTTATCCCTTTTTAATCTGAGACGAGAGGTTAAGGTCGTAAAAAGGGGATTCGTCACTTCCGTTCATAACCGGATGTTGTTTTACTAGGGCGAGCGAGTAGTTGGATGTGTACGTTAGTGGACAGGTTACGATACAACTATGCCTTATCATGTTTATCCATATATATATTAAATATATATGATTTGTAAACACATTTTGTTGATAATATTTTTAAACAAACTCGAGATCATTTATTTCTTGCACATGGTTAAATGATTTCAAGTATTGCTATATAACAGTCACAATTTAACATCAGTCAATTGTTTACACTCATTTAAATAGATATACATGATATTAGTTTGTCGGTAATTTCATTTTAAAATTAGAACTAAATTGTTTGCGCACTAGTATTGCTATTGTTTCTAGATAGTCGAATGGTTTCAATTATTGAAACCTAACACTTCTAATTTTATTCAATAATTATCATTTGTTTGCACACAGTGAAGTGGTTATAATTATTCAAGATTACTCATTCGTTTGCATACAGTTAAATGATCAAGTAGTTCTATTTGACTCATACATAGGACCCTATCAGGTGTTACCCCTCTGGGTCAGAATGGACCTGTGAGCGATGGCAATGATGGGGTACTCTGCATTCCACAAAGCTTCAGCATTACTGGAGCCTGACCATCAGACTGTTTAGTGTAATATCTAGGACACTCGTTGAGGGGAGGTGCGTCTTAACCCCTCTGCAAAGATGCAGTCCGTGTATTCTACAGCCCCAGCCAACTGGGCTATCGACCTGTCTGGTACTTGACTTTTCCAATGCGAATTCTTCCAGAAATAGGTTATCTTTTTACATAGAAAGAAAATGTCTAAGTAAAACCCTTTATAAAATGTAAAATCCCCGTCCCCCCAACCCAAGAAAAAAAAAAAACAAACATGCTGCGAGTATGATTGGTTGGTTGGCTTTTACGGCAAATCCACCGTTATAGGTTAATTAACGCCAAATCCATTTTTATACAAATAATCAGTTCTGTTTCAAACAATTCAGTTTAGCATGAATACACAGTTTAATTGTCAAAAACATTTCTACTTCAAGCTATTCAATTTATTCAAACAGTTCTAATTCAAACAATTCAGTTTAGCATAAGTATGCAGTTTAGTTCTATCTAACATAGATAGGCCCTATCAAGTGCTACCATTACAGGCCAGAGTGGACCTGGGAGCAATGGCAATGAAGGGGTGCTCTGCATTCCCCAAAGCCCCAGTATCACTGGAATCTCACTATCAGATTATTTAGTGTCATATCCAGGACACTCGTAAGGCGGGGGGGGGGTCTTCTGCAGTCAGTGTCACAAGAAAAAGTTATGGGAAAACATATTTCCTAGTAAACTTGAATGGGTGCCCCATTTAATTACTAATAATCCTTTGTAAATTGATGCATGAATGGGACCCTAACAGGTACTATAAATCCAGATCGGAGTGGGCTTGGGAGTAATGGCAATGAAAGGATATTCCACATTCCCCCAAACTACAGAACTGAAGCTTCACCATCAGGTGCAGTGTAGTTTCATACCCAAAATTATTGTTGGTGTGGGACTATTACTCCTTTGAAAAGATGCAGTCAGTGTATATTACAGCCCCAACTGATGGGACAGTATTTTTTTTTGTGTTCTTGAGTATTTTTCCTGATAGTTACTTCTGGAAAATGATTGGTTGGGGTTTATAGCATGTCAACCTTTGTAAGTTATTTAATGCCAAATTCTGTTTATACACATATTAAACCAAAGATTTCTTAACGAATACTTAGGTAGATGATATTTTAAATGAGCCAGAGCTTATAAGTTTGCCCACAAATGGTTTCGAGTACTTCTATATAATACTAAGAATTCAATTTAACATCAGCAATTTATTTGCACACAGCTAAATGGTTATACATACAATGTGTAAGTGAATGATTTGCGGGTTTGGTTTGGTTTTATGTAATATCAAACATTGTAGGTTTTTCAATGTCGAATCCTGTTCATACATATACATTAAATACAAATGATTTGTAAAAATGTTGGCAATAGCATTTTTAAACAAGCCTGAGCTCATTTTTCTTCACAGTTAAATGATTTCAAGTATTTCTATCTAATATGAATCTATTTACTTTTAATCATTTGTTTGCACACAGTTAAATGGTTTTGAGTATTATCAAGTAACAATTTAACATCAGTCATTTGTTTGCATACATTTAAATAGATATACATATGTAAAAGATTTGTTTTTTGGTAATTTCATTTTTACTTTTTAAGTGGATAGTTTGTAAGTAACATTTAAAAGAGATTGAGTTCATCTATTTGCATACAGTTAAATGGTTTCAAGTATTGTAGTCATTTGTTATATCTTCAAGAGTGAGGTTGGCAACTATGTGGTCTGTGTCACTATTCATACTTTCTATACTATAGGATCTTTGTAGACATTTTGTCAATCCCTGAGCATTGCATTGTTTATTCATTCTTATAGGTGAATTTGTTCTTGATGTTGAAGAGACTGTATCAAATTTGCCTGAGGGCAGTTTGAATGCACTTCCTGGTCTTTCATCGTTCACTTTGGTGATCATCGGTATTTTGGTCAATGGGAGCTAGTAGGTTGTGTTCAAGTTGTTCCATTTTTTGGGGGAGACAAGTTGTTGTTTAGTCTGTCTTTGACAGTTTTTAGTGGATGGATTGGATGAGATTTTGAACTTTTAGGAGGAGTGGTTTGTGTTTGAGTGGTAGATTCTGTGTGTTGTTGCTTAGACTATCTCACATTGGATTTCTCTTCATTTTTAACTTCTTGAGTTTGTGCTTGCTGAAATTCAGCCAAGTGTTTTTTTTTTTTTCAGGTGATCCTGAAACTTTGGCCAATCATTTGTTTCCAACTGGACCCTTTTCTCCACAAGAGCTCTGTATTCATTTTCTTGGTTGATTGGATCCACTCTCCATGCAACAGAAGCATGTTTTCTCCCATAAAGGACCCTACTGTTTTCCTTGCTTTCAGGAAGGACACATTTATCTTGGGTCTTACTTCAAGTATTTCCTTTTCTTTTTTTATCAATATCACAAGATCTTGCATAAACTGGATGGCCTTGTTGGCAGTTTGAACATCTGATTTCTTTTAAGCAATCTTCTGCCATGTGATTCAGATCCTTTTCACCACACTTGGCACATGTCTGTTGTCCTCTGCAGGCTTTCATTTGGCATTTGAAGCACCTCAGGAGTGTTGGGAAATACATCTCAACCCTCTCAAGACAATAGTCGACCTTCGCCTCCTTGGGAATATGGAGCTGATTAAATGTCAAGATGTAGCTGTTGGTCTGGATTTGTTTTTTGCCTTTTCTAATAGAGATTCTTCTGATGTTTGTCACTCCCTGTTTTCCTAGCACTATTTTCATCTCCTCTGCTATAGCCAAGAGCAACTTCCTACTTCTGATAACTCCTTTGGATGTGTTCAGTCTTTCGTGTGGATACGCTCTGCATTTGGCAGTGTGGAAAATTTTCATTTTGAGGATGTTTTCTGCTTGTCTCCAGCTGTTCATCTAGACAAGTAAGTTTCTATTCCTTGGTTATTTTCACGTTTTGTGTAGCTCTAGTTGATAATGCTTTTTCTATTAGAAGAGGGGAGAATTAGGCTTGCCAGACCTCCCCCAAAGATTCAATGACAATGAATCTGAGGAAGTAAGCTGCCTCATTCTCCAAGTCCAATTCAGATAAATTTCTTTATTTTTTGTTAGACACCATAAGTGATGTTTAGTCTTTGCTGGCCCAGTGATCCACCACACAAGGAGCAAACTCATTCGCCTTGGTTGAGACGGACATACACGACCAGTATACTTGAGCTAGGAGTAGGTTTTTGAGCCATAGCCAATTTCAGGTTTTCACCAATGATCAAATTCCTATTCTCTCAACACAACTGACCCTCAGCCATCGCCTTCTAACACCTAAAAGATAAGGGTTGGGAATTTGCTGCAAGTGTAGATTGAAAAGTACGGTTAGGATAAAACATATAGATGCTAAGGCTTGACATGATCAGCCATTTGATTGAGTTGGACCTATTCAACCACCCGTCTAGCTCAGTAAGGTCCAAAGTGGCATGTTGCAAGTGACTTGACCACTCGGATGTTGAGCTATGTACTACTCCACCACGAGGATCCCGTCCTTAAGCATCATAGGTTGCCACCCATGGCAAACAGGTGGCTTCATTAGAGGAGTCTTACTCCTCAGCAGAGGTGCAGTCAGCATATTGTACAGCCCCAACTGAGAGGATGCTCATTTGTTGAGTCAAATCGGTTGGTTGGGTTTTATGGCATACCAACACTTGTAGGTTAATACCAAATCCTGTTTATACATATAAAATATATGATTTGTAAATGCATATTTTGTAGATAACATCTTTAAATGAACCAGAGGTTGTTTGTTTGCACACAGTTAAATGGTTTCAAGTATTCCAATGTAACACTACCAATTCAATTTAATATCAGTTAATTATTTTTGCTTAGTTAAATGGATATACATACATGGTTTGTAAATAAGTCCACCACTTAACACCCCCCAAAAATAACCTAATTTGTTCACACACAAGAATTGATATTGTTTGCACATAGTTAAATGATTTCAATTATTGCTAATACTAATAATTCTATTAATATTAATCTTTTGTGTGCACACAGTGAAGTGGTTACAAGAATTGCTATTTACCACTAATAGATTTTTTTAAAACAATTCATTCATTTGCACACAGTCAAAGGGTTTCAAGTATTGCTAACCCAATAATTCAATTTTGGCAGAGTTAAACAGTTAAGTATTCCACACTAATAGTTTTATTTACACAGTTAAATAGTTCCAACTATTGCTATGTAACACTAATGATTCAATTTAATATCATTTGTTTGTACACACAGTTAAATGATCAAACAGTTCTATTTGACCACCCCAGGTCAGAATGGACCCAAGAGTAATGGCAATGAATGAGTACTCCATATTCCCCAAAGCTTCAAGACACTTGTTGGGGGTGTGGTGGAGTCTTTCCTCTCTGCAGTTGGTGTATTCAATAGCTCCAGCTGACGAGGAATTATATTAAGCTCTGTGATGTTAATTACATTGTATGTAAGGGTTGGTTTCTTTGCTCAACGGCATGTCAACTTTCGTGGGTTATTTAAAGTCACCCTATATAAATACAAGTATATCAACAAATTTGTAGTACAATATTAAGTAGCAATATAGCTCCCCGGCCTTGGCTGGGCCATCTGGCATATCTAAATCAATGGCAGGTTCGAGGCCGAAAGGCGTCCAGCTTTGGCTGGACCACCTTTGGTTGGGTGAGCTGCCACATTGACACCTTTGTCCCTTATGTATAGCACTAGACCTTACTGTCTAGTTTAAACTATAACCTGGCATCTGTGCCAGGACCCAGATTTGGGTCCAAGAAAAAGCTTGGCTCATTAGGCCCACATTGCATGGAATGGGTTAATGAGTAGCACAGACCAGCAGGGTTCGAGCCTCGGCTAGTTCCCGACCTTCCCCTCCACTAAATCGCTACTATAATTGGCCTTCATGTCATTGACCTTGTGTCAAGCCCTGTCTGGTGGAAGGCAGTGGCAAATACAATACTTCCCTGGCATTATGTTTGTAGGGAGGGAATTGAAATCTTGGTCTCAGGGACCGTTCTCACTGCCCAGGCTTTACCTGCTTTGCAGAGTTGAGTTCATTGCTAGACGCCCCAAAAGGATAATGCCGACGAGGCGAAGAATTTTTTGGACCAGCCGCGCATGAATCTTGATTGGGGCATAGCTCCCCACTGTAAAATGGCCTTGTGCCACATTCTGCCTTGGTGGGAAGTCAGTTAAATACCCATATTAAGAGGCAAAATCTTAGAAGACGAGAGTTTATTTAGTAAAAATATATTGGTCGAAGGGAAGGCTTTTCAAGACATATCTTTGGTTGGTGTACATTTTTACCGACTTTCTCCAGACAACTATACAATACGATAAAGCAAATGTTTTTCTTTGGTAGTGACTTAACTTTTTGTTCATAAGTTGGTACTGATGCATCTACGTTACTGCAAAAAAGCCGAACTTTCCCGAATCGGAATATGCGGAAACGCCTTGCTAATCAAATTTAAGATAAAATAATTCAATAAATTTGTTTACTAAGTTACAAACAAGTGTAAACATGAATTTATCGCAGCTAAGCGAAAATCTACTATGTGCAGAAATGGTGATCCAACTCTGGCAAGAAAAAACCTTATTGGTAAAATTAAAAGTTGCCAGGCATGTGAGCATCCTTGCCATCTAAAAGAAAAAAAAAAGTTATGCCTGGAGATGCCGTAACACCAAATGCAGCACCCGGATTATTATTAAATTGTTGGGAGAAAGTACAAAATAGTTACAAAACACTCCCCCTCCCCATAGTTAGAATGGATTTCTAAATTAACACGTTATTACTTCTGCACAGTACAATAAGTGCATAAATACGAAAAAATTATTTTAAAAGACAAAAAAGGTAACCCCCCCCCAAATAGAAAGAATAAAAATTCAAACTATTCTTTCATATTGAAAATTACCATACATTGACTGTTGATTTATTCTTTTTCTCCTGAAAAGGTTGGTAACATTATCCATAAAAAAAATTGTCTTTTTCTCTTTCTTGTTTGGTCTTCACCCGGAAACGCTCGGGAAACTTCGTTTTTTTTTTCGGCAACATAGAGAGATATTTAGTTTTATGCGTGTAACATTATTCATAAATTTTAATGAAATAAGTTTTGTTATATCAAATAATGTTAGCTGAAAATCTTAAGACTTATTCTTAATTGGGCATTTATATGAACTTTGAGTTTTGAAATTAAAGTCAGTTTCTGACCAAATACCAACCTTTTTTTTCTCACTTTCCAAACTAATTGACACTTTGAATAAAGTGTCTCAAAAGAAAAAAAAAGTTAATTTGCCCCCTCCCATATTCTTTAAAAGCGCGAATATATTTTTTTTTGTTGGTCCAACGAGAGAAAAGTAAATAATATAAAATGAATAGGTCCGTAAATGAATTTGGTTGTTAAGATTTTAATAACTTTGCTTTATAGTCGTCTTCTACTGTGAACAAAAAAAAAAATTTTTTTAAAGAAAATGAATACAATCTTAGATAAATTCAAACCTATATTTATCAAAATCTAACGTCTTTCTTACTCATAGAGAACCAAACTTCACCCACAAATGTATACACCAACTACCTCACATTCAAGTAAGAAATGTAAATACAACCATGAAAATTATATATAGATACAAACACTAACACAGAGTAAATCCTTGTAAACATATACAAGAAAAAAAAAAGACACATGTAGAGGCCCAAAGGTTTTCATGAACAATTAAGACATTCAGACGACTATATCCTGGAAATGAAAATAATCATAACCCTATCAAAATAACCGCCATTATGAAAGTCAAAAAGACTGGCCTGACCATTATAGTCACTTTTCGGAGGTTAATAAAAGTCGAAACACTTTTAGAGCAAAGTTATAAAAATAAAAACTTGAAATACCTATTCACTGACTTGTTTTTGACAGAAAACTCAAATTTTCTGTTAAATATCACAAAGTATTCTGATAAATAAATGCATAAGTACCAAAAATAATTTAATTTTTATATCAACAGTCAGTAAAGAATATATTTAAAAAAATATTCGTACTCCTTGAAAGACATTTATTAAACACCAAATAATTAGAAAAAACAAATTAAGGTCTTACCTCTTTCATGAATATAGGATTAAAACCAGTCTGATTATTTAACTGTAATCTTCGCTATTGACAAGTGAGAAAATTCTTAAGACAATTCAAAAATCCATGACGTCACATAACTCCTTCATCTTCTCCTCCTCCTCCTCCCAAAATGTTGCGTCAAGAAAAATTAATCACTCTGCTTAATGGCTTTTGAAAATTCATTACTTTTTCTGTAACATTAAATTCGCTTCTTTAAGCGTAAGCTTCAAACTAAAATTCAACATTTGTTTTTAAATGCTCGATAAATTAAATTTTATCAATATATATTCTTATAAATAACTATAAGAGAAAAATATTAAAATAAATTTTAAAATAAATTTCCACAGTGTAAAATTTCACATTATGGTAAGATCAAGCAAAACTGGTTTAAAAATAAGTTCTTTAAAAAAAAAAATACACAGATTACACTTAATGATAAACTTGATTTTTTTTTTTGGTGTCACAGTAATACAGGAAAGAAAAAAAAATCAAAGTAATCATCAAGCGTATTACTTTGCTTTTAGAGAAGAAGACATTAACTTTAAGTGAATATGTGGTTTGAAAGACTAAAATTGCTGGAAAGAAACATCGTATGGCAGCCATGTTGTTTAGTTATTTTCCTCAAAATAAACTTCTAACACAAAGATTCCTAAATGAAATTTTTCAGCAGTAACTTTTGGATCTAAAATTTTTGTTTTTAGAATAAATAAAAATAATATAATATATATAACAATAGAATTAAATTGTTCAGTGTATTCTCTTTTTGATGAAAATGCTGGTCTTTTTTGGTGGCCAAAATGATTTGGTTATGTGTTTGTACCTTGCTTCCTGTCCATACACAATTTGAATTTTCCGTTGTTAATTTAACCGCTCTTTCCACAACTTTTGAGGTGGAGGGCAGGTAAATTTGGAAATTTCAATTCTGTTATATTCAGTAGAGATTCTAGTTCATTCATTCCTTGAAAAGTGTAGGTTCACAAACCCCACTTTGTGAGAGGTCAAAGTTGATCAATTTGTGGCTTGCAACTCATATTTTATAACACATAATATTCCTGTCTGTTCAACCTCTGTACCTCATTGCTACACTCAGAACTGGTTTCCAGGACGAAGAACATTTTATTGAGGATGCGAACCATGCCCGTAATTCTTGAGCCATATTTGTCGCCTCGCAGGACATTCTTTTTAATCTAGCCCTAACTACCAGAGTTTGGTGCTCCTTAACTTGCAAGGAGGCCAGCTCGGCCTTCGCTATGTTAACTTGCCCACTATCTCCCGCCAAAACCGCTACCATATCTAACTTGAGTCTCCTACTATAGTCGGCAGCAAAGGATCTAATGCTATCCTTAAGGTTACCCCACCACCAATTTCCAATAATAGTCCCCCGTCAGTTCCCGCTTTATCATTAGTTCTTGCTGGTTCCGGAAGTCATACTCAGCCAAAAGGGAAGAGTTGAACTTCCTGTAATCAGACATTCTGCATCTAGACTTATCTAACCTAATGGACACACATAAGAATTTGTGGTCGGAATCTTTATAAGGATCGAAACATGGACCACCTAAATAATCTAGACCGACTTGCCTAACTAACACTCGGTCCAAATAGCTGTAAAGCTGGGCCGAGGCGCCCCTACCGGCCCAAGTCCAAGCTATCTTATTTGGATGCCTTTCGCGAAATTTGTCAACGAGATTGACTTAATCTCGTTGACAAATTTGCGAAAATGTCTGGCATCCAAGGTATTAGTACCCGCACTAATAGCCCCTCTGTCTAAATTCAGATCAAGGACGGCGTTCCAATCTCCCACTAAAATTACCTGCTTTGATGGTGTCACGTACGGCTAGATGCGCCGGAAAAAGGCAGGGAGATCACGAGCAGCATTGGGCCCATAAACCCCAATCAGCCAAAACGCCTTATCCTTTATGGTAACATGCAGAACACAAAGTCTGTCCGCCGGATCTGAAAGAACAAGAGCATACGTGGCATCCAGACGTCTACTTATCAGTCAGGTGACACCTCTGGAACGACCATCAAAATATGCTGAGAAGGACAAATAGTCCCTCGACAGGATACCTTCATGGAAGTTGGAGTCAAAGCGAGTCTCCTGTAAACAACATATATCAATGCCGTGGCGCTGGAGGTATAAAAGTAAATGGGATCTTCTAGAATCTGACCTCAGGCCCCGGCCATTCAAACTAGCGAGCCTTAAATCCACCATGAACATTTACAGGGGTTGAGTGCCCGGACTGAACATGGTTGGGGTCAGGTCACCGATGGTCTGCCCATCTCATTCGTGATGACTCTGTCATGAGCGAGACCCCCGATGTCCCGCGGATATGTTAGTTTTACGGCCCTATAAAGGGAGGGGTGCAACACAATAGGGACCCTCTCAGCAAGACCCTTACACGAATGAAGATCGTCTCTGAAATATGAAATCGGGTCGAGGGCCTCGTTTTCATCGCACAACATTTTCATCACACCTTCCGACCCTCGGTCCTTGTGAATGACGGTGGTGATCCACGCGTTAGGAAAGTTTTTTGGGTCCTCCACATTTTGCTCATTTACCTCCTTGAAATTGTGGAGGACCCTCAAATCTTTTAGTAGTTACGGCTGGACCTTGTAGAGATGATCCAGGACCCCTCATCCACCCAGCAAATGTTCGATCCCGAATGATGACGTGATTTATCCTTTTTACGTTGATGTTTCGGGACCTCATCCCCCGAGCTGTCTATAGATGAACTCCACTGCCGTTTCTTGGGCATTACACTTGGAGATAGTGAAGATGCTGTTGCTGGTGGATAAGGTTTGATAGGAGGCGAATCTAACGGCAGCGGAGGGGGTCCTTTTTTTGGTGGTTTCAAGATGGTCATTAGTAGAGGTGGCATGGATTTTTGAGGTGGAGTGGAAGATGGTCTGATGATTCTAGGCTGCTTTGGAGATGAAGGGGTGGAATGAGAGGGCTCTGGCTCCTGGTCCAGCCGCTTTTTAAAATCCAGGAGCTTTTTCAAATTTCTCCCGGCCTGGACTGAAGGATCTGGCCTTGGGAGGAATAGGCTGTTTAGGGGGCGTTATGGGTGGATATTTAGATTTGGGGGAAATTGTTGTTTGGGCATAGGATTTGGATGCTGGAGGGGAACTGGTAGAGTTGGACTTGGATTGACTTTGTGATTGGGGTGAACTGTTGGTGCCCACCTAGGACGACTTTCGGGAGTGAGGATCCGCAGGTTGGATCTTCTTCCCACCTTTTCCTACAGTCAGCCACTCGACCCCTGACTCTTCGGTGCTGACCGTAGATGACAAAGGGGGAGTGTTTTTTTTTTAATTCCCGCTGATGTGGGCGAGACTACGGGAGCCTCCTTTTCGTTGTTTGTTGAAACAGGTGGGAGGGTACCGGAATTCTGGTCGGGCTTTTTCGGGGCCTTCTTCCCCGGGCAAACTGCGGAGAGGTGACCAATCTCGCCGCAGTGCCAGCAGGCAGGTTTACGTCCAGAGACGATTACCGGAAGCCTGCGCCCTTCCACATCCAACCAGTTGGGAACGGAGTAGAAGGTCTTAACATCCAACATAATTTCGAACCTCCATTCCCTGCGCATTCTGTCATGTGTGGCTGAGACGATGTCATCAAATTGTAACATACAAGCAGCTAAATTTGCGTCTCTGAGGAAGCTAGGGACCTCATATACTGATACTGTGGTCCACCGCCGCCCCATATATTCAGTTCGGAAAAAGTATTCCTTGTTTTCTAATGTTTTCCTGGTTAGGGCGACGGTTTCTTCAACGGTCGGTATCAGTATATACCAGAAAGCGTAAGAGGTACCAGCTATTATGGCTTGTACCTTTACGCCTAGGGTGGATAGTTGACGCAATACCATGTCTTTGGCGGGCTTAACGATCTTACGTGACTGTTTGTCCACAACAAAGACAGACACCGTTCTTTTTTTTTGGTCTTGCTTTACTTCCTCCAAAGTGAACATAAGACCATGCTTCTGCACTTCGCTGGAGATAGCCTTTGCCCGCTGGAGTAAATCATCAACGTCGACCTGAATTTTCGGTGGCGCTGTCCAACTATTTTCTGTTGTTTTAACATTTTGGTCTTGCGGTATGGGAGTAGAATTAGGGGATTTACTATTTTGGTATTTTTGACCAATGGTGATTTTACATTATGGTCAGGGGGAGGGGCATTTTTTATAGGGGGAGGGTAATTTTCCACTTTGGATTTTGTGTGGAGATGGCGATTTTTCTTTTTGGTCTGGGGAGGGGCATTTTTGGAAAAGGTTGATTTGATTTTCTTTTTCTGGGGGAGAGGATCGCCCTTATTGGGGGAGAATAAGGCTTTTATGGCCGAGCCGTCAGACCAGCCGGCCATAAATGATGGGACAACTCAAAAACTAAAAGGGTGATGGGAAAATAAGAAAAACTAAAGGTAAAAAAAAGGAAAAAGAAGGGGGTACTTATCTGAAGTTCCAACCAGGTCAGAAATTTCAGTCCAGCCGGGAGAAGCCGACACGGAATGAAATGATGAAGGTAAAATCCATTTGTTCTGGTCTTGAGTCTTTACTATCAAGCTGCAAAGGAAGTCAAGCAATAAAAAAAAAACTGGCCTGTAGAGTTGAAACAAGAAGAGTCACAATGAAAAGAGAATGAATGTTGGAAGATAAGAGTATTTACAGAAATCTTTGTCATGCAATAGACTCCTAAAACGCGGGACCAAATTGAAGTTGCGGACGTAGTTGTGAGCACTAACCACGTGGTTTTCCTGGCCAATAGGTTCCTGAGACTGATTAGTTTACAGACGTACACCATCTTTGTTTCGGGAACAAGTGGCATAACGGCCATTTTAAAATATAGGAGTGTAAATCCTATAGTACTCGTTCGGTTCTTGTTCTCGATCTCCTTTATTCCAATTATTCCGGTTAATTTATGTGTACTCATAACTGAGTTTGGGTCAGCCTGGGGGTGACTTCAAAAAGCTACCAACCTTCGTTTAAATTTCACACCGAATTCCACTTCTAAATTTAGCTTAAAAATCGCTTTGAAACCATAACAATAACTTTTAGCTGTCAACGCTTTGTTTTTAAAATTCTCTTTGTTATCAACCTAACTCAGCCCTTATGACAACTTGCCCTCTAATCAAAGCATTTGCAAATTCTTTTTCATAAAAAAACAATTCCAGTGATAAAACAAAACATGGTTTTTTCCTACACTACCCCTCGAAAATCCATTACGTTATTACACATTCGTAATGTATTTCTCTTCTTCTAAAATCCACTTTGAGTTCTTTCTTTTTTCTAATAACTTTTAACTCAAGACAACAAATCAAGTCATTTCAGAATTTAATAAAGATGGATGACCCTGACTATGGCATGCAAATAGATGCAGTTATGGAGTTCAAAATAATAATTAATTGCAAATTAGTCTTAGACAATAAACATAATAATTATTCTAACAACTACCTAAAACTACTAGTGATAAATTATAAAAATTCTATCGGATATTCGCTTGGTTACTTTATTTTAGGACCCCCCCACCTCTTTAGAGGTACCAGTTACTTTTTACAATATCAATTTCTCCCTTATGGGACCTATCCCCCCACCTTTTCGGCATACATGTCCGTCAACTAAACTTTGACCCTCCCCCACGACATGTCTTCTAAATAAATACTAAATCTTAAAAAGTGTCTTAAATCACAAAAAATGAAATGAAATCATTGTTTATTTGTAAAAAAAATTTTCATTATCCTTTTTTTTTTTAATACAGTGATTCTTTAATTTTTTTCCACATGGAAATATCTGAATGTTGTTTACTATATCTAAGTACTTAACAAGATCCACACAAATAGATAGTTTCTGATAATCTTTCTATTTATACCTGTCAATGATCATCAATCAGTCTAACTCATTACCTATCTCAATATATCCAGGTTCGATAAAAACTTGTCAGAATTGTCTCTTCATTCCCAGAATTCAACAACACGAAAGAAATTCATTAGATGCAGACGTCACCCACTGACATGTTTTTTCTTCTGATTGATAACCAAATCAATTGACTGAACTTTTGATGGTCTAATAAATCGGTGCATATTCATCAGTGAAGAAGAAATTTACTTCAATTTAACGCATTGAAATAATTACTGCCCATTAGACATTTCTGAACCGCCAAAGAAAAAGTTAAATTGCTAAGTCACTCAGATCATCATTAAGCATCTTTCAGCTGTCTACAATGAAATAATTTATTTTTCGAAAATAAACCTATTCTGAATTTTCATCATGAGAAAATGTAAGTATTTTGACTTCATTTTACAGTTTTCTTTTCTCCAGAATATTCTTTGTAAAGAAAAGATTAATGGGAAATAAAGTAATATTTTAAAAACAACAAAAATGAAAACACAATGGAAGTTTTTATCTTTTAGAAAATAATAAATAAACATAAATTAAATCAAGCGACTTTAACTTTTCTTTGAAAATCAGTTAAAAAAGCATGGCATTAAATTTAAACAAAAACCCAACATTAAGCATGAAAATTACTTTTGTTGTTAATTTTTCTTTTCTTTCCCAATTAAATTATCCATAACGAACAAATTTGAAACCAGGTAGATTTTATTTAAAGTAACAAAATTGATTTATTCATAGATTTTAAAAGATGAAAACTTCAATGAGTGACAATTTTTCAAAGTATATTTGATTTTGATAGATGAATAATTATAGAAAAATTAAAAAGAACAAAATCACCAAAAGGTAAATCACAAAAAATGTCTCCAAAATTTTCAAAGAATTTTTCGACAAAATTTACGAAAATTTCATAAAAATCTGTTTGTTGTTTTTCCTGTTGTTATTGTTATATTTGTATTCGCTGGTGAGATTAAATTTCTTTCTTTATATATTTTCTCTAGTATTAATTGTTATATTTTCTGGTATATTAATGCACACGTTAATTAGTGACTTCCAGTCTCATTGTGTGCCCCTTATTTCTGGCCTTGTGTCACAAATAAGCTAAGCTTAGGTTTGTTTGGTTTTATGGCATATCAACCTTTGTAGGTTATTTAATGCCAAATCCATTTTTATGTAAATAATCTGTTCTATTTAAAACAATTCAGTTTAGCATAAGTACACAGTTTAATTGTCAAAAACATTGCTATTTCAAACTATTTAAGCAGTTATATGTAACAATTCAGTTAAGTGTAAATACAGTTTTAAGGTGGAAAAACAGTTCTATTTGAAATAATTCAGTTTAGCACAAGCACGCAGTTTAAATGTAAGTACGGTTTAATTGTCAAAAACATTTCTATTTCAAGCTATTCAGTTTACTCAAACAATTCATTTTCGCATAAGTATGCTGTTAGTTCTATTTAACCCATAGATAGGGCCCTATCAGGTGCTACCACTCCGGGCCAGAGTGGACCTGGCAGCAATGGCAATGAAGGGGTACTCTGTATTCCCCAAAGCTCCAGCACTGCTGGAACCTCACCATCAGATTATTTAGAGTGATATCCAGGACACTCGTTAGGGGGGTGTTACCCCTTTGCAGAGGTGCAGTCTGTGTATTCTACAGTCCCAGCCGACTGGGCAATACACAGTGTTAAATGTCAAACAGTTTTATTTCAGATAATTCAGTTCAGCATAAGTACACAGTTTAGACGTCAAAACAGTTCTATTTTGAGCAATTCAGTTCAGCACTAGTATGCAGTTCCAAAGTCAAAACAGTTCTATTTTAAACAATTCTGTTTATCACAGTTTAAATGCAAAAATAAGTATAGTGAAAGAAGCACAGTTTAGTTCTATTTAACCCATAGATAGGACCCTTATCTGGTGCTACCACTCCGGGCCAGTGTGGACCTGGGAGCGATGGCAATGAAGGGGTACTCCACATTCCCTAAAGTTCCAGCATTGCTGGAACCTCACCATCAGATTGTTTAGTGTCATAATCGGTAATTTCATTTTTAAATTAGAACTAAATTGTTTGCGCACTAGTATTGCTATTGTTTCTAGATAGTTGAATGGTTTCAATTATTGCTACCTAACACTTCTAATTCTATTCAATAATTATCATTAGTTTGCACACAGCGAAGTGGTTATAATTATTCTATTCAACATTACTCATTCGTTTGCACACAGTTAAATGATCAAGTAGTTCTATTTGACTCATAGATAGGACCCTATCAGGTGTTACCACTCTGGACCAGAATAGACCTGTGAGCAATGGCAATGAAGGGGTACTCTGCATTCCACAAAGCTTCAGCATTACTGGAGCCTGACCATCAGATTGTTTAGTGTAATATCTAGGACACTCGTTGGGGTGGGGGGTCTTACCCCTTTGCAGAGAAGCAGTCGGTGTATTCTACAGCCCCAGCCGACTGAGCAAAAGCTAAGCTTAGTAAATAACTAGTTCCTATTGATATTAACTGTGAGCACTTCTCGTACTCTCATAGTGTATTAGTTTGTAAAATAGACTAGCAAACCATTCATAGTTACTTCAAGTCTCAGTAGGTGTCTCAAACTTCTGACTGTGCCACAAATAATCTAAGCTTATTAAATAACTATTTTCCTGTCTATTGCTTAGGGTTAAATATGAAAGTGTTTTCATCGATTGAGGATTAATATTTCCTTTTTTTCTTATTACTGTCACAATTTTTTAATGTTTGGAAATATATAAAAATATATATACATAAAAATAATAATAGTTAATAGCAATAAGTATTAAAATTTAATAAGGAAACTTCATTGGCATGATGAGTAGAGTGTTCGCCAATGGTCTTGGAGACCAGGGTTCAATCCCAGGTCGAGTCATACCAAAGACTCAAAAAAATAGTACTTGATGCCACCTTGCTTAATACTCAGCATTATAAGGTCAGGATCAAGGTAAAGTGGAGCAATCCATGGAATGGAGTAGTGCCCTCCTCTACACTTTGGTGTAGTAGCTATTGAAAAGGGAGCCTTCGGGTTACCTTCGATTAAGGTCGCTAACTTTACTTACTGTCACTTGTTCTCTGGGAAAGGCTAGTAGTTTGTAGCAACATGAAATAACTGATAGCTAGTGAGACAACTCTTCAAACTAATTAAACAACTATTGGTAACATAAATTATCACTTACATGCTTGGCTCCCATAAATAAATGCTCCACTGTTACCTCAATAAAATGCTTGGCAATAAGCACCATAGGTTAAAAAAAACCCCAAAAAACTTTGATCTCGAGTAATGCCTCTCAGACAAAATGCTTTGCATTTCTAAAAGGACCAGACAATTTTCTTGAAGAAATCTTTGTTTATGACCCGCAACTCCGTTGAGAAAAAGCAAAAGTAAAAAAAACCTAAAGAACATTGAATGGAAAATATCCCTGCTGGATCTGAATATAAATCCACAGGATTATAATCTACTAAACTCACAGACATCTTGTTTTTTTTCTTCCAAGAGATGAACTAAACAAATAAATTGATTATTTTTAACAAATGTCAGGAAATTATATAAGGATGAGAGTGACTTAACAAATGTTTGTGAAGCAATAAATTGCATCGAGAATGACACTGTCGAGCTTTTCGAAAATAAAGTAAAAAATGTTGATTAGAAAAATGACTGACTTTTTCAGAAGTTAAGTAAGGGAAAAAACATGTATTGTTTCCAAACAATGCTAGACCATGGAAGTTGGTCTTATAATCGTTTGTTCCTTTTGCTTTTTCAGCTTTAATTTGCTTTTTACCTCCATTTTTGGCTTTATGCCATGTTTGTAAAAGCTATTACAATAATGTCTTAAAAGAAAAGATAAAGCTTGGAAAAAAAATGTAGAATTCTACCTTGTGTGGAAAATAGTCATAATGCTTTAAGCAAGCACAATTAATCTGAAAACCTGGAAGAAAATGAAAAATAGGAAAAAAAAATTAAATCTTTTTTGTATTTTTTATATTTGTATTAGCTGGTGAGATGAAATTTTTTAAAGAATTTGTTTATTTATTTTCTTACTTCAGTGTCAATAGTTATATTTTCTGGTTTATTTATGCAGACGTTATTTAGTGAATTCCATTCTCACTGTGGGCCCCATACTTTTGGCCTTGTCACAACTAAGCTAAACTTATTAAATAACTATTTCCTATTGATAGTAACAGTGAGCACCTCCTGCACTCCCGTAGTGTACTGTTTTTTTAAAATAGACTAGCAAACCATAATAGTAAAAATAATGAAATTATAACAACAGTTAATAGCAATTAGAATTAAAATTTAATAAAGAAACTTACTGTCACTTGTTCTCTTGGAAAGGGCACTCGTTTATAAGAGCATAAAATATCTGCTGATAGCTAATGTGACTACTCTTAGAATTAATTAAAGGGCTGTAAGCAAAAAATAAATTATCAGTCACATGGTAGGTTCCCATAAATAAACGCTCATCCCTTACCCGAATAAAATGCTAGACAATTAGCATTTAAGGTTAAAAAACCCTTTGATGTCGTTTGATGCCTATCAAACAATATGCTTTGCTTTTCTAAAAAGACCAGACAATTGTCTGAAAGAAATGATAATTTTATTCCACTGTATCACTGGTCCTTGTATCTTTGACTTGACTTTCTTTGAGTTTTGCAAAGTCAGTTTCGTTTCGAATTCTGAAATGTAAACGCCGGAAAAAAATTAAGTCATAGGATTTAAAATTGAAAATAGCCATGCATGATTTAAGATATAAATCCGTGGTATTATTACCCACTTGAAGACTTGGTGAGTACAAGACAAAAATTTCTCAATTATTTAAAAAAAAACAAAAAAACAAAAAAAAAAAACAAATAAAAAAACGAAATATAAAACAAAACAAAACAAAACAATTCACCTCTGTGAACCTTTAATTGTACAATAACTATTTGTAAGTCCCTATTCGGTTTTTACATAAACATATATATATGTATTTTCAAATACTTTTATTGTTTGTGTTTATTTTTATTGTTGTACATTTTTGTCAAAAGCTTAATGATTCTTATATTCTAATTAACTCTTGAATAAATATTGACTATATTGTATGAGAAGGATTGTTAGCGGCGATTATATATCTGAATCCGTTTAATATAAAATGTATTTATAGTTGAGAGATATCGAATTAAAGATCCGATAACCAAACCCATCTGCTAGAGAATAAGGTTAAAGAAACTGGTTGGTTAATAATTTCTAAATTTATTAAACATTTTTATTTTGTGATATTATGATTGCTGTTTTTTAAATTGATGGAATCATTCCATATTTTCAAAGATTTTCCATATTACATTGATAAAACCTTCGTTTGATGATAAATATGTTAATATTTCCGGACGTTTTCTATCTGGTACCATATTTTACAAACATCCAACTTGGAGGATAATAATTTTATGTCCTTAGATTTTACTATTATATCATTCCTAATTTTTACTATTTGTAGAAATTTTATTAAGGAACTGGTGATTCTGTTTCACTGAATATCAGCAGCCCCTTGGGATCACGTGGCGTCAACTATAAAAAAAAGCCACGAGTGGAGATTCTTGCTCTTTTTGCCACTCCCACCACTGTTAGCAACAGGTCCATTCGTAGCAGCCCTTGACGGCAAACGTATTTGGTACCTTCCACCAGCCAGGACCCAAGAGCGACGAACACACGTGCTGAGTTAAAAGGAACAGGACACACAGCTAAGTTCCAGCAGGTATTTTATCTGCAAACCTTCACACAACCTTACCTAACCTTACCTTACCTTAAACCTTTACCTTATAACTTTACCTTACAACTAAACCTTACAAAACCCAACCATCTATCTGAACCTTGAACTCTTTTTTGAACTCTTACATATTCGTTGTTTGTTCCATTTGGTGTAAAAACCTGTTTGTTCTTGTTGTTGTATATGAATTTTGTTGCACTAAAAGTCGTTCGTCTTCCTTTCTTCAAAAGCTGCCATCCAAATCCCTACTGCTGTTGAAGTACGGTTTATTCTTTTTCAAAACGTAGGAATAAACCAGGCTTTTCGGGGCGTATAAAAATCCCCATATATTCTCATAACAAGTTTCCTGTAACGGATGAAACTATTCCAAAAAATGATCAGATAGAAAAAGTATTGTTCATACACTTATTGTTTCCGTTGTTGTGTGTTTGTCAGTTCACCTTTTTTATGTTTTTACTTTATGTGCCTTTTTGTGAATTTTACTTTTGAATTTACATATTTGAATAATACTTTTCAAATTTATTTTCATATTCCAATTTTTCATTTGCTTCCATGTTTTCAGGTTGTTTTTGCTTAGTTAAAGCATTATTACGCTTTTCCATAATAGGTAGAATTCTACATTTTTTCCCCAAGCTTTATCTTTTTCTTTTTGGAAATTATTGTAAAAGCTTTTACAAAAATGGCATAAGGCCAAAAAAAAAAAAAATGTGGTGGAAAAAGGCAAATTAAAGCTGAAGAAGCAATAATGACAAATGAATATAAGACCAACACATATCTTTGACCTGTTAGAAATAAATATTCCTTCAATATAATTTTGAAATATAAAACATAAGTAATTATAAAATTTAAATAAATAAATAATAATGAATAATAAATAAATAAAATAAATAAAACTTCTCGCAAGTCTTAAATTTTATGAATAATTAAAAGGACGTTGTTTATTGGTTGAGAATAAAAAGCTGTCTTTGTGCATATATTAAGTTGATAAATGAAGAAGCAGACGATTTTTAAAAGACGCAGTCAACAAAAACTTTTCAAAATGGAAAGACAGCGCTTTTAAAGGACGTCTCTTCAATTAACCAACGTTTCACACAAAAAAAGGAATCAAACTTCAGAGTCAACTATTCTTCGATAAAAGAACATGAAAACCTAAGGTAAGTGTTAATTTAATTGTGCTTTTGTTTGGGTTTCTATATGTATATAAATACTTGGATATGTGCAATTGAAAATTGACTTAGCTACGTGTTCACTTTTTTTCTAAAACGTTTACAAATAAAAGTAATTATTAGATTGGATATAATATAATTTACCAATAGACCTAGCATTGTTCAGAATTCAGATGTTTTTCCACTTTTTTAAACACTGAAGAAGTAAGCCATCTGCCTTAACAACATTTTTAATTTATTTTCGAATAGCTTGACAAAATGTCCTCGATGAAATTTTTGCTTCACAAATATTTAAGTCAGTCACTCTCGTGCTTATATAATTTCCTGAAATTTGTAAAAAAGCAAAAATAAAATCTCATGTAGAACTGAAACACGTATTAACCTCTAAAAAATGTCAAATCTTTAAAAAAAAGTGTCTTGAATCGGCAAAAAACTTTAAAGAAATGAAATCATTGTTTATTTGTTAATTTTTTTTATACAGTAGACACATTTTAATTATGAAAGGGTATTTGTTGAAATTATGATAGTTCATTAATGGTTTAAAATATCTGAAAATTCTTTATTTTTTCCACATGGAAATATATCAGTTAACTAAACCTAACTACATCACAAGTTCCTCACAAATTGGTGGTTTTAATCTTATTCCCTCATTATGTTGGTATGTATCATTATTATTTCTGACAATCTTTCTATTTTCTATATCACTCACTGATTATCGATCCATTTAACTCATTACCTATCTCATTATCTGCAGGTTCGATAAAAACTTGTCAGAATTGTCTATTCATTCCAAGAATCAACCATAACATTAAAAGCATTAAGAAATTAATTCCAAAGAAGCAGACGAAACTTGCAGATATCTTGTTTTTTTTATTGTTTTCCTTCTGAGAGATCAACAAAGTAATTACCTGTACGTTTGCTGGTCAAATAAATCACAGCACATCCATCAGTGAAGAAGAAATTTACTTCAACTTAATGTATAGGAATAATTACAGCCTATTAGATAGTTTTAAATCGCCCAAGACAAAATTATATTGCGAAATCACTCAGATCATCATCATATCAAGCGTTTTTCAGCTGCTAACAAAGAAATAATTCAATTTTCAAAAAGAAATTTGTTCGAAATTTTCATTCTTAGTAAATGTAAGTATTTTTACTTAATTTTACAGTTTTTAATTCTTACGAATACAATATTTTGGAAAGAAAAGATTGATGGAAAATAAAGTAGTATTTTTGATAACAACAAAAAACAAAAACAACAAAAAACAACATATTTTTTTTATTTTTGAAAATGATAAATAAATGCGAATTCTATCAAGTCACTTAAACTTTTCTTTGAAAACCAATTTAAAGAATATGTTATTAAAATTTAAACAAAAACAAAACAGTAAACATAAAAATATTTCTTTATGTTGCTTGTAATTTTTCTTTTCTTTCCAAATTAAATCATTTGTAAAGAACAAACTCGAAACCAGGTAAATTTTATTTTAAGTTCCAAAGATTTATTCAGTGATTTTTAAATGATGAAAACTTCAATGTGTGATAATATTTATTAAAAAATTATTACATAAAAATTGGCACAGGGTAAATCACATGAATAATTAAGAAAAAACAAAAATTCCATCAAAGTTTTCAATAAAGAATTTTTTCCGACACAATTAAAGGAACTTTCATTAAAATATGTTTTGTTATATTTGCATTTACTGGTGAGATTAAATTTTAAGTTTTTATCTATTTACTTACTTGCTTTGGCGTCAGATGTTACATTTTCTTATATATCACTGCAGACGTTAATTCGCGAGATCAAGTCTCACTTGGTGCCCCATACTTCTGGCCTTGTTCCACGATTAAGCTTAGCTTTCAAAATAATTACCTCCTATTATAAGTAACTGTGGGCACCTCCTGTCGTGTACTGGTTTGTAAAATAGACTAGCAAACCATTAATAGTGAGCTTAAGTCTCACTGGGTAACCCATACTTCTGGCCTTGTTGTATATCTAATCTAAACTGTTTAAGGGATGAACATAACTGTTTTTATCGATTAGAAATGAATATTACAGTTTTTTCTTGTTACATTAACTTAAAATTGTATTGCAAAATCATTTCGTGTCATGACAACTTCCGTCCCTTTTGCTAATATTAATTATTTATTAAGCTTTATAAGTTGTTGCACAAAACCTGACAGAGCACCCAATGAGACTTGAAAGGTTCTTCGAAGGCTTATACCTCCTTTTTTCCCCTGCCTCATTTCACTGTTTTCTTCGTGTTACGTTATATCCTCCATTCAATAAGCTCTGTTTTTTTCTCTTTTAGGAATTACTTATCTCTATGAATTGGTGTACAAATCTCATCGTTATTAAGCAAACCCAGACATAAATTAGTCCATCTTTCTATCCGAGAAGAATATTGTATATTCTCATAAATAGAAATTTGATTCAAAATAAGTTAGTTTTTCATATGATCATGATTTGTGCTTAAAAAACAGTATGTTATAAAAATTTTGAGATTACCTTCAATTCTACTTATGAAGTCTCAGTAATAATGAAGTTTAAAGTACGTAAGCATTCATATAATTCCTAAGGTAAATTAATATGCTAAGTTTACCGAAATTTGAAAAACAAAATGGGAAACAAAAAGTTGCTTTCGAATTAGAATTTAAAAAATCGTTTATGTAAATAAAGATGTGTTCTTCCACCTAAAATGAACGGGAGGTAAGACTGGATATATGTGTGACAACGCAACTTTTATTTTCAGCTAAGAATGTGTGTGTATGTGTGTGTGTGAGAGAGAGAGAGCGAGAGCGTGTCTGTGTGTGAGTGCGTATGTATGTGTGTGTGTATATGTGTGTGTATGTCAGTGTGAGTATATGCATGTGTTTTTCTCTGTGTGTGAGAGAGATGAGAAATAATATGAAATAGATTATGATGTGTCAAAACATTCAGTCACCCTGTCGAAGGGGTTTAGAAATCCTCTTACTCTATTCCTTGCTGAATAATAAGCCCCCACTTACCGCACAAATAAAAGGGGTGACCTGGGTATCATATTAAAGTGCATCCGTTTGTGAGATTTCAATTATGGGGAGTGTAGACTACCCCTTCGTTGACAGTCTACTCTGACTCGGAGTGGTATTACTTGTTTGACTTTCATCTATGTGTCATATAGATTTATTTGAAAATTATTCGTATTAGATTGGAATACTTGATACCATGTAACGTTGTGTAAATTATTTGTATTAAGAATTGTTCCTTGAAGCTTATGAAGGATTATTATTATTAGTTACTTGAAACTATATAACTCTAAACAGATGAATATTATTAATAGGGAATAGTTACTTGAAACCATGTAGTTATGTATAAATTACTAGTATTAGACAGGAATATATTTTTCATCATACAACTGTGCAAATTATTTCTATTAGATCGAAATACTTGATATCATATAACTGTGCGGCCAAAAAAAAAGAAATGCTTACAAAACAACCAAACATAAAATAGAAATGATATGAGGTGCATACGATAAGTTTCCAGACTTTTTTCGTATGGGCACTTTTATTGATAGTACACACATGAAACTCTAGTCCCCTTTGAAGTAACCTCCTCCGGCTGCAATGCACTTGGTTTACTGTTCCAACAACTTCTGGAAGGCCCCATGGAAGTCCTCTTGTGTGAGTGTGTCAATGACCTTCATCACAGCCTCTTTCATCTCTTCAATTGTCTCATAACGACAGCCTCTGAGCTTTGGGAATAACCAAAAGTCACCGGGAGTAAGGTCTGGACTTTAGGGAGGCTGAGGAACTGTCTTGATGCCCATCTTGGTCACATAGTCTGTGACAAGGATCGAGTTGTGGACTGGTGCATTTTCCTGGTGGAAATGTCACTGACCCAATTTGAAGAGTGCTGGCCTCTTCCGATGGAATCTCTTCCTGACTTCCCTTAAAACCTCAACATAGTAACCCTAACCCTTTGGCCAATCAACTCTGGTGTATTGACTTCCTTACTCCTCGCACACCTCTCATCATCCCTCACAGACTCCCTGCCTTCCCTGAATCTCTTATGCCACTCAAAAACTGATGCTTGATTCATGCAAGATGCTCCAAAAGCATTTTTCCAACTTTAAAACAGAATTTTATTGCATATCATTCTTCTTCTAAAGTGTCAGGTTGCATTTTTGAAATTCACCAGCTGTGACAATCAGGCTTTAGTAAGGTGTATTCCAATTCCTACTGTAGCTGTTGATTTGAACCTGAAATCATAAAAATTGGTCAGTCATCTCATAACATGTATAGTAATAACATACTGAATTTTCAAGAGTCTACAACAGTTTTAAATGCCCATACGAAAAAAGTCTGGAAACTTATCATATATATCTCTTATGAGGCACAAGTTTTTCTAGTGTCCATGCATAAAATAACCCTAGACAGGTTGACATGCCATTAACACAAACCAATCAACCAAAACATTCAAAGAATACTATGTTTCCAAGGAAAAAATAAAATAAAATTACCTGTTTTGATAATAATGACAGAAATTGCCAAAGGAAAGCCGCTTGCCAAAGAATTTTAATGTTTTTTTTTAAAAAAAGAAAAGATTAAAGTATATCATAAAAATCTATTTTCATACAAAAATATAATATTTTGCTATTAGTTAGTCTATGATATCCAGACAGATTTCTGATTAACTGAATCATTAATTATTGCATATTGCATAAAGTAAACCTTTAACTTTTAAAATTCATCTGACTGCAACATTGATGTTGATTGATAAAACTTGTATTATGCATGTAATTTATCAAGTATGCATTTAGTTGTGTTTGGATGAGAAAATAGACTTGCATTCTGTCTCAAATAAGATGGTGTCATAGGGTCTTACATTCATCATCTTGCTTTAGTTAATATGATAGATATTATGTGAAGAAGAAAGCAAAATCAATTCCAGTGGTTGGATAAATATTGATATCTTTGAAACATCAAAGCATGATATTGTATATTCACATTACACTCTAATGTTCATTATTAATTATAAATTCTCCATATCTTCGACAGTGATTGACAAGCCAAAAAACAATGTAGTCACTCTTATGGTCCCTCCCACAAGACAAGAGCCATAAGTTGCAACTGACAGATTTAACAGTATCCCTTGAAAAATTGCTGAAATAGTTACTTGCTATGGCTGACTGTTACTTAACCCAAGAAGGTTGCTTTTGATGTTGAAGGTAGCATGATATTTATGAAAATCTAATCTTCAGGCCCTCACAAGCACACACATAGCAATCTTTAGAATAAGAAAGATTTTGCCATTTGACAGCAATCTACTCAAGAGACTGAATTACCTGGTACATGTTACACACCATATTGACCAGAATGTAATTAAACACAAGCCACTACAGCATTTCATATCATATGTGAATATCAAGCCAAGGAAGGACACTGAAAAAAAACAGGACGAAACAATATTGATAGACACATCATGCACTGAATGTACAATGGGATTAGCAGAAAAAAAAACTTCAGTAAACGAGTTTCTAAAGTCAAAGGCAAAAGAAAGCTGAAGACAAGCATAAAATGCAGGCAAGAATGGCAAGAGATTGCTGTAGAACTTGTCCAAACAAGAGCAATAGCCGCTCCTCAGACAATTGGGTAGCCTCATTTGACCAAAAATTACAACACATGTGACTAGCAGCCCTTCCTCAGTATACCTCTGGTCAACTCGTTCATTCTGTCAATCCAAAAAGCAGTGTGCAAGGAACACCAACCTCCTGCTCCTGCTGCTGGCATGCTCTTTTACACAAGTTCCGCCTATAAAAATTTACATGGATTGTAGATTTCTTCTCGTGAGAGACGAGATCAGCCCACTATAACTTCTGCTTCCAGAAGTGAACATATTTTCTAGTGCTTGATATGCAAGGCATAGTTTTAAGCACTTTGATCCAGGAGGTAAGTTTCTTCTCTCGCTACAGAGATATATTATGGTGATCATGAAAGTTGGAACTTAAGAACCCAGTAATGTAAGGTAAATACTCCAACACTCATACATTGACAATAAAAGAAGCAACTATGGAAAATATTCAGCATGTAGATGACATGTAAGTATCCGATGTAATAAAGAAAAGCAAGAAATAATTATATATATATATATATATATAATAAAAAGGTTAAAACTGAAGACAATATAGAAATAAAATGTCTTTCTTACCTACTCTAAAAAAGGAAATAAGATATTTGCATTTCTTGAAAAAAGTGGTTGATATTATACCTGTAGAAGATATAGCAACTGTATTTATAACCTGACCCTTAAAAAATTGGGGAGGACTCGTCCAGATAATAATAATAATAATTTTGAAAAAGATATGTCAGTTTTCATTAACAGCAGTCAGTTAGGACTACTATCTATTTGAAATGTTTATCCTTCTGTACCACATAAACTAATTTTGCTTGACATTGTATATTGAGTTGCTATTTATTTATTCATTTGTTTTCATGCCTCCTTGGTCATGTCTTCCATCTTCTCACATAAACCTTACCATAAAGGAAAGAGACTCTTTGCACAGAAAATCTATATGCAGTTGCAAATCTATTTATAAATTTAACTGATTATTCCCAAAAATGCCTTCTTGTTTTCTTTTTCTTAGCATTTTTTCTGATATCATCCAATTTAATCTTTTGTCTACTCTATTGCTGTTTTTCATTATATTAGGCATTTTGTTTCAAAAATATATTAGCCAAGAAATTCCACTTGTTTAGTAGATTTAATTTTTAACATCTGTCTTGATAGTAAATTTATTTTGTGAGAAAAAATCTGGAAAAAATCTATCCCATAATTAGAAATTCCACAAATCATTTTGAAAGTTTCAATTAGATCACCTCTCATTATTCTTTTTAGTGGTGAATCCTCATTTCTCTCATCCCTCTATAATTAATCCTTACCTTTTTTTTTTTTTTTTTTTCATTTATCTCGTCTTTCTTTATTATTGCTGCAATCACAATGTTACAATGCTGGAACCTGTGTACAGTAATCTATATAAGGTCATATTATGGTTTCATATATTTCTAAAACAAAATTTGCTTCTCTTGAAATGAAATTCACCATTTGCCCTTGATACAACCAAGAAAATATGAATGTCACCTTTAAATGAAGCATAAAAGTCAATTGTTACATTGCATTCCTGGTTTACTTTTTTGCTTTCGCTGTTGCTTAATTTCTATTCAACAATGATGGCCCCAGTACTGAACCCTGAGGAACACTAGGAGTATATTTTGTATTTCAGAATAATTGTTACCAATTTTGACTTTTGTTCTTCTATGTAATAAAAAATAACTTACAATATTTAATATTATTTTAGAACCATCCATTTTTTTCGTTTTCCCTAGTAAACTATAATGAGATACTGTATAAAATACCTTTTTAAAATCTGAAAATATATTATCCTCAGATTCCCTTTCCATTCCAAAATTTGGACAATGATAATTTACTATTGAAGAAACCTTCTTAATTACAACTTATATCATCCTTGATAAAATTTAATATGTGATATATTCAACCTTACACAAAGATATATGGAACCCAGAATTTGTAATGTTTAAAGAATACATAAATATAGATACATAAAGAAAGAAAAACTCTTTGATCTCATGTGATGCCTATCAGACAAAAGACCTAGCTATTTGTTTAAAAAGGACATAACAAATTATCTGAAATAAATCTTGATAAATGACTACCTGTGATGGACCTTGTATCTTTGATTTTCTTTGGATTTTGCAAAGTAAGTTGTCTTGACTTTAGACATGTACCTCCCCCCCAATAAAATAAAATACGAAAGACTTTAAATTTAAAATAGTCCTGCATGATCTAAAATATAAATCCACAGGATTATAAGCCACTAAATGAATTTGTGAGTACAAGACAAAATTTTGTAAAACAAACGCATTTTAAAAACTAAAAAAGAACACATTCACCTCTGTCTGTGAACCTTTCATTGTAAAATAACTATTTATAATCCCTTTTTTTTTCTCTCATAAAACATCTATATATTTACAATTTCTTTTATATTTGTTTGATTGTTTATTTTTATTGTTTTACATTTTTGTCAAAAGCCTAATTATTCTTATGTTCTAATTTGTTCTTTTGAATAAATATTGACTTGATTGTATTAGGAGGATTGTTAGCTGTGATTATATATCTAACTCCATTTAGTATAAAATGTATTTCTAGTTGAGAGATTTTTATCATAAAGGTTGTTCGGACTATTGTCTTCATCTTTATTGTTATTTCCACAACGTTTCAGCCAATATGTCCGCCGGCCTTCTTCAGATGTTTGTCGAACTCGGGAACCTTCATGGAACTTTGAACTATGTCCTTTATTGAAACCATGGGGGTAGCCTGTTCTGATTCCATTAGCCATAACCATGTACAAGTGTTAAGTATTCCTGTATATTGAGGATTGAACCTGCAACCTTCAGATGATTGTCTCATTAGTAGCTCAGGGAACCAACACCTATAACCGTTATGCCATGTGGCCTGCTGGACAATTCAGAGTGAATTTTTAGGTATTATAAACTTAATGTTCTTACTTTAGTTAGAATTACTGCTATTATGTATGATTTTTACCTGTGCTCATATTCAGATTCTTTTTTTATTTTTTATCTAGTCTTCTTGATTATCGGTTCCCATATTGTATTCAACTCTATACTTGGTCTACTCAGCAGGTCATTGTAGCCCAACATATGTGCTGATTCCTTAAGGCGTCTAATCCTCCAATGTTCATCCCTATCAATTATTTCAACTTTGTCGCATAAGGGCAGATGATTTCCATTTTCCTTCCATATATGGTCCGCCATACCTGACTTTTCAATCTCCCCTCGTACTATTGCTTTCCGATGTTCTTCTAGCCTTACTTTTAGTGGCCGACCAGTCTCTCCTTTGTATATTTTACCACAACTGCAAGGGATGGAGTAAACACAGTTCTTGGTCATGTTGAATTCCGTTGGTGATTTGACCCGGAAGAGATACCTCTGGAGAGTTGAACCACTTGTGAATACTGTCCTAATGTCATATGGACTACATATCTTTTTGATCCTTTCAGCTAGTCCTTTGACATAAGGCAGACATACCATGGTGAGTTTTTGGGTATTATCCTCCATCCTCCTATCTATAAACATTAAGTTTATAATACCCAAAAATTCACTCTGAATTGTCCAGCAGGACATATGGTGTAACGGTTATAGGTGTTGGTTCCCTGAGCTTCTAAGGAGACAATCATCTGAAGGTTGCAGATTCAATCCTCACTACAGGCGAGTAATATACAGGAATACTTAACACTTGTACCCGGTTATGGCTAACGGAATCAGAACAGGCGATCCTCGTGGTTTCAATAAAGGACAGAGTTCAAAGTTCCGTGAAGGCTCCTGAGTTCGACAAATACCTGAAGAAGGCTGGAGGACATATTGGCCGAAACATTGTGGAAATAACAATAAAGATGAAGACAATAGTCCGAAAAACCTTAATGATAAAAATCAACAAGCTTTGTTTCAGAAATTTAGACAACTAATAGTTGAGAGATATCAAAATAAAATTCTCATTACCAAACCCATCCGCTAGAGAATAAGGTTAAAGAAACTGGTCGTTAAAAACTTTCCAAATGTATTTTATTTTGTGGTATTCCGATTGCTGTTTTCTAAATAGATGGAATCATTTTGTATTCTTAAACATTTTACATATTACATTGTTAAAACCTTCCTTTGATGATAAATATTTTGGGATTGTTATAGCAAAATACATCAAATTTCTTCTGATCCACTCACTCAACTCTTCACACACCTAACTACTAGAACACACAAAACACAGACTGACAGACATTGACACTGCAGAAGAAAATAACAACTACCGGATGTTGAGCCAACAACGGCCTGTATCAAACTGAGAAAATCATTGCTTCTGCGCATAGGCTCCACGCATAGTCTATTCAAAATCCCCAGAAAATTCTCAGTTATAAAGGAAGGTCTATTTTTCAACCAATCATTTTTTTCCACAAATAGTATTTTCTAGAGCCAGTGTTTGAAGTCTGGAACACATAAATAGGGCAAGCGGAGGTCACACAGGCAGTTGAATCACCGGCCGTTAACACTGTCAGACGAGATCAAAGCAACCACTCGCCGCCAACCAGATAAACCCCTGTCAGCCAGCTAGATATTTCATTCACTTATTTATTTTATTTATTCAATAAGCAAAATAAACTAAATCTTCCTGTCTTATTTTTCTTGCAACCACAAGCTTGTATATAACAGGATGTATTCTCTCTGGTACCATTAGTTTTATGTCTTTAGCTTGTACTATTATTTCATCCATAATTTTTTCTTTTACACTTCTCATAACAACTTTCCTGTAATAGATGAAACTCTTTCAAAGAATGATCAGATTGAAAAAATAATGCTCATACACCTGTTTCATTTGGTGTGTTTGTCAATTCACCTGTTTTATCATGTTTTTACTCTACAAATGTTTTTGTGAATTTTTTGATTTTACATAATTGAATAATGCTTTACAATTTTATTTTCATATTCCAATTTTTCATTTGCTTCCCTGTTTTCAGATTGATTTTGCTTAGTTAATGCATCATGACACTTTTCCATAATAGGTAGAATTCTACATTTTTTTCCCAAGCTTTATCTTTTCTTTTAGGAAATTATTGTAAAATCTTTCGTAAAAATGGCACAAGGCCCAAAATGGGTTTGGAGGGGAAAAAAGCAAATTAAAACTGAATAAGCAATAGGGACAAAAGAATATTAGACCAATACACTTCTATGGCCTAGCATTGTTCATAAACAATGTATCAGTATTTTTCCACTTTTTTAACTATTGAAGAAGTAAACCATCTGTCTTAAAAACATTTAATTTTATTTTTGAAATGCTTGACAAAATGTTTGCTCAATGAAAATATTGCTTGACAGATATTTGTTAAATCCGTCACTCTCATCCTTATATAATTTCCTGAAATTGTTAAAAAATAAAATCTCTTTTAGAACTGAAATACTTAATATTTTCTAAACAAATGTTATATCTTAACCATTTTTGCAATTCAAGATGCTTAAGTAATCAAATCATTGTTTATTTGTAATTTTTGTTTTTACCATAGTAGTCACAGTTTAATTGAGGAAGAGTATTAGTTGAATTTATGGTAATCCGTTTATGGTTTAGAATATCTGAAAATTCTTTAAATTTTTTCCACGTGGAATTCTCAAAGTTTACTAAATCTAACTACATTAGAAGATCCACACAAATGGTTAGTTTTTATCTTATTCACTCATTATGTAGGTATGTATCATTTTTAATTCTGAAAATCTTTCTTATTTATCCATATAACTCACTGATTATCAATCAATTTAACTCATTACGTATCTCATTATCTACAGGTTTGATAAAAACTTGTCAGGATTGTCAATTCATTCTTGGAATTCAACGACTACATTAAAAACATTGAGAAAGAAATTCCTAAGAAGCAGATGAAACATGCTGACATTTTGTTTCTTTTTTATCTCTTCTGTGAGATGAACTAAACAATTGACTGAAGTTTTGCTTGATTGGTACTCACCTATCATTGAAGAAGAAATTTACTTCAACTTAATGCATTGAAATAATTACAGCCTATTAGATATTTCTGGATCACCCAAGACAAAGTTAGATTGCAAAGTCACTCAAATCATCATCAAGAAGCATCTTTCAGCTGTTAACAATGAAAAAATACATTTTTTGAAAAGAAAGATATCCGGGATTTTTATTATAAGAAAATGTAAGTATTTTGACATAATTTTGGTTTTCTTTACTTATGAATACAATATTTTGAACAAAATGATTTATAGGAAATAAATTAATATTTTTGCTAACAACAGAATAAAAAATACACTAAATTTGTTTTAGTTTAGAAAACAATAAAAGGACATGAATTAAATCAAGTCACTTAAACTTTTCTTTGATAAGCAATTAAAAGTTAGATAAAAACAAAAACAAAACACCTAATATAACAGTAAGCATAAAAATAAACTTCTTTTTTTGTTATTTTTAATTTTTCTGTTCTATCCAAATTAAATCTTCCATAATAAACAAATATAAAACCAGTGAAATGTTTTTTAAAGTAACAGAATTGAGTAACAATTTTTTCAAGTATATTCAATAAAGAAATCATTGCAAAAAAGATCAAAATTGCTGAAATGTGAATTGGATTTAAAAATCAATCTCTCCAAAATTTTCAAAGAAGAATTTTTTCGACTAAATTTATAAAAATTTTATTAAAATCCTTCTTGTTGTTGTTATTATTGTTATATTTGTATTTGCTGCTAAGATTATATTTTAAAAGATTTTGTGTATTTATTTATTTACATTGGTGTTGGTTGTTAAATTTTCTGGTATATTAATGCAAACGTTAATTTGTGACTTTCAGTCTCACTATGTGCCCCATATTTCTGGCCTTGTGCCACAAGTAAGCAAAGCTTACTAAATAACTAGTTCATATTCATTGTAACAGTAAACACCTACCATACTACTTTAGTGTTATGGTTTTTAAAATAGACTAGCAAATCATTGATAGTCAGTTCAAGTCTCAGTGGGTGCCCCAAACCTCTGGCCTTGTGCAACAAATTATCTTAGCTTAGTAAATAACAGATGATCCTACCTATTGCTTAAGGATTGAACATAATAGTGTTTTTATCAATTCATTTTTTCTTGTTACAGTCACGTAAAGAAATTAGTGTAAAATTATTTTGTCATGAAAATAAATGTGCCCAAATTTGAAATGTTCAGAAATATGTAAATATATATACATGTAAAATTATAATAGTAATAATAATGGCTAATAGCAATAAGAATTGAAATTTAATAAAGAAACTTGCTGTCACTTTTTGTCTTGGAAATGCCACTCTTTCATAACAGCATAAAATATCTGATGATAGCTAAATGATTTTACTTTGACTTTTGCAATGTCAGTTGCTTTTTTACTTTGGAGATGTAAATGTAGAGAGAAAGTAAAAAAAAAAAGAAGAACTTTGAGTGAAAATATCCCTGCTCAATCTGAATGTAATTCCTCAGAATTATGATCCACTAAATGGACTTAGTGTGTACAAGACAAAATTTCTAAAACCAGCTCATTTTAAAACAAAAAAAAAACAAACAATTAACTGTCTGTAAACACTTTCATTGTAAGATAACTATTTAAATTTTTTTTACATAAAACTTTAAATATTTACAAATTCTTTAATTGGTGTTTTTTTGAGTAATTATTTTCTTGTTTTGCATACCCATCGAAGGCCTAATATTTCTAATATTCTAATTTGTTCTTTCTGAATATATATTGACTTTAATGTATTGGGAGGATTGTTAGGGGGGGTGATATCTTTGACTACATTTAAAGTAAAAGTATTTCTAGTTTATAGATACGAAATAAAAATCCGATAACCAAATCATCCACTACAAACTTCCATACCTTTTGTTCCTGTTAATTATTTATTTAGCTGCAATAGATTGTGGCACAAAGCCTGATAGATGGAGCACCCAGTGAAACTTGAACTTACTATTAATGGCGTTTCTTTGAAGGCTTATCTCCCCCCCCGTCTCATTTCACTGTTTTCTTCATGTTAGGTTTTATTCTCCATTCATTAAGGTCTGTTGTTTTTTCTTCTATTTTAGGAATTACTTATCTCTACAAGTTGGTATACATGTCTCACAGTTATTAAACAAACCTAGACATAAATTAGTCCATCTTTCTTTCTGAGAATAAAATGAATATTCTTTTTAGTAGAAACTTGATTCAAAATAGTTTTGCTTACATTTAAAAAAAAAAAAATAGAAATAGTATGTAATAAAAATGTGAGACTACCTTATTCAATTCTACTTATGAAATCTCACTAATAATGAAGTTTAATGTGCATAAGCATTTATATATTTCCTAAGGTAAAATAATATGCTAAGTTTACTGAAATGTGAAAAACAAAATAGGAAACAAAAGTAAAGACTATATAGGGTAAAATACTATACTGAAGATGAAGCAAGTTCTGAAGTAAAAGTTAAAGAAAGGGAAAACAATTTAATATAGTAATAATGTAGAATTGAAGTTGTGTGTAAAGATGATTTCTTAATAATTTTAAGGAATATTTTTACCAGTTGCGAGAAAATAAATGATAAAATACTTTAGCAAAAGTTGCTTTTTAATTCGAATAAAAAATTTGTTTTTGTCCATAAAGAGGTGTTCTTTCACCTAAAATAAAGGTGAAGTAAAATGTGGATATTTGTGTGACTATGCAACCTTTATTCAGTACTATGAGAGCATACTTGTGTTAATGTGTGTGAGAGAGAGTCTATGTTCATGTATGTGTGTATGTTGGTGTCCGATGTGTGTATGTGAGAGAAGGAAGAAAGGACAGTAGCTATATGATAGGAAAGATTTTCCATTTCATTATTTTACTACTGTTTTTTCCTCTCTTGAAACAATCAGGCTGTTGATAGGGCTTAGAATTTGCTGACTCGTTATAATAACAACAACATCCTAGAAGGTAGATTAATCCTCAAGGGGGACAGAATTGTTGTCTCAGAAGCACTGAAACACCCAGTCTTTAAAATACTATACACATGCCACCAGGAAAAAACAAAATGCAGCCTACTTGCAAGTGAGTCTATTTTCTGGCCAGAGATAAACCAGAGCATCAGGAACATGGTAAAAGTATGCACCATATGCAGCAAATATCCACCAGTGCAACCCAAACTACCACTGATGCAGCCAGGCCTCCCCACACATCCTTCAAGCAACAATAGGTATGGACATCTGTGAGCAAGATCAATGTAAATATCTCCTAGTGGTAGACTACTACTTAAGATTCCCAGTATTCATAACACTTCCAGACACATCGGCTACTACCGTCTGTGAGCAGTTCACCCAGGTTCCAAAAAAATATGGATTATCAACAACTGTCATGACTGACCGTTGCTCACAATACACGAGTGAAAGGTTTAAGAGGGAATTCCACAACTCAAACATAATGCTAAAAACCAGCTCACCATACCACCACCAAACAAATGGAGTTGTGGAAAGAACTACAGGAAAACTCAAGGCCCTCTTGAAGAAGGCCCAACAGAAAAAGAAGTGCCCATACACAGCATTATGGATGTATAGAACCACCCGCAAAAGATAATGATATGCCATCCTCATATGAACTACTGTTTAGCAGAAAACCCAGAACAATGTTGCCTACAGCAAGGGGGAGGCTACAATCTTGCCACTCTGGAAAGGAGACACCTCCAAAAAAATTAACAAAACCAAGCAAAGCAGAAACAGAATTATGCAGGCATTCCAGCCAGGGAAAAGAAATACTGAACATCATAAAGCCAATCTATGCAAGGGACACACTAAGCAACATATGGATAACTGGCACAGTTCCTAATAAACCACAATCCATCAGGGAACCAAAGACTTACCTAATAAATGTCAGAGGTAAGGTATACAAAAGAACAAGGGAACACCTCAAACCAAGACCTACCACAAACCTAACCAACATACCAAGACAGGAGATACTATCTCCAGCACCCAACACAGACACTACACAAAAAAAGGAAGGCTATTATGATGGCAACTGCAAACAAAGAATCAAACACACAAAAAAATCCAGCAGAATACCCAACCACAGCAAGAGAAAGATCATCAACAGTACAGAAAATATACCAACAACAAAGCTGCACAACGAGATCGGGAAGGATAACAGAAAAATTCAAGAACCAAAAGACGTAATACAATTATAACATAATAACTAGATACATACATATATATAAACATACTTACATGAGAAACATCACCAACTAAAAATAGAAAAAATAAAACCTAACAAAAACTTAAAAACAAAACATAATCACAAAGGTTGGGAAATGTCATAACATGATCCAAAGTCCAAGAGAAGCAATCCAACCCAAATCTACTTTCTTTACAAAGGATACCCATTTCGGTTCCTACCATCATACATCTGCCATGTTTTTACTACATCACTCCATGTGCACGAAGTGGATCAAACACACAACAATGAAAATTGAATTGTTGTAAACAAACCAAATCCTGAATTTTTTAAATTAAAATAAATATATCATATTACCATGATGCAAAGTAAGTCTTGTTCATAAAATTCTAATAGTTAACAATGTTCAGTTTAACTGCTTCATCAACTTTTAATGATCTAATAATAGTTCGATTGACCGGCCCATTCCCCAATTAGGTAGAGTGTTTGCCAAGATTCAAAAAACGGTACTTCATATTTCATTCCTTAACACTCAGGATTATAAGGTATGTATCAAGGGTAAAGTGGAGCAATCCAAAGAAAGGAGTAGTGCCCTACACCTTGTTGTAGTAGCTATTGAAAAGGGAACCTTTGCATTGCCCTCGATTATTGTTGCTAACAACTTTTACCATCTCCTTGTTGTTTTCGTTTATTCATAAGCATGTCTGAATTGAACAAAAACTATTCTTTGGCCCAGACCTCCAGTCTATCAAATGTGCTTTTTGCTTAGTTTGTGAAAATTACTTTTATTAAGTCAGTTTTCATGTATTTCTTAGCCCAAATTTGACACGTTAAAATATTTGCATTACTAGATTTTTTTGCCGATCACAATTCATAAAGTATTTTACATGTTTTGTCCTTGATTCCCTCAATTTCATGTTTTTCAAAGATCTGAGCTCTTGTCAAAAGTGATTGTTTTTCTGTAACTCACTTAATTTTATATTCTTCTTGAGAAAGCAAGTTCTTAAAGTCATTTCTTTTGCCTCAAGTTATCAACTTACTTATATTTTCAGCAACCTTCTTTATCCTTTGATGGTTTGTTTAAAGCTCCTTTGATATATCTAAAGGAAATGTTTTATCACACAATAATTCTGTCATATTCTGCTTTTCAGTAATTGTTAGATCTGTCCCTTTACATATTTTTCAACATATTTCAGACGTCTAAAGCTAATATTAGTTGAATTTTTGTATTAACCTATCTCAGTTCATTTTTGTAAATTCAAAATATATCAAAAACTAATTATGAAAATCACAGAAAATTTAGTCAAATATTTTACAAAGGGTGTCAATGAATGGTATTGCATTTACAAAATACTGACTGAGAACTTTTTAACTTACTGAGGTTAATTAAATTTGCAGTTTAACTTCAGACAAGCTGCAGATGTATCAGTAGCCATGTTGATACTTAGTAGTAATTAATCTTCAAAGTCATTTAAATAAGGAAATGCTATTTTCTCTGTTCTTTAGAAATGTTGTTTTATGCTACTATTGATAAACTTTGATTTAAGTAAAACACATGTAATAAACATTGAATAAAGAAGACTGTCATTTGAAAATGTTATTTGATAAGGTTAAGAGGAATTTTTGACTATGTGTAACTGTATATATCATTTCTGGTAAATGTGAAATGTATTTTAAGTTTTGGGGACAACAACCACATTTGTTAGGCCTAATATATGTTCTCTTATCTCATGATAATCAATCATTACTATAGTCTGAAACCGAAAATAAATTTAACTTTCCTATTTTCATATTAAATAATCATTAAAGAACACATTGTTTATGAGAGGAAAACGCTAACATCCAGTAAAAAAAAAAGTGAATGAATTTATTTATGAATGTGACTTCATAGATAAATAGTTACATGGTTGTAGGTCTCTTCAAGAAATAAATAACAACAATTAACATAAAGTCAATAGTTTTCAAGAATGAAAGATGATGTTTAAAATATTTGCAAGTAAATTTATATCTAGTACTCTTTACGAATAACTTTTGTATTTTCTTCTATGTATTATTTTACCATGAGTACCTAGTTAACTCTATCACTAATAAAATACACACACACACACACACACACACACACACACACAATTAGTCTAATGACCAAATTGAATTAGAATGATTTAAAATTTTAAGTACAATAAATCATTGTTAAAATTTAAAACATGAATATTATTTGGTGTTTATTTGGTTATAAAATATACTGAGTATATAAAGATTATGATTGCATTTTAAACTGAAGTGACTTTTTATGTTGAAGTGATACATTCACCTCAACACAAGCACCTTCTTTGATATTGTGCTTGAATTTCTATAAACTTCAATTATTCCATATTATAAGCAAGAGTTAAGAACTCTTTAGTGAAATGAAATATATAATTTGGTTATTTAGAAACACCATCACTGAATGATTGAGAAGTAATTCTTATACTGGTAAGAATTTGCATGCTGAATTGAATTGTAAGCTAATGTGATGTAAAAAAACAAACAATTTACTCAGAATCATTGGACAAACTAGGTATTTTTGCTAATCTTTTAACTACTTGTGCATTAACGCTTTATTTTTATGTAAAATCGTGTCTTATATAACTGATATTAAATTTGTTCTCAAGCAACTATTTTTAATTTTATTGTTGTATTTTAAGTATATTTTTGGGAAATTAATATAAAATTAGATTGACAACAAAACTAGCATATAGACTGTGGAATAGAATTAAAAGTAAATTATATGGAAAAAGATAATGATGATGATGATAGAATTAAAAATCATATCACTTTAAAGTTTTCAACGGCACACCATGTAAATGTGTTAAAAACAAAAGAAATAAAATGCATTGTGACAGAATTAAAAAAAAAATCAATAAACAATTGAGACATTCATTAGATTTTTTAAAGTTAAAATGCAATTTTCTTGCTGAATGCACTAATGAATGACATAGGGCAAATGTAAGGGAGGTAACTTGGATACATATTTTTTCTTTTTTTTTTTTTTTTTTTTTCATCATACAACGTGGAAGCACGTGCGATACCCTAGCCTCATCAGCCGCCATCCAGGGTGATAACACAGTTTCGGTAGCTTAAGGCAGTACTGCCACACCTGGCGCTACCGAGCAGCTTTTGCCACCGGCTAGGGTATTTAAAAAAACACAAACCTATGTATACATAAGATCAACTAAAACTTGGATACCTATATATAACTTGAGCAAATGAAGTTTTTAAATGCTAAAGTAAAAGGAAAGATGAATATTTGCATGTATATTGCAAACAATTTATAATTAGTCATTAGGTACAATATTTATATATGATATCAGGATAGTTTTCAAGATACAAATAATGATACACTTATGAAATTTATAAAATTTATAAAATTGTTTATATCATTAAGATTTGCAGCAGTCCAGCTCAAACTTCAAAATTAGTATGAGGCGTAATAGCTGTTGAAAAGCACACAATATATTCTTTTAAATTAAACAGGGCGGAAAAAATTATAAACTGTTTACTAGTAAGGTGAGTGACTGAAAAATATCATCACTATTATGCTTGAAAGGAAACTTATGTAAAACATAATAAAATAAAATCTATTGTTTAGAGAAAAGTGAAAAATCTTTATAATAGCATCGTTAGATATGAATTTTCAAATTCCTTAATTGTTTTTGTTTTTTTTTATACTGAGCTTATTCAGTAACTGTTGATATACAATAATATTAACTAATATTTTTGATATATTTGGTCATGAATGTTGACAAGTAATGATAGATTATGAAAATCATTAAAATTCCATTTTTCAACACAAAGTATTTACTCAAAGTCAGATTGAAAGTATAATTTCTGATAATTTAACAATTATATGTTGATGCTTAATTTCTCCTTAGAATATGTTTATGAGCAATATGCAAGAATACCTGCCTGCCCTGTTAACTGGGGATATAGACTATGCCAACTGTACCCATCCAACCCACTCACGTGTGTCCTAGGTGTGTCAGTAAACCATCAGATGGTAAGTCTCAAGTTCTGGAGGTTTGGGGAATGTGGAGTACCTCTTCATTTCCTTTCATCCCAGGTCCACTTTGACCCAAAGTAGTAATAGATGTTAGTGTCACTGGGTTAAATAAATGTATTTAGTCTTTTACTGTATCATTTATATACCACGTCTCTATGTGCAAAATTATATTGAAATATCAGTAATACATACCAATACTTTAAACCATTTAACTGCAAATAAATGAATAATGTTGAATAGAATTATCAGTGTTAGACAGCTACCTTTAAAATCATTTATAATCTTGGATGTGACATTAAACTGCATATTATACTCCAGTCTTGCAGTTTCTGGAATGTGGAATCTATGTTCATTACCATTACTCTCAAGTCCACTTTGACCATATTTGGTAGTACCCATTTATGGGTCAAATAGAAATATTCAAACTGTTACTCAGGATTATTATCAATATTAAATCAAAATATTAGTGGTAAATAGGTACACTTGAAATGTAAATATGTGCAAACAAATAAGTTTTATGTAAGATAGTAACACTTGATAAATAGAAATAATAATGTTAAATAGCAGTACTTGAACCCATTTAACTGTGTGTAAACAATGATTAATATTAAATATTAATATTAGAGTTCAATTGCAATACTTGAAACCATATAACTGTGTGCAAACAATAAATAGCAATATTTGAAACCGTGTAACTCTGAAACTGAATGATTAATATTAAATAAAAGTAATAGTGCTTGATAAAAATACTTGAAATTACTTAACTGTGTGTAAATAGGATTTGGTTCATTTGAAAATGTTACCCACAAATTTACCATTGTTTTATAATATATATACATAGGATTTTGCATTGAATAACACAGAAGGGTTGATAGGTTATAAAACACTGCCCAACCAAACTAAAGGATACCTGCATGTATTTAATTGATGAAATCAATCTTGGATTTTTTGTTCTTATGAATCCAATTATTTGTTCTCCTTATCTGGTCTTCTATCGTTGGTCTGTACTGAATTTTTAATTGTCTTTATTGGGAATCCTTTTTTTGAGATGAGGCTTCTTAATCTGACTATTAATTTTATTGTGGACTTTTGTGCTCATCTTGAAATGTAGTGAGAAAAAAAAAAAAAAAAAAACCCCTACCAAGATGAGGACAAAAGTCTGCAATAAAATTAATAATGAGGTTTAATTATATTATTATATAGGATAAAAAGCTATAATTGCTCAAAAGCTACAAAATTGAAAAAGTTTGTGACTTTCAGCAGATCATTTAACAAAAGAGAAAATTATGTCATGATGTTGTCACATCACTCGTCTCACTATTCTGCCATATCAGGTTTGTTGATCTGTGTGTTTTGTGTTGGTGTTTGGCATTTCCATTGATTGTTCAATTGGGAGTTTCATCTCATCCCCACCCTACAAAAACTTAATAGATAGGTAGAGTTTTCTTAGATAATTGGTTGCAAAGAAAAGTGGTAATCAGTGTAAAATAAATATAAACAAAGAAGTTTACATGATGGCTTGATCTCTTCATACATTAATGATAGCCAGAACCTTATTCTCTACTCAAAAATTGTTCTACATTTTTTTCTTTTAATCTTTGTAGAGAATATTCATAAATTTATGAAAAGAAATCTAAAGCACAAACACTTTAAATGATTATGAAGGACTAGAAGTTGATTGAAGGAAGCCATGAGATTTTATTACCATTTATCTCAGTCTTTCTTTGCTTTTTTCATAGTGTTGTGTATTAGTAAGTCTACATCATGTCTAAGAAATATGTAAATATGGCTTTTGTCTGCCTCTCCATTTTGGGCAGTCTGGCTCAAGGTTAGAGCCCAGAGTGACATGAATCTAGTGGTCACTTCATGCTCTCTCTAAGGAACTCTTTTTCAAAGGTGACAATCCCTTGTTTTTTTATATTGCACCCTTCACATATGGTTTTCTCTTACTTTTTCTCAAAAGGAGCAGTCCTCACCAAATTTGGAATTATTACAATTTTATGTTTGCAATAACATGATGTCAAAGACTATTAAATCACAATGATAAGAGAAATGAATTAAAATTTTCCATACTTGAATTTAAAAAAAATTGCTATTCCCTGATTTCATTCCCAGGCTGCTGATAGACGGAAAAAAACAAACAAACCAACTAACCAAACAGCCATCAAAATGTTAGCAATGAACTTTGATATAGTTTTCCTTCTTTCTTACAGCCTATGATAAAACTTGAAACACTCATACCTTGCAATTACTTTAGGTTTAAAATGAATCATTGAAATATCAACTAAATATTATAGTTGCATTTAGTTATTATTTTTGGTAAAAACAAGATTGTTTACTAAAGAATACAATCTAAGACCAATGAGGAAAAGAAAAACTTGGAAGCATTCCATCATCTAGAATTAGCAGAAAGAAACAAGTAAAAGATAAGTTTGCCCAAGTATAGTAACATTCAAGGTCTTTTTCCAATTCATTATTAGCAAGAACAAAAAGATTGGCTTTTATATAACAATTTTTTTTTCAAACTTTGATTAAAAAATGAAAAAGATAATGACGATCATGTTTTATTGAGAAGGAAGTTTATGTGTAATGAACTGTGTTATTACTAACAAAACAAATTATCAAAAGACATTCATAATAAAATATGACAATACAAAAAAACATGTAAGCAGCTTAACATATTAGATAGAATGAGAAGAGTGTTATGTTATCGTATAGTTTTTAAACTCTACTATAGTATAGTTTTTATAGTTTGTCATTCACGAAAACCTACAAGTCATTGGAGAAAAACAAAGAAAAGATTAATTGTTGAACACCAAAACAACATAGACTCATGGGGAACTCAATTGCTTATATATTAATGATCTAATGAAGGATTTGTTTGTGATAATAAATGATTCTTTTGAAAGCACCATCACCATCCATAGAACATTTACTGAATTTTTCTAATGTCTTCTTATAGCAATAGAATAAAGTGATTAATTGTTGTACTTTTTCAGAGGCCATTGATTATTGTTGTAATAGTAGGCACCACAAAATCATATTTCAACATATTTAGTTATTGGTTGTTCAGTTGTATCCACAACTTGGGCTTCACAAAGAATGAGTGATTGAATGATGAATGAGATTTCAACGAGAAATTTGAAAGTAAACTAGAAACAACTTTGCAACACTGCTGTCATAGATTAAAAAGCATTAGAAAAATAACTTAGATTTTAGAAAATGATTTATACGGTTGGGATCAAATCAAATGTATTTATATATAGAAGTCGAACTTATCCAATAAAATGCAATTTCTTAGAAGCAGTGGTTGTATTAATTGTACTAAATGGATGCACTACATTAAGCATATTGAAAAAAAGCTAGATGGGAATTGTTAAAGAATGCTACAAGCTATATTGAACAAATCCTGGAAGCAACATCCCATAAAACAGCAACTGTTCGACCACCTACCTCCCATCTCTTAAACTATCCAAAAAGATGTACAAGACATACAGAACACTGCAGAAGAAGTAAGAATGGACTCATAAGTGACATTCTTCAATGGACCCATTCACACAGATATGTAAGTGTTGGATGACCAACTAGAACTTATCTACAACAGCTCTGTATGAACACAGGATATAGTCTAGAAGACCTGCTGGAAGTGGTGGATGATGGAGACAAATGGCGAGAAAGAATCAGGGAAATCTGTGCTCGTAGCATGACCTGATAATGATAATGATGAATTTAAATGGGTCAATGCAATAACAGACCCTAAATAATATTCTTGCTGCGGGCTTCACTGACCTTTTAAAATCACTTTTGAATTTTTTTATGTGTACTGAAAACATAAATAAGTCAGTATTCTGATATTTTTATTTTTAAAAATTGCTGTTTCTTGGCATTTAAAGAAAAGTATTATTTATTTCATAAGTTTTTAGCACCAGTAAGTATGTCATATTGCCATAATACAAAGTAAGTCTTGTTCATAAAATTGTAATAGTTAACACTGTTCAGTTTAATTCCTTCATCAACTTTGAATGATCTAATAATGGTTCGGTTGACAATTCTAGTCTATTTCATCACATTACCATCTCCTTGTTTTCTTTTATTCACTAGCATGCGTGAATTGAACAAAAACTATCCTTTGGCCCAGCCCTCCAGTCAATCAAATGCACTTTTTGATTAGTTTTTGAAAATTACTTTTGTAAAGTCAATTTTCATGTATTTCTTGGCCCAAATTTCACATATTAAAATATTTGCATTACTATTTTTTTTTTTTTTTTTTTTTGCTTTGCAGATCCCAATTCACAAAGTATTTTACATGTTTTGTCCTTGATTACTTTAATTTCAGGTTTTTCAAAGATTTGAGCACTTGTTAAAGTGATTGTTTTGCTATAAGTCAGTATAATTTGTATTCATCTTGAGGAAGTAACTTCTTAAAGTTATTTCTTTTGCTTTGAGTTCTCAACTTAGTTATATTTTCAGCAACCTTCTTTATCTGTTAGAAATAAATATTTCTTCAATATAATTTTGCAATATAAAACAAAATTATAAAATTCAAATAAATGAATAAAATGAATATAACTTCTTACAAGTATTAATTTTTAAGAATAATTAAAAGGATGTTTTTTATTGGTTGAGAATAAAAAGCTGTCTTTGTTTAAATATTAATTTTATAACTATAAATAAGCAGACATTGTTTAAAAGACACGTATGACAAATAACAACACAGTTAACAAAATTTTTGGATATGGAATGACGTCGCTTGAAATAACCAACGTTACACATAAAAAAACTAATGAAACTTTGAAGTCAACTATTCTTTGAAAAGAAAACAAAGAAACCTAAGCTAAGTATTAATTCAGTTGTGCTTTTATTTGGGTTTATATATGTATATATGTGTATAAGTACTTGAATATGTGCAATATAAATTTGACTTAGCTATGTGTTCACTTTTCTTATAAAACTTCACATAAAAAAGTAAGTATTATGTTGGTTAAAAAAATTAACAAAATATCTTAAGTTGGATTATATAAATTTCCAACATAATTTCAAAGAATAATGAATAAAATATTTCAAAGAACAGTTACAATAACAACATATTTTCAAAGAATAATTGTTGTTACACTCTCCTATTTTCTTTTGCAGAACTTATGCCCTACAGAATTGAAAAGGAAAAGGGGGAGGAATTGTTATAACATGCCAGTTACCTCCCCTGATACTCTCGAGATGAGAGTGTGTTATTTGAGGACTGGAAGTAAACAAATGGCCATATTGGTTTATGTGAGAGTCTAAGAAGGACGGGTGTAAAAAGGCGTCTCTGTATGCAGAGTGTTATAGTCTGAGTTCTTTGTATTTTAACAATGTCCATTTTGTTTTTTACCATGACAGGTGAAGTATTGGGTGATGAATTGCTAGAAGTATGTCCATGCATAATCTTCCGTGACTGTTCTGACATGGAAGATTGCGTTAACTTGCTGACAGTAGCCTTGACCAATTTTTTGTTATCCTTGGTGATATTGGCACTCTTTAGTGCTCTGAAATCGAGTACAGGTTCTGGTAAAAAAATGTTAGTGTTTTAATTTGGCGACAAGTCAGGCAAATTCAATCAGAAAATCTTCTAATGACGTCCCAAGCAGTCTCTGATTTAATTTCTTTTTGTTAGTGGAGCATATTTTATTCTTATATCCCTGTCATCTTCCAGCACGGTTTATCTTTTCTTTTTTAACATCATAACAGTGTCATCATTAAAATTGAGGCAAGTTCCAGCCCTTTTCATGGCGTCTTTACTCAAGAAAAGTGGAATGTCAGAGTCCACAACATGAGTGATAATATCGACTTCAATATCAGCGATAACACATGGTAGAATCACCTTGTAGAGTGAGTTCAGTTTATTTCCATCGCCGAATTTAAAGGTTCTCACTCCTTTTATTTTTACTATTTTTTTTTGTGCATCTGTTAATGTTTCAAGAAAACATTTATACCATTTTATTCCACAAACAGTGCTGGATGCACCACCATCTAAAACTGCAGAGCCAAGTGTCTCATTCAAAAAAATGTCCCCGCTGTTCTTACATTTTTGTTTACTTATTAAGACCACGAGCAGCACAGAAAAATCTTCCTCTATTTTGACGCCATGTTTATTCCTGTTACTATGACTGTAAGGACAATCATAAGACCAGTGAAACCAGCAGCCACAATTAAAACATACTGTAATGTTACCTGTTCGGTCTCGTGGATTTAATTTCTTTTTTTTTTTTAGAATGACTGATGCCATTCTGTGTGGGTCACCTCCCCCAGGCAACATAAAAAGGCTGTGCACTGCTCCCTCAATCTCTTTTCAGTTTCTCCTTGCTAGCAGCAGGACAGACCAGCCAACATGAGAGAGGACATTCTCTCTCTCCCTCTCTCTGCTGATTCCAACAGCAGACATTTCAGTGGGCCACAGATATCCATTGGCCCTAAGCCAATGACCTTCTATACCAATTGGTAAATCCAGCCCTGCTGAACTGCTATACACCCAACACCTAGAAAAGAAAAGAAAAAATCCATTGCTAGTATGAAAGTAAAGAAAGCACACACCTACAAAATTCCACCAGTTATTTCAATTTCAAATTTTTTTTTTGAATGCAAAATATTTTTAGCCATTAACCTATCATTCTCATCTTGGTCAGTCAATCACAAAGGGAATTATTGCCATTCAACAATTCAGACGACTTACTTACAACACACTTTATACAGTCAATTTGTCCAATAAATGTTAAAAAATAAAATAAAATAGTATCATCCAATAATGACTTAGCTGAATATTGGAACAGAGTGAACAGAATGTACCTTATATATGTATTTACCCAACCCCTTTTCATGGGCAGGATGTGAAACAAGGTTAATGTTTAACTAATCTGAGTTTAGAGTTCTCTTTCTCCTCAACTAGTTGCCTAAACAAGGCTCAAGAGCCTAGTCTACCACTCTATTTAGCCATAGCTGGAAGCAAATTAATTGGATTCGTACCTTTCCTAAGGGTATTAGTGTTATGTGAAATGCCTTCAGCCTTGTCCAGAATTTGAACTTGTGTTGTCATTTCCATTTCCTAGGATGATAACCGTTACACCATGGGCACTTCCAGAATATACCATATATATACTCGCATATTATATGACTTTCTGGAACCTAAATTTTAAACTAATATTGGGGTGGGGTCACACCATACACAATGTACAGACTTTGTATGTGTAAATAGTTAGTGACAAAAGATGATACTCTGTTATATATGGTGTTAAAATACAACCTTGCTAAACAATATGAATGCTATACGGCTTCATTTTGATTCCAGTGACAGTGAAGAAGATTTTAAATAGTAAAAGAAAAAAAAGAAAGACCCTAATTAAAGTTACAATGTTACAATGAACAGAGGCTTCGCATGGAGATGACAATTTTGAGAAAGATGCTTGAAAGAAAAGAAATTACAGAGATCTCTTGAGTACCAACTGACACACAAATTGCCAACTCCTTGACAAAGAAAGGAATGCCTTCATTTAAGATCCTGGGGTTCATGTCTGAGCCAAAAGAGTCCTCTGTTTAATGTTGTTACACTCTCCTATTTTCTTTTGCAGAACTTATGCCCTACAGAAATGGAAAGAAAAAGGGGGAAGACTTGTTAAGACATGCCAGCTATCTCTCTTGATACTCTCGAGATGAAAGAGCATTATATGAGGACCGTATGTAAATAAACGGCCATATTGGTTTATGTGAGAGTGTAAGAAGGACAGGTGTAAAAAGGTGTCTCCATATGCAGAGTGTTATAGTCTGAGTTCTTTGTATTTTAACAATAATTTTATTCCTAAATGAATATTTTTGCTAATATTGTTATAGTAATGGAAGTATTAAAAAAACTTATAAAAACAACACCGAAATAAAACTTATATAAAAATAAAAGAAGGTGAAGCTATACACGTGTGCTACTGTTATATAAATTTAATTATTAAAATGGCTTCAACGAAAGAAATTAGTATAGAAGGTGTTCTCTCTAAACTTTATATGGAAAATAAGGCTGATGAATTAACTTCAGAACAAATAAAAGAAGGGCTACTCACTTTGAAGCGAAATGGGGCCACTCATAAAAGTAAAATAACCATGTATTTAAATTATTTAAAACAAATGCATGGCAATGGGACTCTTACTTCTTCCTTGTGTCAAAACCAATTAAAAGCCATTGATGAAGAGTGTTTGAAGGTTAATAATTGGAATGAAGTAATTAACATTTTCATGCAAAATACCAATTGTAATATCAAAGACAAAGAAAGCTATAATCTAGAATTAGACTGTCGAGCTGAATATAATATAAATAATCTAATAATTATAGACACATATGAAGATTATTTAACTAGTGAAAATACTAAAGCATCTGCACTTATACCTATTAATGAAATATTAAGTGATGGAAAACCTCCTCCTTTAACTTGTGGTACTTTTAATGGAAAAGAGAAAGATAAATTTGCCTTTCATAATTTTTTAAATCAATTTAATAATGTTATTGATTCAAAGAAATATTTATCAGAATCTGCTAAGCTATCATATTTAATTGGATATTTAAGGGATTATGCTTTAAAGCAATTAAGTCATTTGTCCCTAACTGATTCAAATTATAAGGTGGCCTTAAATTTATTAAAGGAAGAATTTTGGACAAAGAATTTATAATTGATGAAACTCTAAAGAACATTGAAAGCTATGCCTAGTGCAGAATATGATCCAGAATTCTTAAATATTAAATATTATTTGTCTGAAATTAAGTCCTATTTGTATGAGTTGCAACAATATAATGTTAATTTTTTTCAAGAAGGTTCTTCTGGAAATAATTTAATTAGTCACATGATAATGAATAAACTACCTGAAATAGTAGTAAAGGAATTAATAAATAAAATTAATAATTATTATCCTGGTTTAGAGCAGATATTTAACAGCTATAAGGAGGTTTTGAAAACCTTAATTAGAACTGTGCCTGGCAGAAAAAATATAAAGGATAAGAAAATTTCAAGTGGCAATAATAATAACCATAGATTTGAAATAAAAGCAAAAAGTAAATTACCTACAATACAAAATGTTGAAGTAGGAGCCATTAGTAAAGGTGCTAAAATGCTGTGCAAACTATGTGCTTCAGAAGGGCACACCATGGGAAAGTATGAAACCTATCCTAACTATGAAGCAAAATTAGCTAAACTCTTGGAATTATCCTTATGTACTAGATGTGCTGGGTCAGGTCACAATGAATCAGAATGTTATGGAAAAAAAGGTAAGTTAAGATTTCCCTGTCTCTTATGTAAAAAAAAGAGCACATAACTTCTTTATGTCCAAAACAAAATAATGGTTCAAAATCAGGTAGTTTTCAAACCAACTTATGTTATGCTTTAAGGAATATAGATATATGTAATTTGCTACCAACAATGACTTTGAAATTAAAAAATAGTAAAAGACAAAGAAAAATTAGATGTCTTATAGATTGTGGTAGCCAGAGATCTTTTATTTCAAAAGAAGCTGCTCAAGACTTATGTCCAAATTATGATGAATTGTACTCATTTGAACAAGTACATACTTCTATAGGAAAACAAAGTAAAATGCTTAAACAAATGTCTACAGGAATCAGATTAAAGGATAGACTAGTTTTTGTTCCTTTATTGGTAGATGAAAATATGAATATAAACTATAAAATACCTGGAATGAATACAGTAATCAATAAATTAATATCTTAAAATGTAAGTTTAGTTGATAGTTCATTTTATTTAAATAAAGACCATGAGAATATTGAGTTGGATATGTTGGTGGGTATAGATATAATACAATATTTTTCATTCTCCATAAATAAGATTGGTGGTGGATTTAACTTCATTATAGATGATAAAGTAGCTCCTGATGGAAATATTTTAAGTTTTCTCAGTTCAGGTGAAAGAAAGGACTTGTTTGGTTCACAATTGAAATCAGTTGAGCAAAATAATACAAGCAAAAAATCTAAGGCTATAGTAAATTTGATTATGGATCCCCTTAAGTCATATTTTAATCCATTAGAACATATTTTGTCTGATAGTGAGAGGTAGATAATGAACTAGAAAATCTCTTTAGTTTTGAGTCAATGGGAATAAAAACTAATGATCAAGAACAAATTAGTAAATTTGAAGAAGGAATTCAATTAATAGATGGACATTATTATGTAAATTTGCCTTGGTATTCAGATAGAATTGAAAATGTGCCTTCTAATCATTTTATAGCACTTAAAGTTTTGGATCGAACAGTGGAATTTTGTGATAAGAAGGGATTAATTAAAAAATATGAGGAAATCTTTGATAACCAACTCGAAGATGGAATCATTGAAGAAATAAAAGTCCATCCCTCTAATTATAATAATTATACTTCGATTCCACATAGGCCCATAATAAGAGCAGCAGAGCAGGTAACAACTAAAATAAGACCTGTGTTTAATTGTTCATTAAAGACAAAGAATTGCCTTCAATTAATGAAGCAGCTTATACAGGCATAGATTTGATGGGATCCATATTAAAGTTGTTATTCTATCTAAGAACTAATAAATATGTAATGTTTACTGACATTAAACAGGCTTTCTTGATAAAATTAGCCAGTGAATATGATAAAAATAGGTTTTGTTTTTTTCTGGAAGAGAGTAAACAAGCTTGTTATAGGTATAAAACTATAGTGTTCAGGTATACAGCATCACTATTTATACTTAATTATGTGATGAAACATCATGTTAAGTCTTACCCAAAAGATAAAGGCAGTGAAATATTGGGTAATAACTTTTATGTTGACAATTTAATAGTTACTGGCAATGATATGAGAGAAATGAAGGATTTATATAAAAATTGTTATGAAAGAATGCTGGAAGGTGGCTTCATATTGAGGCCATGGAACTCCAATTCAGATGAATTAAGAAATCTAATGAAGGTTGAAAGTGGATTAGTAGAGCATAACTGTCCAGACGAAAAAGTGTTGGGCTATAGATATAATATTAAGAAAGATAGTTTAAACTTAGCACCTTTTTTGTTGGATGAAGCAAATACAAAACGTCAAGTGCTATCACAAATTTCAAAAGTATATGATCCTCTGAACTTTACTTTGCCTGTCACAATAAGAGGTAGGGTATTAATGAGAAAAGTTTGAAAATTAAATATAAATTGGGATCAAAAAGTGCCTAAAGAAATAAGTGATGAGATGAAAGTAATAAGTAAAGATTTTGAAATGTTGATTGAGTTGTCTTTTCCAAGAATTGCAATTAATGATGATGAATCCTATGGGATACCTATATTCTGTGACAGCTCTACAGAAGCTTATGGTATTGTAATGTATGCATGCACAAATGAAAAAGTAAGTTCATTTTTATTTGCTAAATCTAAATTGGCTCCTTTAAGGAAAAGAAATGAACATAGTGTACCAACTTTGGAGCTAATGGGAGTAATATTAGCATTAAGATGTCTTCTAACATTAATTGAAACTTATAAAAATATTCAGTTTCAATTTATTAATGTTTGTATAGATGCTCAGGTAGTTTTAAAATTAGTTAATTACAGAGGAAAGTAAAGTAAAATCCAAATTTGTGGAAAATAGAATATCTGAAGTAAATGGGTTAATTAAAGCTCTTGAGGATGAATTTGAAATGCCAATAATCTTTAAATATGTGCATACTAATCAAAATCCAGCTAACCGGTTAAACAGAGGAATATCTTATGATAAATATTTACGAAATAGAAATTTGTGGTTAAAAGGTCCAAGTTGGCTTACTAATGAATTTAAAGATTGGCCTAAATCTCCTTTAATGAGTATATCCCCTGATCATAAGAGTAAAGTAAATGTTAACTTTAATCAAATAGTTAAAGTAAATACTGGAATTCTAGATATTAATAAATATTCTGATTTTGATAAATTATTGAAAGTAACAAGTATGTTATTTAAACCATTTTGTAAAAAGAATTAATGGTATTTCATTCCAAAAGGCCAAAATGGATTGGATAAGGATGGCTCAAACTGAAAATTTCTCCAAGGAAATTAGCTTTTTAAAATTACAAGACAAAAGTAATACAAATATCCCTACTTTGGTCTCTAATTTAAATTTATTCCTAGACTCCAATGTAATTTTGATATCCAAAGGAAGGATAAGTAAATGTTTATATTTTAATTATGATGTATATAATCCTGTGTTATTTCCCAAGGGAAATAAATTTACCTCCTTATTTATTAAACATTGTTGTGGTAAAGTGCAACATATGGGAACAGGTACAACATTAAAGTATTTGCATGAGCAAGGCGTGTGGATTTCCAGAGGTTTAACTGCTGTAAAAGCAGAAATAAATAATTGCACAAACTGCAAAAAGTATAATGCATTGGCTTATCATATTTACCAACCCCTCCGCTCGGGCAGGATATGACACAAGGTCAATTTTTAAGCGGAGTTTAACAGGTTTGAATTCAGAGTTTTCCTTCTCCTAGACTAGTTGCCTAACCAAGGCTTATAAATATCCTAAAGTAGTGGTTATGCCTAAACATCAAATGAATTTAGTAAAACCTTTTAATCATGTTGGAGTAGACTCCATGGGTCATTTTTGGGTCAAGGATGAAGTAAGTGGAAGTACAGTTAAAATGTTTGTTTTGAGTTTTACTTGTCTAAATATAAGAGCAGTCCACTTTGAACTGTTACCTGATATGTCAACTCAAAATTTTGTGTTAGCCTTTCAAAGGTTTTGTAATATGTACTCCTTACATCAAATATTGTATTGCAATAATGTTAAAACTTTTATAAAGGGAGGTAGTATTCTTGAAAATTCTTTACAGGCAAAGGAGTTTCAGGACGAATTTGAAAGGTTAGATATAAGACACATCAGAATCCCTTTATATTCTGCTTGGGTTGGCTCTGATTTGGAAAGATTAATAAGAGTTCTTAGAAATTGTTTATTTAAGACCATAGGAAGATCTAGACTTAGTTATTTTGAACTTTCAAAAAGTTTATCCAATATTAAATTAGCTATAAATTCTAGACCTTTAACTTATAGATCAAGCTCTGCTAATCTTGAATTTATAACACCAAACTCATTTTTAAGAATACATGGAAATTCCTCTTTAATGTTAAGATCTGAAGAGGAAGATGTATGGCAAGAGCAACCTGATCCAAAATCATTGAAAAAAAGTTTGGAATTGCAGGAGGAATTATTAACAAATTTTAAAACCTTATGGTATGAAAATTATTTATCAAGTCTAAGAGAATATGGCAGGAACATTTACCAAAATAGATGGGAAAATAGAATAAAAGTAGTGGGTATAGTATTAATCAAATCCATAGATAAATCTAGACCCTTCTGGATGTTGGGCAAGGTCTTGAAAAATATAATAGGGTTTGACAATAAAATAAGAGCCGTCAAACTTAAGTAAGGTGATGGGGCTATAGAATATCACTCAATTTCCAACCTATACCCAATGGAAATATCCTGTCCCCAAAATAATTCTCAAATAGTATCTTCCCGAGTGGATGTCAAGGATGGTTCCAATAAAAGGTCTCAGGATAGACCACCTCCAACAGTAAATAATATTGATAGTTGTAGCACAAACAAGGTTCTTGTTCAACCCAAAGTTAACAACTCAGTTTGACCTAAACGCAAAGCCACTGCAAAAATCCATCAAATGATCAAGGAAGAAATTGATTATCTTTAAAAATAAGATAAATAGATAAATGATGTTGCAATAAAATAAATAAAAGTTGTTGCTGCAATAAAATAAGTAAATAAATGTTGGTGCAATACAGTAAATGAATAATTGCCCAAAATAAATTACTGCAGTTGAATTGCAATAAAATAAAATTGCAATCTTTATGGGGGAGTATGTTAGAAATATATATTCCTTCAATATAATTGTGCAATATAAAACAAAATTACAAAATTTAAATAAATTAATAAAATGAATATAACTTCTCATAAGTATTAATTTTTAAGAATAATTAAAAGGATGTTTTTTATTGGTTGAGAATAAAAAGCTGTCTTTGTTTAAATATTAATTTTATAACTATAAATAAGCAGACATTGTTTAAAAGACATGTATGACAAATAACAACACAGTCAACGAAAACTTTTCGACATGGAATGACGTCGCTTGAAATAACCAATGTTACACATGAAAAAAGTAATGAAACTTTGAAGTCAACTATTCTCTGAAAAGAAAACAAAGAAACCTAAGCAAAGTATTAATTTAGTTGTGCTTTTATTTGGGTTTATATAAGTATATATGTGTATAAGTACTTGAATATGTGCAATATAAATTTGACTTAGCTATGTGTTCACTTTTCTTATAAAACTTCACATAAAAAAAAGTAAGTATTATGTTGGTTAAAAAAATTAACAAAATATTTTAAGTTGAATTATATAAATTTCCATCATATCATTTGATGATTTCTTTAAAGCTCTTTTGATATCTCCCAAGGGAACATTTTCTCACACAATAATTCTGTTATTTTCTGTTTTTCAGCAATTGTTAGATCTGTCCCTTTACACATTTTTCAACATATTATGGACATATGACAAAGGCCTTAAGCTAATATTTGTTGAATTTTCGTATTATCCTATCTCAGTCCATTTTAGTAAATTCAAAATATCTCAAAAACTAATGATGAAAAATGGCAGACAATTTGGTCAAATATTTTACTAAAGGTGTAAATGAATTAGATTAAATTTAAGAAATACTGGTTAAGAACATTTGGACTTACTGAGGTTAATTTAATTTGCAGAATAACTTCAGACAAGCTGCAGATATATCAGCAGCCATGTTGATACATAGTTATTAATCTTCAAAGTCATTTAAATAGGGAAATGTTATATTTTATGTTCTTTAGAAATGTTACTTTATGCTACTATCAATAAACTTTTATTTAAGTAAAACAAATGTAATGAACATTGAATAAAGAAGACTGTCATTTCAAAATGTAAGCTGAGAAACTTAAGAGGAATTTTTAATGATATATAACTGCATATATCATTTCTGGTATATGTGAAATGCATTTTAACTTTTGGTGACAACAACCACATTTTTTAGGCCCAATATATGTTCCCTTATTTCATGATAATCAGTCACTACCATACTTTGAAATAGAAAATAAATTTGACTTTGTTATTTTCACATTAAGCAATCATTATATAAAGAACGTTTATATGAGAAAAAAAAGCAAATACCAATTGCCCAGTCAGCTGGGGCTGTAGAATACACCGACTGCACCTCTGAAGAGGGGTAAGATCCCCTCAATGAGTGTCCTGGATATGACACTAAACAATCTGATGGTGAGGTTCTAGTAATGCTAGAGCTTTGGGGAATATGGAGTACCCCTTTATTGCTATTTCTCCCAGATCCACTCAGGCCCGGAGTGGTAGCACCTGATAAGGGTCCTAACTATGGGTTAAATAGAACTAAACCACTCGACTCTGACCCAAAGAGGTAGTATCTGTTAGTGTCCCGGGCTAAAGTAGAAGTATTTAGTCCTTTACTGTATCATTTATATATCACTTCCCTTTGTGCAAAAGTTAAATTGAAATATTAGTATTATGTACCAATGCTTTAAACCATTTAACTGTGCAAATAAATGAATAATGTTGAATATAATTATCAGTGTTAGACAGCTATCTTTGAAATCAATTATTGTATTG
>OY757912.1:3137893-3140891 GCA_963585895.1 Sepioteuthis lessoniana
AGGGTTAGGGTTAGGGTTAGGGTTAGGGTTAGGGTTAGGGTTAGGGTTAGGGTTAGGGTTAGGGTTAGGGTTAGGGTTAGGGTTAGGGTTAGGGTTAGGGTTAGGGTTAGGGTTAGGGTTAGGGTTAGGGTTAGGGTTAGGGTTAGGGTTAGGGTTAGGGTTAGGGTTAGGGTTAGGGTTAGGGTTAGGGTTAGGGTTAGGGTTAGGGTTAGGGTTAGGGTTAGGGTTAGGGTTAGGGTTAGGGTTAGGGTTAGGGTTAGGGTTAGGGTTAGGGTTAGGGTTAGGGTTAGGGTTAGGGTTAGGGTTAGGGTTAGGGTTAGGGTTAGGGTTAGGGTTAGGGTTAGGGTTAGGGTTAGGGTTAGGGTTAGGGTTAGGGTTAGGGTTAGGGTTAGGGTTAGGGTTAGGGTTAGGGTTAGGGTTAGGGTTAGGGTTAGGGTTAGGGTTAGGGTTAGGGTTAGGGTTAGGGTTAGGGTTAGGGTTAGGGTTAGGGTTAGGGTTAGGGTTAGGGTTAGGGTTAGGGTTAGGGTTAGGGTTAGGGTTAGGGTTAGGGTTAGGGTTAGGGTTAGGGTTAGGGTTAGGGTTAGGGTTAGGGTTAGGGTTAGGGTTAGGGTTAGGGTTAGGGTTAGGGTTAGGGTTAGGGTTAGGGTTAGGGTTAGGGTTAGGGTTAGGGTTAGGGTTAGGGTTAGGGTTAGGGTTAGGGTTAGGGTTAGGGTTAGGGTTAGGGTTAGGGTTAGGGTTAGGGTTAGGGTTAGGGTTAGGGTTAGGGTTAGGGTTAGGGTTAGGGTTAGGGTTAGGGTTAGGGTTAGGGTTAGGGTTAGGGTTAGGGTTAGGGTTAGGGTTAGGGTTAGGGTTAGGGTTAGGGTTAGGGTTAGGGTTAGGGTTAGGGTTAGGGTTAGGGTTAGGGTTAGGGTTAGGGTTAGGGTTAGGGTTAGGGTTAGGGTTAGGGTTAGGGTTAGGGTTAGGGTTAGGGTTAGGGTTAGGGTTAGGGTTAGGGTTAGGGTTAGGGTTAGGGTTAGGGTTAGGGTTAGGGTTAGGGTTAGGGTTAGGGTTAGGGTTAGGGTTAGGGTTAGGGTTAGGGTTAGGGTTAGGGTTAGGGTTAGGGTTAGGGTTAGGGTTAGGGTTAGGGTTAGGGTTAGGGTTAGGGTTAGGGTTAGGGTTAGGGTTAGGGTTAGGGTTAGGGTTAGGGTTAGGGTTAGGGTTAGGGTTAGGGTTAGGGTTAGGGTTAGGGTTAGGGTTAGGGTTAGGGTTAGGGTTAGGGTTAGGGTTAGGGTTAGGGTTAGGGTTAGGGTTAGGGTTAGGGTTAGGGTTAGGGTTAGGGTTAGGGTTAGGGTTAGGGTTAGGGTTAGGGTTAGGGTTAGGGTTAGGGTTAGGGTTAGGGTTAGGGTTAGGGTTAGGGTTAGGGTTAGGGTTAGGGTTAGGGTTAGGGTTAGGGTTAGGGTTAGGGTTAGGGTTAGGGTTAGGGTTAGGGTTAGGGTTAGGGTTAGGGTTAGGGTTAGGGTTAGGGTTAGGGTTAGGGTTAGGGTTAGGGTTAGGGTTAGGGTTAGGGTTAGGGTTAGGGTTAGGGTTAGGGTTAGGGTTAGGGTTAGGGTTAGGGTTAGGGTTAGGGTTAGGGTTAGGGTTAGGGTTAGGGTTAGGGTTAGGGTTAGGGTTAGGGTTAGGGTTAGGGTTAGGGTTAGGGTTAGGGTTAGGGTTAGGGTTAGGGTTAGGGTTAGGGTTAGGGTTAGGGTTAGGGTTAGGGTTAGGGTTAGGGTTAGGGTTAGGGTTAGGGTTAGGGTTAGGGTTAGGGTTAGGGTTAGGGTTAGGGTTAGGGTTAGGGTTAGGGTTAGGGTTAGGGTTAGGGTTAGGGTTAGGGTTAGGGTTAGGGTTAGGGTTAGGGTTAGGGTTAGGGTTAGGGTTAGGGTTAGGGTTAGGGTTAGGGTTAGGGTTAGGGTTAGGGTTAGGGTTAGGGTTAGGGTTAGGGTTAGGGTTAGGGTTAGGGTTAGGGTTAGGGTTAGGGTTAGGGTTAGGGTTAGGGTTAGGGTTAGGGTTAGGGTTAGGGTTAGGGTTAGGGTTAGGGTTAGGGTTAGGGTTAGGGTTAGGGTTAGGGTTAGGGTTAGGGTTAGGGTTAGGGTTAGGGTTAGGGTTAGGGTTAGGGTTAGGGTTAGGGTTAGGGTTAGGGTTAGGGTTAGGGTTAGGGTTAGGGTTAGGGTTAGGGTTAGGGTTAGGGTTAGGGTTAGGGTTAGGGTTAGGGTTAGGGTTAGGGTTAGGGTTAGGGTTAGGGTTAGGGTTAGGGTTAGGGTTAGGGTTAGGGTTAGGGTTAGGGTTAGGGTTAGGGTTAGGGTTAGGGTTAGGGTTAGGGTTAGGGTTAGGGTTAGGGTTAGGGTTAGGGTTAGGGTTAGGGTTAGGGTTAGGGTTAGGGTTAGGGTTAGGGTTAGGGTTAGGGTTAGGGTTAGGGTTAGGGTTAGGGTTAGGGTTAGGGTTAGGGTTAGGGTTAGGGTTAGGGTTAGGGTTAGGGTTAGGGTTAGGGTTAGGGTTAGGGTTAGGGTTAGGGTTAGGGTTAGGGTTAGGGTTAGGGTTAGGGTTAGGGTTAGGGTTAGGGTTAGGGTTAGGGTTAGGGTTAGGGTTAGGGTTAGGGTTAGGGTTAGGGTTAGGGTTAGGGTTAGGGTTAGGGTTAGGGTTAGGGTTAGGGTTAGGGTTAGGGTTAGGGTTAGGGTTAGGGTTAGGGTTAGGGTTAGGGTTAGGGTTAGGGTTAGGGTTAGGGTTAGGGTTAGGGTTAGGGTTAGGGTTAGGGTTAGGGTTAGGGTTAGGGTTAGGGTTAGGGTTAGGGTTAGGGTTAGGGTTAGGGTTAGGGTTAGGGTTAGGGTTAGGGTTAGGGTTAGGGTTAGGGTTAGGGTTAGGGTTAGGGTTAGGGTTAGGGTTAGGGTTAGGGTTAGGGTTAGGGTTAGGGTTAGGGTTAGGGTTAGGGTTAGGGTTAGGGTTAGGGTTAGGGTTAGGGTTAGGGTTAGGGTTAGGGTTAGGG
>OY757912.1:3143591-3281091 GCA_963585895.1 Sepioteuthis lessoniana
CATTCTTACTGAATACTAAGTCAAATTTGTTCCATGGTTTTTGATAACAAAGTAAAAAGAGTTTCATATGATCACAACTACTGATTTACTAATGCAGCCTTTTGAAAAACAAACATGGTTACAATCCTGAAACTAAAGTTCATCTGAGTGAAGAATTAAGCTTGCCAAGTATAAAATCAAAACTAAAGAACCAGGTCTTTTTAAACAAAAAGAGAATAATTCATCATCATATGAATATTTAACGTTTTAAAAGGTCAAATAGTCAGCAAACAGTCTTATGCCACATTCCTGTTGTTGTGCATAGTAAATGGCCAGACATTATGGCCCACAAATAAGGGGTAGCCTTTGTGATTCGTTATAACAATGTAGCTGCGTACTCTTATTTTTAACAGGTTTTGGCAAAACATCGGTGCAAGTACCGCAGCACTCTTCATAATCACCAGACCTCCTAGTGCTATATGATTTTCCAAAACTGAAAATTCATTAAGGATAAGAGATTTGAGAATGTAGAGGACATTAAAAGAAATACAAATATAAATACACTTGCATTGTGAATACTTTTTGAACAACTATGAACAATATGAATTACTTTAACTAGTAAATAGCATTTAAACAGTGTTATAAATGGCAGGAAAGCATGTTTTACTTACATACTGTTAGAAAAGCTCTCAAATGGAGCATCATTATTTTATGTTTTGGCTTTTCAGAATATTTAACAAGAAAAAGTATGGAAGATATGCCTGATCTGGTGATATAAAAAAAATTAAGTATAGTCCAAGTTTCAAAGCTATAAATTCCATCTCAAAGCTAAGAATGTCAGTATTTGAATTAAAGGCTCAGTCAGCAAAATGTAAAAACTCAAGTTTGAAAACTATCAAAAAAAAAAAAAAAAAAAAAAAGCTACGTCAACATAGGAAAGGTATGTACTAGAACTGACAGGTTAACAACTAGACAACCCTATGAAAATATGATCTCTTGAATAAAATAAAATAAAAATTCTCTTGGGCTGTAGAAATAAATCCCAAAAGCATTATCCTACTATCTAGCAGCTGTACAGCCATTTACCTCCCATCTCACAAACCATCCAAGTAAAATGAGCAAGAGATATTGAGCAGTGCTGGAGATGTAAGAATAAATCCATAAGCAATGTTCTCTTGTAGACACACCCACATTGGCTGACGTAGAGAGACTCTGCTGTCAAGAGGACCTTACTAAGAACAATGACCAATAGGGATAGATGGCGAGAGAGTCAAGAGAATTTGTGCAGTCAGCTCATGATGATGATGATGATGATGATTAGAAATACACATCTAATATTTACAATTTTCACATCACTCTCGTACAAGAACACACTGGAATTTTTTCAGGTGAATCTGAGAGGTTGACCTGGGGAATTTGAACAAATAATTATTTAAGGGTGAACATGAAAATGTTCTAGAGATGTCTTATAAATAGAATTTTTATTTTAAACTTGACAAATGAAACACCATAATCTAAGTTTTAAATTATTTTTTAGCTCTTGGATAAATGGACAGATAATTGATATAGGAGTATTTTTATCTTTACTTTAATTTGACTTTTATATTCAGGAAGTATCTGACAAATTTGAAAAATGCATAGCAGTAATACTGGGAGGTAAAGACAATGTAATAATAGTATTATTCAAATATTACTGTAGTTTTTTTTTTATCAAAATGGGCAAATTAGTATTTCTATAAATAAAATCTTTGAAAAAACATTTTTGTAGAAGTGGAATTAGGAATACAAGACAATTTAAATGAGAGAGAAATACAAGAGTATAGACACTTCTCTTTCATTTAAAATATGACCAGTATTTATAATTACACTACTATAAAGACAAACATTAAAAAACGTTTTACCTTTTACAGAGTCTTCAAACAAAAAGTGTCCATGGCTGTTACTGTGGTCTAATGTATCACAGTCAAAGTCTGCCAAAGCACAAAGGAGAAAAATTAGGTAAATTTTTTTTTTTTTACAGGTAAAGTAATTTTTCTTTTGGGTTTTTATATTAAAAACAACAAAAACAAACAAAAAAACAAAAACATATATATATATAAAGTGATAATGAATAAAAAAAGTAGTGTTAAGAATACATAAGATAAATATCATTATGCATATAAGAAGCCTATTAAATATAATTCGTTGGAGGATCTTCTAAGTCTTGAGGGAAAGGAAGCGTAATTACCATCATCATAGCAGCTCTCACGGCAACAGGAAATGTCATGGAAAGACAGCTCTGGAATAAAGAAAGGTAACACATTCCATAAATTTAAGTTAAAAGAGCAGACATGTTAATAGTTTTCTCCAAGACAACAGTCCTGCGCCATTCAGGCATTACTGACACCTCCTGCTTCATCCTCAATCCTCCTTTGTAACACTGGCACGTGCCTTAAGCAACAGTGTACTTGATGGGTGGAAAATAAATGTGTAGCTTGAGCCACAATGGGTGTTTGGGGGAAGGGTTGGGGTAAAAGGGATTTCACAACACACCAAATGCAGAAATTATAATGAAGGGGAAGAAAAAGCAAGCTTGTCATATACAGTGATTCAAGTAAAAACCAACTACTTTTGCCATGTGTGTATATAAGAATACTTCAACAAAGGCTTCAGGTTAATGATGCACATTAGAAAACATGGACAGAATTTTTATACCAATATATTTAAATGAAAACAGACAACATATACTGATTTAATTACTATATAAAAATTTCATTAAGTCAATTTTTATCCTCAATATATAATTTTGTTTCAAAAAAAATAATAAAAAATAAACACATTTTTCTTCATATGTATAAATCAAAATTTCAATTTGATTTTAACTAAACATAGTTTTAAAATGTTAACTTCACTTGATATGAACAATTATTAAAAGAAATTTATTTAAGATAATCTTTAAAATTCTTAATCCAAAGCCATTTCACTATCAATTTCTTTTTTATATAAAGAAAACAAAAAAACAATTGTCTGCTGATAAATTTACAAAGTAAAACATTGGAAAGCACTTGTAACATAATGTAGGAAGTGAACTCAGTTACCCTGAGTTCAAACCCTGAACAAGGATGTTTGCATTTCACATAATGCTAATACCCTCAGGAAAGGTCCAACTATACTCTCTCCAGCTAGAGGCAGGAATAGTAGGGCAAACTAAGCTCTTTAACTTCGGTATGGTAACCAGTCTAAGAAAATCTCCTAATTCAAACCATTTGTAGACCTGGAAAGAGATGGGCTCAAAGAGGCTATTCCAGTCTAAGACATGCCACATAAATAGTGCCTCCATGACCAAACTAGGTTATCAGACGAATGAGAGACAACATTAAAAATCAACCACTTGTCTAAATAATCATTTGGTCAACTAACTGATAATAACTGATTATAAGATACAAATCAAAGTGTCTTTCAATCACAGAGTTGTGGCTAGACATTAAAGAAATATATTTGAATAAATATGCTTATAAGTACAAAGTAACAAGATTGTTATTTTGATTGTCATGTTGAATTTGCTTTCAGTTGTTTTCATTTGATAAATATTAAATGAAATGTTGCTTTATCTTGTGCAAGTTTTACTTATAAAATTTGTACCTTAAAAGTAGCATACCCATACATTTAGAAACAGCTCTTGGAAAAAAACAAATATATCCCAAAATGAACTTTAAGCAAATAACAATTTAAGATTATATCAATTTTTAATACAAAATCTTGATAATTCATAAACTGTTTTAAAACAATGAGTTAAGTGACCAAAAAAAATTCTATTTTAATTATACTATAGATATGTTGATCATTTTAATTTTTATTTGCCTAATTGGTACAGTCTTCAACTCGATTATCAGCTTTGTTTTTACAGTAATCAACACTTAACAGTCATTAGCCTAACAATATATGAAAAATAAAACTTGTCCAAATGTTAAAATGAAATGACAAGGTCACAGTTATTGAGAAACTGTGCATTTGTTTCTTAAACCCTGCTAAAAAACTCAACTTAATGAGGCAGCCAAGAAAAAGAAATTCAGCCTTTAAAAAACAGAAAAAATATTTTTCAACAGTCACTTTTTCATTTTGTGTGAAAAATTTGATTCAATGCCAAAAGATAATAACTGATATTAAAAATTGCAACTTAATTTTGTTCTATTTCTTTCTGTATATACTTAAAAAATGAAATAAGAGTTCAAAAAACATGATTCCTAAACTCCAAGATGTTTATGCTGTATGTATAAGTGCATTCAGAAATTAAATGTCAAATGAAAAAATACAGTATTTACAATAGAAATGTTTTTTCAATTGTCTAAAATGCTCAAATTGTTCAAAGAGAACATATACACAAAATCAGCAACTTAATTTGTAGTTTAACTTTACTAAAAAAAAAAAAGTTAGAACAAAATATAACCACCAAAATGTTAACGTGAATTTATATCATTGCAACAAAAGCTTACAAGTAACAAAAAAAGAAAAAAAAAAAAAAAAAGATTATATATATATATATATATATATATATATATATATATATATATAGTAGCATATGCACAAATTATGAGTTCTATTAATTAATGTATCAGCCAACAGAATTACTTGCATATGAATGACATGCAAATTACTGCAAAGCAACAGCATTAGTTCTGAAATATTCATTTTTATTTTTGTTTGTAATTGTTTCGTTTTTAAACTTAATCACTTAAACAAGTTACAAAAAAAAAAAAAAAAAAAAAAAATTCAAGCAGCAATAGTAAAAACAATGAAATATCTCTATTTTATACAATTGTTTCATTTTTTTCAATTCTTTTTAGCATCAACTTACTGAAAACAATAAGCTTGCTAATCATTAAAATTAACGCAACTGAATATTTTGTACTCCCTTTCTAAACAGAATTCATTCTTGTATTTGGTGTGTGAAATAATAAAGTATCATCAGATATGATAAAATAGCAATCCAAACCCGAGGCTGAGGTGGGGGCAAATTCTCGCCCTACAACCACCACTACCAGAAGAAGTGGGAAGACAATCCAAGAATGGTTGTTGTCCTGCCGTTGTTGGTTCGGCGAAAAAGGAGAACACATAATAATTGGGTTAACAAAGCAGCAGTAACGGTAACACATGCATCACACAGAACTGAAGGGAAAATAAAAACAAAAATAATTACATAGAAAAAAAAAAAAAAAAAAAAAAAAAAAAGAAGAATCAAGTCACAAAATAATCAAGACAATGAAACAGTCATGCAAATGTAACTAAGTAAACTTATTTATTGACTAATACATAAACCCCCATCCCCAGTTATTTACTGTTGAGATCTTTAAGAAAATTGAATATAAACAGGAATTGGTTTAAAAATGTACAAAAATTGATACACAGATGTTACTGGCACAATTTCTTTCTAATTACAATTTTTGTGCATATTAATTTGGCATCCACAAACAAGGATCAGGTTTCCACTTATACTCCCATTAGAAAAAAAAAAAAAAAAAAAAAAAGTTGTTTCCAACTTGCAAAATAATTCCACTAATAACATAAATACAAAATATTACCTTAAAACAGTAAATTAACATGACTATCTTTAACAGCATTCAACTGTTCTATGATAAATCACTGAATCAATTAAGAAAAAAAAAATTGTTGTAGATAATCCCACTTTTCTTGGAGAACATTCTTTGAGAACTAACTTTTTACTTCACATTTTCAGTTGGATTTATATACAATAATTGACATTAACACAGAACATGATTTCAAAGCTATTTTTAATCAGCCAGTTTTTGGGTGAATCCAGCTGAAAAGTAAAGATTATTGTCCTACAGGAAGGCAACATTTTCATCAGGACAAAGAGTCATTGGAAATTGGCAATGCACAATATTTTGATTGTCTTTAAAAATGTTCATCCTCCATTTAGCCATTAAAACACCTAGGCTGAGAAAGCAACAAATGCAAGGTTTTATATTCAAAGATCAGGACAAGATTTTTTTTTTTACGGGATCTTTAAAATGGTACCTGATCAATTCAAAAAGATCACTTGAGAAAATCATTTTGATTTTTAACAAAGTGGCACCAGTCATTGATATTGTGAAAATTTTAAACTTTATTTCCAGACTTCTGGATTGAAAAACCTATCCAGACTATCTAGACACAAATAGTTCTCAGTTTAATATTTCTTGAAAAGTTGATTGAAAGTGTCTTCCTTGTTTAAAAAAAAAAATTGCCGTCTTGTACATCTGTCATTTCTTCAATGGGGCAGATAAAGGCGTCTTGCTACTTTCAAACTTTGGAGTAATTCTCAACATAAACAAAGAATTCACCATTTACACAAGTGCCATGATGGCCTTGCCTCCATCTTGTTCCAATCATAACATTTTCATCATTATAAAACCGACCAGATATTTTTTACAGACAATATGTGTATTATTAATATTATTATTTTGTATTTAGGTAAAACATGTAAATTAAATCAGTTTACTAATATGAAATCATCCTGAAAGCATTCAGAGCAAAATGAGAACAATTCTCTTGTTTAACATTTATTTTTTTGCATGGGAGTAAATATCAAGAGAAATTTATTTAAATCAATGTTTCATATAGATAGAAGGTATAAATTTGATTTCATGGTTCAGAGATGCAAATTTTTACACACACACCCACCCAATATTAAATGTCACAAATGTGTATTAGACAAACTTAAAAATCCCACAAGTGAAAATTACTTTTGTCACAAGATTTCCAAAAAAACATCAAATAAGCAATTCTATAAAAAAAAAAAAAAAAAAAAAAAAAAAGAGAGAGAGAAAAAATTTTTTTTTTTAAATAAAAAATAAATAAATAAATAAATAAATAAATAAATTGTAACATTTAATGATACATGTAAGTGCCTCATTTTGTGGCCTCTAAAGATGGATCCCACTATTTTATAATGAGTGAAAGGATTCAAAAAGGTAATTAGTAAATATTTGGCTATTAGAATTAAATCTAAAATTGGAAAAATGCCAATAAATTACTTTAAAATAGCACTTTTTTTTTAGTTTAAAGATTTACCTGAATGTTGAGACACATACTTTTAAGTAATTTGAAATACTTGACTATAAGGATGATTATGAAGTTAATCTCAGTAGATGTGTTACAATATATATCTACAATATATTTGGTACAAAAGATTCTTAGCTACAAAAGAACGACTGAATTAAAAGGATTGTTATCTTAAGCAATAGCATAAAAAAAAGGCTTTCTTCCACTGCCTAATGTAAATTTGACCCAGTTGTAAAAAGAATAAACAACCTTTATAACAGTATAATCCCCCATCCATTCTATTAAAGATAAATGATACAAAAAAATGCATCACCAAAACCCAATTTTTTTTTTTTTTTTTTATACTACGTTGAAAATTTAAAAAAATTATCAACAAAATTAAAAAAAGGCAGTTTTTTCCTGATTTACATACTGCTGACTATTCACCATACTTTTAATGAATTGCCATCAATGATACAAGTCATAATGTCATTGAATTAAAGTAACCACTAAATAACCTTAGTCCACTAATACGTCACTCGAAAATGTCTGATAAAGCAAATTATTTACTTACATGAGATTCTTTAGGTAAAAATAAAAATTATTAATCATTAGACTAGAGCATTTTAGAATATTTACAAGCCAGTCTTAATTACAAATTGATTACTTTCACATTTAAAACAATCTTAAATTTAAAGTTCTATCAAAAATATAAATTTAAACCCCAAAATGAAAAAAAAAAGAAAAAAAAAAAGAAAAAATATCAATCTGAAACATTTCCTATTCTAATAATTCAATCACAGCAACAAACATGCACAAGTAAAAATTGAAAAATAAAGTCTTAACGAGAAAAAAAAAAGTGCAAAATTCATATTAAAGCATTCAAGTGAAACATAGTTACAGCTGCTTTTAAAAAGACTGTGTTTCCCCCTCCCTAACACCTACCCATATGTTTAGTACGATGAGGATCCAACAAACTACGTTCAAGTTCTCGGTTAACCTCCAGTTTGGATCCAGTTTCAGCCAATGCAAAGCCGAGATCAACAAAACGGTCATTGATTGCTTCATCATCATCTTCTTTATACAAATAAATGCCATGTTGGCCACCAGATCTGACTTCAGCTTTTAACTCTAATGATACATTATGAGTAAGTTCTGAAAGAAAACAAAGAGAAACAATCTGATTAAGAAAAAGGTAAAAACAAACAAGTACAGCAAAAACAGACATTTTAGTTTAAGACAGATAAAGTTTAATTAATTAATAATCAAGAAAATGGACAAGTGGGGTGGGGGTGCTGTTTAGAGGATTAGTCATGAGCACAAAAAGGCTCAGGGAGACAACCCTAAACAAACTCAGGATGCTTCTCTACATGAAGACAATTAAGTGACTGGAGTAAAGTAAGATGCTGTAGGTTATCTGACTTTCCATACACAGCTGCCTAGCCACTTTGCTCTGAAGAAATACAAACATTACCATTGATACTGATAGATTACTTTGATTGAATGCAGGGTAGTGAATCTGTAATTCAAAAGTCATAGTTTTTTTTCAACAGGATAAAATTAAAGAGGATATTTATCAATGAAAGTTTCAAAATCTAGCAATTGGTTTTGTATAGGAGAGGTGAAGTATGAAATCTATGATTGATTTGATAAACAAAACAGTCCAACATATCAATTTATAAAGTGAAGAAATTGATTTTAACAGTATGTTATTTTATGCCCTGAGGTTGGGGAATTTCATTCATCAAATGCTCATTTTTACATTTTTGCCTAGTTGTTTCAACATTTTTTTTTTTTTTGCACTCTGTCCTATTAAATAAAATTCTTAAACAGAACTATATGACCCATAGATGAGAACCTAACAAGTATTATCAGAGTCAGAGTGGACCTGGCAGTAATAACAATGCTGTGGCTTTGAAGGGCCAGAAATGAATAATACAAAGAGATGTAAGGTTTACACCAGTATATATTCATGGAAATACAGACAATAAGGGTTACTGGTAACCAACTAGACTCGCTTGCCTTGTTTATTGAGCCATTCACTATTTATAGTGTCGAGGAGGATCCATGCAGTGACATCATGGGATAACACCATAAAAGACAACGAAGAGGTATTCCACACTCCCCAGATCTCCAGAACTGGAGCGTCACCATCAGATGCAGTTTTGTGTCTTCCGCAAGGAATAGAGTCAGCATATTTTAAGCACCACCAACAGGAGGATTATAAAAAAAATTTTTTTTTTTTTTTTTTTAAATCAAGACAAAAACAAGACACTCTTATTAATAGACAAACTTTATGCATCAGATAATTTTAAGATATAAAGTAGAACTGAAAATGAATGTGCATAAATTTCAGATTAACTAACCTCTGCATTAAAAAAAATAAAAAGGAAAGGAGAAAATGTTTTATGGTGGGCATAGAAAACAAAAATATTGTTGTTCCCCTTTATTAGTATACTTAATATACATGGTAAAGCAGAGTTGTCTGAAATTCCAGAAATCTGACTTTTTTTTTTTTATTATTCACCTTCCCTTACTCTTCTCCTTTTTTACATACTAAAATTGTTTACATATAAAATATGCCCTCCTCTTTAAACAAAATAAATGAGTTTCTCTAAGAAAATATTGGTCATTCACACATAAAAGTATGTACTGAACATCTCTTGTTAATTAAAAAAACCATAACCCAATCAAAACAGTTGCCTCTATTAAAAAAGAAAAAAAAAAAAAAAAAAAAAAAAAAAAAAAAAAATCAAAGTGAGCACCCAAATCAATCATTAGCTTCTTGAAGAGAAACATTTCTAGAAGTGCAAAAAAACAAAACAAAACAACAAACTTGAATCCAAATTCACTTGTGGACCTACTCATTTTAAATTGTTTTCTCTTCTCAGAGGACAAAAAAAAAAAAAAAAAACATTATATATATATATATATATATATATATATATATATATATGATAGCAATGGAAACTGAAAACTTTAATACAATTTTTGTGTAGCAAATATATTTTTAGTTTTGTTATGAAAGATTTTTTTTTAATATCAGTTGTGATTTTGGACTTTAAAAGCAACAACTTTGAGACACACAAACCTTGGAATTAAAAAGAACCACAACCCTAAAAATGCCTAAAATCACAACACTGATCAACAAATTAAATTTATACATTTAATGTAGGAATTTGCATTGCCTAAATCTAGTTAATATATTTTGTGTGATTATATCACTATGTGGGAAGAAGGAAAGTATATCTATATTGTGTAAGCTAGAATTTTCATCAGCAGTGGAAAGATTATAACGAGTACAAACAAATAAAAAGATCTTTTATTCAATTTAGAATAATTAGGTGATGTTAAAATTAATTGTATTCTTGAAGAAACAGAATATTTCTTTTCAGTGAAAATCTAACAAGTTAAATTTTGAGTAGATTTACAGCATTGATCCATAAATCTACTGGAGATGTATCTATTTTATCACTTATTTATAAGATTGAAGTTGGTTTGAAATTAGTTGGAAAAAGATTTGGTGATTTATCTCGATTTTAATTGGTAAAATGTATTTTAAACAATCTAGGAAGGAAAAGATTTCTTAAATTATTTTGGGTTTTGATCCTTCAAATTTTTCACTGCAAATTAAATATTGATATCTGCAAATCTCTGCAAAGAAATCTTAAAACAAGTGCGTAAACGCCAATTGATCCCTGCAAAAATAAAGATACAAAAATTACAGCTTCTCACAAAAAAAATCTTTTTAGTATGGAAATAAGTTGATTTCTTATATATATTTTCAATGATTCAGAATTTGTGAAATAGTAGATTGTTTCTCTAAAAGCCATTCTGATTTTTCCAGATACAAAGCAGTTAAAGTCATACTTCTTCCAAGATTACCTTTCTTAGGGAAGAGGAGGAGGATGCAGTCTTTCATTCATTTCTCTATTTTGTTTTGTTTATACAGAAATTGCATAACCAGAGAATTATGTTGTCAAATTCTGTCTTCCATACTTCAAGATGTATTTCAATAAGGTCTGAAGCTTTTCTGCTTTTAAATTTTTTTAGAATTGCATTAAGTTCTTCCTTTGTAAACTGTCCAAGTTTAATGTTTAGTTGGCAATTTATCTTCTTTTGGTAGGTTTATCAGTGATTTCAGGAAAGTTTCCAAGCAGATTCTTTAAATGTTTATTGTCCTTTTCTGAAATCTTTCTTCTTGATTGACAGATTCTAGTTTTGCACCAAAAGGTGATTTTTTCCTAATGCTCATTTTATTTTCTGTTTACCATGCTAATCATGATTGTCTCTCTTCTACCAAACTTCTGATTTTATTGATTTAGACTTAGTCATTCTTTTTGGTATGTGTTAATTCTAAGTTTTCTTAATAAAATCAGAAATTTGGTACTAGACAATCATGATTAGCATGGTAAACTGTAAATCAAGTGAGCATTAGGAAAAAAAATCAACTTTGGTGCAAAACTAAAAGCTGTCAGTTTTGGGACAAGCTGTAATTTTACATTTATTGACCAATCAGCACTTAGGCACTCATTTTAAAATTTCTTTGAGATTTGCAGACATCAACATTTAATTTGCTGTGAAAAATTTGAAAGATCAAAGGCTTTCTTAAGTTTCTGCATATTGGGATTTGTTGGATTCCTTTTATTAAGTAAGAATGCTTTTTTTTTTCATATCTTTTTTCTATTTGCTTTCGACTCGCAGGGTAGTATTCTACCTTTGGCTCTTAGTTTGGTTGGTTAATATACACTTGACATTTAAAAGTGAATAAGGATCATAAAAGCAGAAATCTGTATAACATTTAAAGATCAGTAAAATGAAAGCAATAGAATTTTAATTAGAGAAAATATTCATGAAGTCTCAGTTCTTTTACTCCCAATTGGAACCCAAAATACAGATATTTCATTATTTCCTGGAATTCCTTATAAGAAGGGATATTCTAGGAAAGCAGTCTTCCACTCAACAAGCTAACTGAAAATTTCCAGGACATACAGCATGACAAAAACTGAAATGATATTTACAAGTTGATAAACTAAAATTATTAATTAAACAATTTAAGTTGATCAAAGATTTTTTTTTCAATTCTCAACATCAACTGAAATACAATAATTATAATTTTGTTGCACTATCTCCTGCCATTTTTTAGGCAACTTCATTATCCCTTCCTCCAAGAACTTTTTTTTTAAATTTTACACAGCAAAGAACTTTTCCAGGTGCCTTATGCTCATGTTGATGGAAAGTCATGACCTTTCCTTTTAATTCCAAACACTTTATAAAGTTCTATTTCTAATCATTTTATTGAAAGCAGTCATTTTTTTTTAAATCAATTATTTGCTGTTTCAAAATTCATTCATTCAAATGTTCATTTTGCTTACATTATCTCTTGCATTCTACATTGTTGTGAAGTCATGACACTTTTTGGTATATCACAATGTTTCAAAAATGCAATATTTACATAGTCTTCCTCTATACACATTTATGTGGAAGCTACTCATTAAAATGGTTTCGTTTTAGGGCTTATCAACCTCCCCGGTCATTTAATGTCAAATTAAATTTTTTAAAAAAGAGGGGAAAACGGAAAGATGTCATGTTGAAATTTATTAGTAGGGAAACGGTTTTTAGAAAGAATCTGATTTTGCTGAAAGTTTATTTGTAGACAATCATCTTGTAGTAAAAAGAATTTTCTTTTTTTTTTTTTTTTTTTTGATAGTTTGTGGAAAGGATCAAATTTTGTTGAAGCATTTCTTGAATGGGAACAATTTGAAGGAGAAATTAGATCTTTTTCAAATTTCTTTTAGATCTTTTTTTTGTATATATTTATCACTTTTAGGAATGACGTTACATATTTTATTTTGATATTTTGAAACAGTTCCTTCATGTCGTTTGCACCATAAAAAGCTTCTCTTATATGGGCCAAGTCAGTACATTTAATGAGGATATGTTTCATGATGTATTTGGTCTGGCATGCGTGACACATTGGTTGCTGCTTTGCTTCAAGTAAGAATGTTTTTATATACAAGGTGCATACGATAAGTTTCCAGACATTTTTCATATGGGCACTTTTATTGATAGTACACATATGAAACTCTAGTCCCCTTCAAAGTAATCTCCTCCGACTGCAATGCACTTGTACCGTTCCAACAACTTCTGCAAGGCCCCATGGAAGTCCTCTTGTGTAAGCATGTTAATGACCTTCATCACAGCCTCTTTCATCTCAATTGTCTCATAACGACAGCCTCTAAGTTTAGTGAACAACCAAAGGTCACAGGGAGCAAGGTCTAGACTATAGGGAAGCTGAGGAACTGTCTGGATGCCCATCTTGGTCAAATAGTCTGTGACAAGGATGGAGTTGTGGACTGGTGCATTGTCCTGCTGGAAATGCCACTCACCAGATTTGAAGAGTGCTGGCCTCTTCCAACGGAATCTCTTCCTGAACTCCCTTAAAACCTCAACATAGTAACCCTAACCCTTTGGCCAATCAACTCTAGTCTACTGACTTCCTTACTCCTCCCACACCTCTCATCATCCCTCACAGACTCCCTGCTTTCCTTGAATCTCTTATGCCACTCAAAAACTAATGCTCAATTCATGCAAGATGGTCGAAAAGCAGTCTGAAGCATTCCATACGTTTCTGTGGCATGCATTTTTTCCAAGTTTAAAAACAGAATTTTATTGCTTATCGTTCTTCTAAAGTGTGAGATTACATTTTTAAAAGTCACCAGCTGTGACAATCAGGCTTTAGTAGGGTGTATTCTAATTGCTGCTGCAGCTGTTCATTTGAACCTGAAATCATAAAAATTGATCAGTCATCTCATAAGATGTATAGCAATAACATACTGAATTTTCAAGAGTACAATAATTTTAAATGCCCATACGAACAAAGTCTGGAAACTTATCGTATGCACCTCGTAGCTCTTTCTAGCTGATCGGCATATGAAATTAACGTAATCCAGTTGTGATCTAATTAATGATCTATATAATAGCAATAGAGTCTTTCAATCAGCTCCCCATTCTTTGTGGGCTACTACATGCAGTAGTTGCAGTGTTTTATTACATTTAGTTTTTAGATATTTCAAGTGGGGAATAAATTATGGAGTTTTTTTTTGGTGACAAAAAAAAAAAGAAAAAAAAAAATAGAAAAGGACACATTTTGTTTATTGTTTTAGAGAATCTGAATCCACTTACTGTTACCCATCTGATTTTCTTTAGTCCCTGCTGCAGTTTTCTCTCAATTGTGTGGATATATTTTGATTTGAAACATCATGAGGTCATCCAAGTATAGAGACCCATCAATTCCAGATGGTAATTCCTTGATTACATTATTTTTATGTTGAAGAGGGTTATGGACAATATACTGCCCTGTGGGATACCCTCTACCTGATTTTTCACATCTGAAAGTGAAGTCAATGAGAACTCTGAATTTTCTTTTAGATAGGAAGCCATCAATAAATTGTAGCAATCTGCCCTTTATATCTAGGTCATGTTAGTCTTTCATTACGCCATACTTCCACGTCATATCATAAGCTTTTTCTAGATCAAAGAATATAGCTATAAGATGTTCATTTTTAATGAAGGCTTCTCTAATGTTTATTTTGAGGCATATTAAATGGTTTATTGTGCTTTTTACTTCAGAATCCATATTGTAAGTTGGAGATAAGGTTGTTTGATTCCAAATGCCAAATCAGCCTGTTATTTATTATTCTTTCCATTATCTTGATAAGCAACTGGTTAAGGAGATAGGTCTATAGTTTTGTGGATTCAAGCTGTCTTTTTTGTTTTGGGAATTGGTACAATTGTGGTTTGTCTCCATATATCCGGGAAATTTCCTTCTGTCCATATTTTGTTAAAGATTTTTAAGAGAGATATTAATGATTTTTCCGGTAGTTTCTTGAGGAATTCATGATGGTTTTCGTCTGGGCCTACAGCAGAGTTATGCGATTTTTATTATCGAGTCTTAATTCTCTTAGTGTCAATAAACTATTATACTATTCTAGGTTTTTCATTTGAAGTTTGGTTGTTTTTCTGCATCTTATTTAATGGTCGGCAGTTCTGTTATAGTTTTTTATCAGTTATTATGGAGTTATCTTTTGAGAGGTACTTTATTGGTGTCGTTTACCTGCGATTTTCCAGATTGTCTTTGGTTTAGTTGAGTAATTTAATTTGTTGACATAATTTTGCCAGCCTTCTCTTCTTGCTGCTTTTATCTTTTTTTGTGTCTTTGCTCAATTTTGTTTATAATCTATCAGATTGAACATTGTTGGTTCTTTTTGAAATTTTTTGAGTTGCTTTTCACAGTTTGATGGTTTCCTGGCATTTGTTGTTAAACCAGAGTTTATTTTGCTTATTTGGTGTTGCAGTCTTGGGGGATACACAGTCTGTTCCTATGAAATTCAGCATTTTGGCAAAATATTCGATTGTATTATTATTATTTGGCTTTTTGTGTATTCGTTTTTCTTTGCATTTTTCTTCAAAATTTTTCCAGTTAGCCTTGTGTAATTTCCAATGGAAAGAAGGAAAGAAAAAAAAAAGTTTTACAAAAGAGACAAAATTCTTTCACTGGAAAAACTTTAGCATGAATCTATCAGCCAATACAAAGTAATTTTCAGAAAGAGAGAGTGGGTGGGGGGATATTTACCTTTAAAGAGATCACAAGCAGCAGTTGACCAGGATCCATTAAGTGGTTGAATATCTGCCAAGAAGCAGGAAACAGCAAGTACAGGTTGACTAAACAGAGATACTGGGCATCTTCGAACAGAACCTTTTGGAATTTTTTCTTCTTTCCCTGTATCTACAAAAAATATCTACAAACAAAATGTAAACAATGAGTGTCCTACTAGATATTAAAAGGTCAATTTTACTTTTTTTTTCTTTTTTTAACATAAAATGAAATGATATTAAGATTAATCATTTAATGATATAAAAAGATTGATGTTTTTTGGGGATTATTGATTTTGCAAAATTTGTTAGCAAATGATAACAGAATTTATCTAAGATGCAGGAGTATTCAAATGTTAAATGAATAGATTTCAACAGTATGTCAACCAACCAAGGGTTATTCTATGCCTAGAGGTTAGGGAATCATGTTCATTGTATAGCCATTTTCACATTTTCTTGTGTAGTTGTTTCTTAAGTGTTTTTTTTTTTGCTACCAGTTCAAGTGAACATGAATCATTTCTAAACAGATTTATTTTAATACTCAGAGTGGACCTGGGAGTATTAGCAACAAAGACATACTCAACATTCCTTAGATCTCCATAACCTCATCATCTGATGCAGTTTAGTCTTATACCTAGGATACACCCTTGGGGGGGGGGGTTATTCAATGGCAAGGGATACAGTGTATTCTAACTCTGCCAATAGGACAATTTAAATACTAATTCAAGTAAATAGTCTTATTTCCACTATTTAGATCTTTTAAACAAATTGTCCTCATTTTGATTGTAATAAAGTAAATAATCCAACATGTAAAATAGTAACAACTCCTCATCTCAGAAATTCAAATCTTGTGGAAAGATTATTCAAAGCAAGTAATAAAGAAGAAGCAATTAATTCCAACTGAGTATATTATGAATTATAATATTGAATATATAAGAAATCCTATAAAGTATATTAAATACAATTGTATATAAAGAAAAACAAGCAAAGATCAAAGTAAACTATGAACCTACCTTAACTGCACTATTTTCTTCATCTCGAATAATGCCACGCTGCCACACTTCTGCCTCTCCAGTACATTTAGCTAAACAGGCCGAACCAGGCAAAAAATCTTTTTCCTGAGCAGGTTCCAATGTTGGCACACAGTTTTCAATTGCACTAAACAACTTAACTCTTTCCTCTGCCATTGAACATATTCTTAAATAAAAATGATTAGGATCAATGCAATAAAGCATGAAAGCTTTTAAACGTAAACCTGTCTCCAAGGGCCATTCCGCAAATGGTGATAGAATTTCATTATCATTATCACCAAATGTAGAATCCAGATCAAAAGACTGGGAACCATCTAATCTGCTTAGAATATTCTCAATCTTTGGATCTTTGGAATAAAAATTGGTTACCAATTCTGTATTCAGATCCCTGTCCATATCTTCCCATTCATTATGGTTAGAGTCAAAAAGTTCTAAAGATGTAGCTGCCGAAAGAGCAGTTACATGTTTGTGATTTACTTTAGGGCTTTCAGCTTCTTTGATTTCTTTAGCTTCATCTTTTTTATTATCTGAGAGCAATGACGCACTGTTGCAATCGAGGTTGTCATCCTCTATATCACTGCTAGTCTTTGTGAGAGAGTTCTCAGAACCAAAACTAGAATCGACCACAAAACCACTGTCTATAGTGTTTGATTGCTTCACAGAGTTCGATTCAATTTCAAAACTTATTGAATTTTCACTTTGCATGTTTGAAGACATGTCACCTTTAAAGTCAGAACTTTGGTCTGCCAATTTTGAAGGATGCACTGCATCATGAAATTCTTCAGAACCAAATTCCTCACTAGCCTGGCTGATATCTTTATATTCTTCACTCTCAGACATTGGATCTGTGTCTATCATTTCTTTATCAGAGGTAGAAAGTTCCACGGCACTGCCATAGTTTGGTGAATTATTTATCTGCTCTTTGGAATCGGCTTCTGTCAGACTGAATGGATCTTTGGCAATTTCACATTTTGTAAGCAACTCAAGCAAACATTTTTCATTTTTATCCTTCATGCTCACCAAGTATTTGTCATCATTTTCATCTGACACCGATAAAACTGATAAGTGGAAAACTTTTTCAGCAACAATCTCTTCAAAACCAGAACGCATCTCTTCAGTCCATTCTTCTCCAGTATTGGGAAGTGCACCACTTAGACAACAGTGGAATGCCTGTTTTGGAAGAGTCAATAGCTCAGAAGGAGCTGGTTTTAAGTCTGCAAGGGCAACATTTTCAACATTGCCATAATCGCAAAACATGACGAGTGCAGAAGAGGAGTCCATATCAAGCACCAACACTTCGGCACGGTATAGAGCACCATCTTCAGAATATCGTGCCACACACGGTAAACCAACCCGTAATTCAGATTCAGGAACTGTGATATTGTCATCATTTTTGAATAAATACTTCAACTTTCCCATCAAATGGTCTAAACCAGCAGACGCTGTAAACTGGCACCAGAAATTAGTAGGGTCAGTTGTAAAACACACAACAGCTTCAGTTGTGAATCCTTCTTCATATTCTGGTTGTAAATACCTACAAATAGAATTTACAAAATGTTTAAGTCTGAACATATTAAAGAAAAAAAATTATTATTCACTTTAAAACAATTCAGATACTGATAAAATACTTTCTAATCCATTTTCATTATAAATGCCATATACCAAAATGTCCCAAACTATTAATTGCTTTCAGATGGAAAAAAAAGAAAAAAAAAGTTTTTATTTACCAAAGTTTTATTAATCAATTAAATCTATCCCCATTATCAATTGCTTTGCTGTTTAAGAATTAGAGTATTTACTAGATTGATGGAGACATATCTTATTATAATGAAAATCATGTATTGATGTGTATGAAACTAATCTAACAATTCCCAGTGGAGTTTTTTTTTTACATTATATTCTCAATGATTATAAAATTGTTTAATCTCAATTAGCATCTCATTTATTAACAATGCCTATTAAACTCCAGCTGAGCTAGATTTGTCTCAAAACAGCCTGGGATTTTTAACTGACTTCCCACCAAGTTGACATATGACACAAGGTTGTTTTATTGTGGGGAGTCACACACAAATCAAGATTTATGCAGGCTTCTACAAAAATGATTGGTCCCTTTGACATTAACCATATTGAGGCATCTTCGGTACCAAGCTATGAACAGAGCCCTGCAAAACAGGTACTGTCAGGGGGGACAGCCTCACTGAGACCAGGCAATTCAGCTTAATAACTACCAAGTGCAAATGCCAAGCGGGCCTACACTATTAATGCATTTAAAACCCAGCAATGTGAGATATAACAATAATAAAGACTTATATGATGTGGATAATTGGCATACTAGTTTTAATAAAACTGGGTATGATAAATAATTAGTGTTGTGAATTTCTAATAGCTTTATTCTCAAATGTATTAAAAGCAATCCTCTCTCTCTCTCTCTCTATATATATATATATATATATATATATATATATATATATATATATATATATATATATATATATAAATTCTATTAAGAAATCAATTAAAATAAAAATATTTTTATATGCATTATTCAGTTTTGTTAGTCTTTCTAATGTTTTGTTACATTAAAACTTAAATACTTGCACCCAAAAAGTACTTATTTTTGAGATATATACACACACACACACACACACACACACACACACACACTGTCCCAAAAAATTTGACAGCATTTTAAAAGCAATTATCTTGAAAACTAAGTCTAGCTCAACGAAATTAAACTGTTTAGGTGTTGAACATCATAAGTTTATTCTGGAACTGATTTCATAAGTGTTCAATATGTGCACCGCCAGTGACATGGCAAGTTGGTAGTTAAGCCCTTGCTAAACACGCTGTAGCATGTCTTCAGTAATATTATCCAGTGCGGAAGTGATTCTCTAGAGTTTATCAATGCTAGCAGAAATTTGAGTTTTGTTTAACAGCATATTAACCTCTGTGGGTCATTTAATGCCAAGAAAGGTTAGGTTGGTTTTGTCTTCTATGTGAGTTTTAGGGCAAGGGGGTTTTGTTTTATAGTTCTTGATTCTATTAGGCCAGATATTGGTAAAAAGGTTGATTTGGTCAGATTTTAGTGAAAAGGTGAGGTATTTTTGGAAAACTCAAGAAGTTCTCAAGTTTAGTTTTTTTGGTTTTATGGCATAAGAACCCCTGCAGGCCATTCGATGCTAAACTTTGTCTATACACATATCAAACCAAAGATTTACAAACAAATATGTAGTAGATAATATTCCAAATGAGCCAGAGCCCACCTGCCTGCACACAAACTAATGGCTCCAAGCATCGCTGCTACACAACATCAATAATTCAACCCAACATCAACAATCCGCCTGCACATAGTTAAATATTTATACACACAACTTGTAAGTGAATACATACGATTTGTAAACATTCTGCTAATAATATTCTTTTAACAAGCTCGAGCTTATTTTTATTTCAAATATTTCCATCCAATACAAATCATCCCATTCACTCCCAATCAAATGTTTGCACAGTCGAACAGTCTTGAACACTGCTATGCACCAACAACAATTCAACAGTCATTCGTTTGCACACATTTAAATAAATATACAGGATATGTGAGAGATTAGTTTGTCAGTAATTTTGGTTTTACTTTTAAAGTAGATGGTTTGTAAGTAACATTTAAAAAAAAGGATTGAGCTCATTTGTTTGCACACAGTTAAATGGTTTCAAGTCTTGTAGTTATTTGTTATACATTCCAGATTGAGGCTGGCAACTATGTGGTCTCTGTGTATCACTGTCCATGTTTTCTATACTATAGGATCTTTTTAGGGATTTTGTTGATCCCTGAGCATTGGACTGTTTATCTATACCCATAGGTGACTTGGTTCTTCTTGCTGGTGAAGGGACTGCATTGAATTTGGCAGTTTAAATGTACCTCCTGGTCTTTCACTGATCACTGTGTTCGTATGTACTCTTCCAGCCTGGCCAATAGAGACCTGTGCTTTTTGCTTAAGTCGCCCTGGCTTTTTGATAGTGGACTTTAAGTCCATTTCAATTTCCATTTTAAATTTGTTTTTAGTTTCTATGGGGGGGGGTGATTTTTTTCTTTTTCCTTTGATCCTAAGTTGATCTATGTCTACTTTTTGTAGCTTGTGTTTCTTTTTTTTTTTTTGGTAGGATTTGTTGTTTCCTGTTCTGTTGGGTTGTCTTTGGTATTTATCTTTTTATGAAGTGTCTTTTGGAATTTTATGGTGTCTGTTTTGATGTGGTTGGTCGTTTCATCAAAATCTTCTATGGTTGTTTCAACAGGATCTATGCCCATTGGGCTGAATCTGTTGGATAATGGGATTGGTTCATTTATTAGTGTTTTTTTGTTTAATTTGGATTCTTTTCTTTGTTTAGGGGATTTTTCCTGATTTTGGCTGTGTCTCTCACATTCATCTGGAACTGTTAAAATGTGTTTCTTGATTGTCTCTTGTGATCATTTTTAGTATTTCTATTAGATTTTTTAATTCATTAATCAGTTTGTTCAGTTCTTCCTGTTTTGGTTTTGTATCTTCCTTTTCCTCATTTCTTTTTGTTACATATGCCTAACTGCGTTCTTGCGTTTGTTCTATTTTTCTGGCCTCGGGGAATGAGACGTTTCTTGTGCATTTTATTTCTGTAATTCTTTTTTCCACATTTTACATTCCCATGAATACACAGGATGTTCTCCACTGGCAGGAAGAATGGGGGACATAGACCACTCCCTTCACATATCCCCATAAAAAGAAATCACAGAGACAAGTCCAGTGACTACAGCAGCCATTTCATCAAAAAACTGTCTTCATCACCACGTCTCTCAGGTAGATTCTCTTTGAGATAAGCATATACAGTCCTTAGATTAAATATAAAATCTTGATCTGTTTCTATACATTCTGTGAAAATTTGAGGTTATTTCAACCAAAATTGCTAAAATTATTGGCCTGCAAAATGATGTAAAATTTTTAGGGGGGACACCCTGTGTATATAAACATGTCTTCTTCAGAGGATAATTTTTTTTTTTTAAGTTGAATTATTTGCCAATGTTAAATGCTTCTGGGGGAGGTGTGTGCACATATATTACAATACTCATTTATAGTTCTTAATCAAAAAATAAAAAATTATGTGCATGTTTATATATACAGTCTGAACTGGAGAGTACAAAGGAATTTCTAGACTAAAATTTAATGGATAATTCTAATCAATAACTGATATGGTTATGGGGTCAATAAAGTAATTTAAAAAAAAAAAAAAAGTCTCAATTAAGTGGGACTAAAGTTATACACTAATTATTCAGTTTATCAGTAATCATGCAACTTAAACTATTCACAGAAAGATTATACTTTGACTAGAGTATGTAGAGACATTTTGAATCCATTGATGATATAGCATTTGTAGCAGCCACAGATCTATTTCCTTTCGCGAATCAATGCCCCTGTTAAGAGAATCGGTCACTCACTGACCAATCAACTGGCAGAGCGCATTGATTCCTTCTCCCTCTCAGGAACTATTTTTCTGGTCCCTTTTCTGTAGAACGGACAACGTCAGAGAGAGTCTGGAGCTAGCAGAAGAAACATATCTCTCCCACATGACTGCACTGATTCCACTTGGAACACTTCGCTCACTGCTAGCTTTAAACACGCTTCCTACGAACCAAGGACCTGCATACAGACCAGCGACGCAAAGAGACACTTTCTCACTCTCACTCCTTCACGCCTGCTACTAATAAACCTTACTTTGTTGTGTTATTAAAAGAAGTTTTGTTATTCATTTGTGTTGCCTAAAAAATATAGTGTTAGGGAAATTAACTATTTCCCTTAACAACTATACATTTTTCAATCTGAAATAAGACCGATCATTAGAAAGTTAATATAAATCAATTTCATATCTGTAAGAGTTTAACTAGTTTGGAAATTATTATAATCTTAACATTCTAGTCCATCATACAACTCAAAAGGAAAATTTTGTATAGAATTTGAAATCCAATACTATTTTGTTTTGTTTGGTGGGGAAGGGGGGTGTTTATTTATTCCCAGAATGGTAATTTCCAGTAAGAATTAAATATACAAAAAGATTCATATAATCAAAATAAACTTTGTATACTAGTAGATTATATTTTAAAACATAACTTAAAACAATATTATCTATAGTTTTAATAGGCACTGAACTATTGTTTTTTTTCCAAAGTTTCTGCTACATTACAAGTAGGGGGAAAAAAGTGCCTTCTATCATCATAGGTTTAACATTAAAAAGCAACGTTTTTGAGTCAGAATATTTGACAAATAATTGCTGTTTAGAATGTTAGACAACAAATTTGTACCAGATAAAAATTTGTGGCCGATGATCCAAAAGTTGGAAGAAAAGAGGAAAAAAAAAAAAAAAAAAAAAAAAAAAAGAAAAATGTGGTAATATGTCCCACACACACACAAAAAAAATTTAAACATTGTCCATCCCACTCTTCAATAAAGTCAAATTTATATAAACTACAAAAGACTTTTTTTTTTATAAAATTTAAAGTGGGAATATACAGTTGAAAATTATAATATGCTTCATACATAAAAGTTAGCTTCATGAACTTACGTAGGTAAAACTGCAGAAACAGGGTCGTCAGTTAAAGACACTAAATAATGGCCATCATCTGATATTGCATCCACTTTCAAGCAGCCAGTCCTACAAGGAGAAAAAAAAAAAAAACAATATTGGTTTTCATACATCCAAATATTGATTTTGAAGAAAAAAAAAAAAAAAAAAAGTTTGAGTATTACTAAGTATCTATTATAATTAAGAGCTCTCGTGTCAGATCAACTAACAGACAATCAGAAAAAAAAAAACAAGCAAAAACTAATAAGTATTTATGACCGAGAAAAATAATTATAGCCCAGGTTAAAAGTACAGTAAGGATAAGCCAAAGTTGAACTTTTTTTTTTTACCTTATTTTTCCAATGCATGTATGATTGGGAACAAGAAAAGTTTTGGGAAATGAGCCAGCTTTTTTCCTCATTCACCAATGATACCCGTATTGGGTAAATAAGGTCTTAAATAAAATAAAAAAAGCATCGGTGTGAAAAAATGTAAGAATAACGAGTATCATTCCTTGCTTCAAGTGTTCTTAAACAAAACAAATGAAATGTAAATATTCTATACCAAGAGTATTTGTATATTTATTTTTTGCCGGTAATACTTCAATTTAATAAATATATTCAAGACTATTATTCCCTAATGTACTAAGATTAGTGACCCCATCTTGATTATTATAGTCACAACACTTTATCAGTAAACTGGGAATTTCAAACCCAACATTTTATTTGAGAAAAGGAGGAATTGTTTTCATCCTTTTGTCTATGCTTAGAGGAGAGGATATCTTGTATCAGTTAATTCTTCCTAATCAGTCTCTTCCAATGAACCAGAATATATGACTTTATTATGCATGAACTGACCTCATAAGCATCAGCTTTAACCAACACCACAAGGACAATTTAATGGTAACAACTTGAATCGTTAATGTTATTTTGTCCACTTCTTCAACTGAACCTAAGTATACGAGAATCATTAAATAAGTTTCCAGACTTTTTTTTGTATGGGCACTTTTATTAATAGTATACACATGAAACTCTAGTCCCCTTCAAAGTAATCTCCTCCGACTGCAATGCACTTGTACCGTTCCAACAACTTCTGCAAGGCCCCATGGAAGTCCTCCTGTGTGAGTGTGTCAATGGACTTCGTCACAGCCTCTTTCATCTCAATTGTCTCATAACGACAGCCTCTGAGCTTAGGGAATAACCAAAGGTCACAGGGAGCAAGTTCTCGACTGTAGGGAGGCTGAGGAACTGTCTGGATGCCCATCTTGGTCAAATAGTCTGTGACAAGGATGGAGTTGTGGACTGGTGTATTATCCTGGTGAAAATGCCACTGACCTGATTTGAAGAGTGCTGGCCTCTTCCGACGGAATCTCTTCCTGAACTCCTTTAAAACCTCAACATAGTAACCCTAACCCTTTGGCCAATCAACTCTGGTCTATTGACTTCCTTACTCCTCCCACACCTCTCATCATCCCTCACAGACTCCCTGCCTTCCTTGAATCTCTTATGCCACTCAAAAACTGATGCTTGATTCATAAAAGATGCTCCAAAAGCAGTCTGAAGCATTTCATACGTTTCTCTGGCATTTTTTCCAAGTTTAAAACAGAATTTTATTGCATATCGTTCTTATAGTGTCCTCACATCCAGATTGCATTTTTGAAATTCACCAGCTGTGACAATCAGGCTTTAATAGGGTGTATTCCAATTCCTGCTATAGCTGTTCATTTGAACCTGAAATCATAAAAATTGGTCAGTCATCGCATGAAACGTATAGCAATAACATACTGAATTTTCAAGAGTCTACGACAATTTTAAATGCCTGTACAAAAAAGTCTGGAAACTTATTGAAGGCACCACATATATTTTGTTCTACTATTCATATTGTAACTGTAGGAATATTTTAGTCTTAATCCTAATGTCCTTCCATTCTTTATTACAGGCCAACAACCTAAAAGGTTATTTTGACCTTTCTTTGAATTACCTTATTTTTCCAATGTTGTTGTCCATTGACTTTATTTCACATGAGAGGAGGGTGATAATCCCCACCTTACCTTTTTTTTTTGAAGCTAAATGCCACATTTTATCTTCTTTGATTATGGCTTTCTGATATTCATTTTGTCTTTCCTTTTTGGGGTGATTGGTCTCAATTTTATATTTCCTACCACAACTGTATGGGAAGGAATAGATACTTCAGTCAGGTTCTCTTGATGGAGGTTTAGCAACTTTTATAAGGTCATTTGATGCATAGAGATTAGTTAATTGCATTCACTGTATATTTACATTTCATGTAGTTTAAGAAGTTTTTTTATTTTCATTTTTTTCCAGTTATGATATCACATATTCCTATGTAATAATTTGCATACAATTGCAGTTTCAATTATTCATATCTAACACTTATATGGTTTCAAGTAATTATTTCTATTTAATAGTGATTTGTTTGCATACAGTTATATATAGTTTCAAGTAACTAAAAAATAATCCTTAGTAATCAATCATAGCTTCAAATAACTATCCTTAATAAAAATTTAGTTATGTGGTATCAAGTATTTCTATCAAGTACAAATAATTTTTAAATAAAACTATTTGACCCATAGATGAAGGCCTTAGTAAGTACAACTGTGGATCAGAGCGGACCTGGGAGTAATGACAATGAAGAGGTACTCCACACTCCCCAAATCTCTAGAACTGGGAGCTCACCATCAGATGCAATTTAGTTTCATACCCAGCCTCCACCATTTTGGTGGGGAAGAGGACTCTTACTCCCTGTAAGAGTAAGTCAGCATATTTCTAAGCCCTATCAACAGTGAGGAAATTCTTTTAAATCATCAAGTCATGCTGTTAGTACAGATTTCCCCCAAATCTCTCTCTCCCCATTCATCCCTATCGTCCACCACTCCCAGTAGGTCCTCTAGACTACATCCTGTGTCTGCAAAGAGCTGTTGTAGATAAGTTCTTGTTAATTGGCCAACACTGGCAAGTCCAAGTGAAGGGGTCTACAGAGGAATATGTTGCTTAACACTTCATCCTTGCTTCTCCTGCATGTCTTGTTCATCTTATTTAGATGATTAGAGATGGGAGGTAAGTGGCTGTACAGCTGTTATTTAGTGGGGTATTACTTCCAGGATTTGTTCAGTATAGTTCATAACATTCTTGTGCAGTTCCTGTCTAGCTTTTCTCAATGTTTTGTCTGCATCTATAGAGTAGTACTAATAGAACCACTGCATGGAAGAAATTCAGTTTTAATCAATCGGGTAGATCAGACTTCCACATGATTGATAGCCTATCGATAGCAGTCCATGCCTTTAATAGGCACATATTGATATCACTTTCAGTAGACGAGACATTGCTGATGAGGTACATAAACTTGTCCGCTAATTTCAGAGGACCACACTTTTGAGTGGAGAGGTCTCCTTAATTAAAACACAGGTACTCTATTTTGTTTGCACTCACATGGAAACTAATGCCTCCGACTGCCTGCTGAGGATTATTTGAATTTATAAGGTTGTGGATTGATTTTTCTGAAAACCGTTTTGATTTTTTCAAAGAATTTTAATTTCTGGTTCAATGTGATTGCAAAGCAGAGCATTATAAACCTTAACCACAAAAGAAGTAAGAGTTATGCATCTGTAGATTTTGGTGATTCCAAGAAGACCTTTCTTAGGGAAGGAGCGGATCCAGCCTTTTGTCCATATTGCAAGAAGCACAAATTTTCAGAATCTGTTTTTGATGTAAGGTAGATTGTATTCATAGCATTTTTTCTTCTTCTATTGCCTTCGACTCTGAAAACTGAGGTTATTCTTGCAGGATATTTTGATGTGTTGTTCTGAATGCTGATCATAGTTGGAAAAATTAAAGACTAGAGTTCAAACCTAATAACAGTAAGGAGTTGACAAAATATCAATTCTATATATGCAATTATTTTAGATACTGTATATTAATCTTATCTGAATTCTGAGACATTTTCTGTAAACCTTATCAGTTATTAGATTGGAGGGGGGTTGGGGGGGTAAATATTTACAACCTAATCACAAAAACAAATAAATAAATAAAATACATAACTAGAATATAAAAGACCTGAAAACAAACAAGCAACCTTGAGAGGTAGTATTAACAAATACAGAAACAAATCATTAGGGTGTTAGCAATGAATTTGATTTCATCAATGTCTTTATAAAATTAGAAAGTTTTCCCCAGGTCTGCATTTTTGTATTAAAAAATAAAACCAAGAATAAAACCAAAAAGGCACTAAAATTGTTAAGAAAATTTTTCTTTTTAAATCCTTAAAAACAAATGATCAAAACAAACAAACCAAAAACATGTTAAACATGTCCAAATGGACCAGACAGGCCACCCCTTCCAAAATGCCCATGTCTGCATATAACATAGTCTGCTTTAAATTAGAAAGATAAGGGATAATAGAATCTTGCATTGGGTTAAAAAGTTACTTCATTCTGCAGCACCTTACAATACAGGAAAGTAATTTCCTCAGGGCACTGAACAATAAATGGTAATAGAAAAAAAAAATCATGTGCAAGGCTAGAATAAGCATAAAGTTGGGGAATACTGGAAATTTGATGAGGGTGGGGGTTGCTTATTTGATCATGAAGAGTACTTATAAACAATAGTATTCCAGTTTAGGCTTTTTGATTACTTTATGTGAAAAACTCCACATTCCACAAGTGTCTGTGTGTGTATATATATATATATATATATATATATATATATATATATATATATATACACATACACACACACTTCTACCCTCTGCACAAGCAGGATGTGACACAAGGTCAATTTTAGGTGAGATTAACAGGTTTGATCTTCAGAGTTTTCCTTCTCTTAGACCAGTTGCCATACCAAGGTTGAAGAGCCCAGTCTGCCTTACTATTTACCCATAGCTGGAGGGATGATAATTAGATTCATACCTTTCCCATTTTTTTTTCTTCTTCTTTTCCATTTTTATTTGTGTAATATTCTTTCAATCCAATAGTCAAATGAACAAGAAATTCAATCAGTTTGATTGGAGAAATTAGAATTACATTTCAATTGGCAATGAAGATAGAAATTATTTATTTCAAGTACTGAATCAAAGTCATCAAAATATTTAGAAACGCTACACATTCTTTTGTATATCAAGTTTGGTAGGAAAGTGCCAACAAATTGAAAATAATTCATATTCTCTCACACACATTCATCCACACATTGTGAACATTTGTGTTAAGAATAATAGTAAATATTACACATTTAATTAAGAAAAAAGAATAAAAAAGCGATTATCAATACTCACCATCCTTTACTTAAAATAGCATTTTCATTATCCAAGGTAGATAATCCACATTGAAAGGCCTGAGGTGAAAAGTCCCTGAAGCAAGGATACAATTCTTTCAAGCGTTCACACTCTACCGTTTCTGTGGTACCAAAGTCAACATTAAGAACTGAGCAAGTACTGTTCTCATCAGCAATGTCTTGCACACAACCACGATAAGGGAATCCAGTAGAATTTATCACAGCACAAAGCATCCCAGCTTTTAAGTCTGTGAGAGAAGCTGGTTTAGATGCTAAGTTTCCATAGACCTCACCCAAGAGGGTTCCCATGCGCTCAATAAGAGGCACTTTGGCAACTAATTGTACCCAGAATTTTTGAGGAGAGTCAATGTGGCACACTTGGATTCTGAAAGATTTGTCTTTCGTAAAGACTTTGGGGGTAGACAAAAAGTGAATATCAGCAATTGCATTAATAACAGATCGTTCCACCAGAACATTGTCCAAGAGTTCAACTTTGGAGAAAGCCGACGCAACATTTTGCTCAACAAGTAGATCAGCTACATTCCTTTGGTTCAATATTAAGTCTATCACATAACCAGTACCATCTGGGTGTTTCAAACTGTTGATCACACGAGCAATCATTAACTTATTTAAACACAAGCTCTGGAAGACTTCCAGGGAATTTTTAGACCATGAACCATCTTTGCTCTGGATGTTGGCAAGGCGGCATTCAAAAGCTTGGGCAGGAAGTTCTAAAAAGCTGGATTCGATAGGCCAGATACTTTTTTTCTCCACTGTTTCTGTGTAACCATAATCCACAAATAAAATATCACAACTAAACCTTTTTAAAGATTGGACTTTTCCTCGATAGAATTGATCATTTTTTGTGAAGCGTACAATGCACAAAGTCCCAGGTTTGAGATCCTCTGAGTATTTGCCCATGTCCTCTTTGCCAGCACCTTGGCTGCAGTAAACACTCATTTCTTTTTCAAGTTTTTGCAGAAGATCAACACTTTCTTCAGGCTGGCACCAAAAGTCTTCAGGGGTGACAATATGAGAAATATAAATTCCCAAAGTCTCATGTTGCAACACATGAAAAGGCTTGAGTACACCTGGAAAACAAAAAAAAAAAAAAAATTTTTTTAAATAAATACTTCAACCACCTGCAATTAATAAATATTATCTAACAAATGCAAATTATATAATTACAGATTTCAACACTTTAACATAAAAAAAAAAAAAAAAAAAAAAAAAAAAGTCAAATAATTTAAGGAACATTGAAAATTTTAAACAAAACTTGTCTTTAGAAAGCAGTTAGTTTCATACCAGTTAAAATTAATTTATATTGATAATTAGGGAAATATCTAAATTGTTTGATACAGAACTATAAAATTTAGTATACATACTTATTAGACCCAGACAAAGGTTCTAATGTATAAAAAAGAAAAAAAAAAAATCATTTGGTAAAGAACTTCCATCAGAGTCCAAAAATAATCAACAGGAAACCATATTATTGTAATAGGTAACTAATTGTAGAGAATTTAAATTTCCAAACTTCAATAAATAAAACAATCACTCAATTAAAATGTTTTTGATACAATTGCAAGATTATTTCATCATTTTTATGACACAAGTAAACTAACAATTAAACAATCTACTATGATAAATCTATTGATAGAAAACTATTTACATGCAAAATAGTCAATAATAGAACTATATTAAAGTACTTTAAAAAAAATAAAATAAAAATAAATAAGATGTTAATTACTAGAAAACCTAGAGTATATTTATTTTGTAGTCAACATATTCAACCAAAGATATGAGTCAATCTATTTTAATCAATAAGGTAATGAGCATGAATTGAGAAATGAACCGATTCTTAATCATTCCAGCCATAGAAGCTTTGAGGTTTACACAGGATACAAACCTTAGCATCATTGTAAGAAAATGTAATCGGTGACCAGAGTTCAAATCCTACATAAGGCGGTTTGCATTTCACTGCACGTTATATCTCTGATAGTAAATGTTTTAAGTGAGTGGGTATCCTTTAACATATCCACTGCTATGAAGATTTTTAATAATTATAGCATTTATTCTGCATAAATATTGACAATAAAAGTTGATTATTTGAATAAATATACATCATACTTTCAAGGTCTGGGATAATAAATAAATCTTCAAAGTCAACTTTGTTTAAAGAAGCCCCCCCCCATATCAGCTGATTTTACAAGATATTTGCATTAAATAGAACAAGTTCCACAATTATTAACAAAATTATCAACCTCTAAAATATTTTGCATAAATAGCATTCATTTCAAAGACTTATACAATTATAAAATAAAATCATTTTGAAATTTTGTCTGTTTTTCTAATTAAGAATAACAAGTGCTTCTCTTCAAAATGGTTATTTACTACGAACAAAGTTTTAAGTATCTTATAATGAAGATAATGTCTAACCAAAACTGTCACTACCAATGTCACAATTCCTTTAGTTATTTGCATCATATTCTCCATTTTATTTAAATCTAAAGAAAATTTTTTATATCATTAATAATGTTGGCTTTATCAACATTACAGTATGTACAAGAAGGCTAATTTGCATATTGATTTTAATTAAATATTTTCTTGATATTATTGATTTCTTTCTAATTGTTTGAATTTATTTTGATAAATATGAGCAAAAGTCTTATCAATAAATCTTTAAAAAAATCCATTAATAAAATTTTATTCTTTATTGAATAATTAAAGAAATTTAAAAATGAAAGCAAGGAGTAATGGGAAGAGCTAGAGTCCAAACTATGACAGAATGCTGCCCTGGTCAAAAGGAAGGTGAGGCTGCATGCCGGTACATGAATAGCAAGTGTGGAGCATTAAAATCAAGTAATGATTTTGAGAATCTGACCACCAGCAAGTTGCATGGAAAATTGACCTCTGATTTAAATTAGACATAAAAGGGGAAAAAAATTTATCCAGAGTTTAGAGTGATCAGTACCAAACTGTTGGGTTTGGGTTTAAAGCACAACAAGCATTAGATAAAAGAAAGTTATGTCTTCTTCGTGGGTTGTCAAAGTCGAGTTTCTTTCAGCAGAAAAAAAAAAAAAAATTGCTTTTTGATTGGTCAAGGTAGGACTGGCTTCTGCTGAGTAAAGGCAGATATCAGAAAACATTGTTTGATCCCCCCCTTTTTTTTTTAGTCTGGGGACCATGACACTAAAGACCCCAAGATATATTGTTAAATGTATGCATATAATAACATGAGAATAGGTATATGCATGTCCATATAAGGTTAAACCAGATGATGTGGATGTGTATCCATGTTGGGATGGGCAGAGGTATGTGACACCATGGACTCCCAGGTGCCCTAGGAAAATATATATCTAGATGCAGAAGAGAGAAACAGTTTATTAGCACTAACTAGAGAGGGCAACGGTGGCAGGTTCATGCCAAAGACAGAGAGCAGAGCTCGAGAAAGGTCCGAGAGTATCATGCCCATCTTCTGTACCATCTCCTGGGTCTGTGCAGTGTGATATACATCTACAGAATGCAACAATGTCTGACATTGTAGCACAACAAATATGCTGCAGCACAACTAAGAATGCGCAATGCAAAGATGCAGGGACAGCAGGTCAGGCAGATCCATTACAGGACATCTGAGTCAGCTGCATAAAGAAAAGCTTGGCATCACCATCACTAAAAGGAAGAACTCACTAAATGGACTTCTTTTGATTGTATATAAAATAAATAGACAATAAACCTTATTGTTAAGTTCTGATTACTCTAAATAGTCCATTAGTGAACAAGATTTGAATCTTAAACCTGGCCAGTTTAACATTATACTATTCTTCAATCATACCTGATTGCATCTTTCAAATAACATAATCTTAAATAATATAAAATACTATTTTTTTTTTTATTGCCTAATAATACCTTTTTTTTTTTTTTTTTTAAATATTTACACCAAAGCAATTTTATGTATATTTTTATATAGAAATCAATGTAAGTGTAATCTGTTTATATGCATTCTTATTTAGTTTTGTACATCTTTGCCTGGCAGAAGGTGAATATTTTGGCTAATTTTTTTTATAATACACATTCAAATTCTATTTTTCTTGTGTGTGCATCCAACAATAGATTAGTCTTAACTTTATTCACTCCCATAAGTTAATGGTGGTAGAATTCAATTCATAATGACTTGAAAACATAGAGAGAGAGCCAACAAGAAACTTCTGGCATTTACAAATAACCACATCATTCTGTTGTTCTTCAAGTAGAAAGATAAAAACAAAAATGTAGAAGAATGGTAGCAAATGCCAAACTCTTCAGAATTCTAGTATTTGAGAAATTACAATGTGTATACAATTTTTTATTTTATTTATTCAATCTCAAAATAACTCCTTCAGTTTTTATGCCACTTGTACATCTCTTAGCTTTTGCTGTTACAGTATTTTTGTAAGTTTTTCCACAAAATTATAAGCATTTTCATATTCTTTATGCTTAGCACACTATTTCAATCATATGTTATAGGCTACAATTAAGATACAATAAGTTTATCTTAAGTGCTTTAACTAGTTCCTACAGATTCCGAGGGTTGAATTTTAGTTGACCTTTAAGAAATAAAATAAAAATCAGGAGTAGACATTGAAGTTACTAAGTTAAATTTAAAACCAGATGGTTTCTTAAAAAAAAAAAAGGAAAGATAACTTTCCAATCTACATTCTAATAAATTAAAGAAAATAAACAAATAAATAAAGCAATATTTTTACAAGTGCATTATTATTATTACTACATGACATCAACAATGGGAATCTTTCACTTTCCAGAATCACTGGGATAGTTTTCTTGGATTATATTCCATGGCATCATCTCACAAGGAAAATATATTCCTGGACCATCAAGACAAAACCCTGCCAGCATAACACAATAACTATATATGTACACATATGCGAGTGTATATATATATATATATATATATATATACACACACACACAAAGTTGAAGGATTCAAAAGTAGCATATTTTATAGTAGGTCTAACAAGAATGAATGGTTTCAAAAATTTATTTTAAATAAAAGTAAATCTTAAAAAAATTATCTATTATACCTTTTTTTTTTTTTTTTTTTTTTTTTTTAAATGTAGATTAGTGTGTGTGTGTGTACACACAAATATAAAATAATCACACTTCATAGAGATAACTAAATTGCATTTTTTTAAATTTTAAAAACAGTCTTAAAAAAAAAAAAAAAAAAAAAAAAAAAAATCTATAAAAATGAATAACTAAGTTGAAGTTGATAAATTACATAAATAAAATATAAATATTACATAAAGGTTTTTAGGCAATTTCTTGTAAATGAGAGGTATTTTAAAATCTTTTCATGAATTACAGAATTTAAGTAAAAAAAATTTTTTTCTAAATAAATGAATAAAATCAAGCAAAATTTTTTTTTTCATTTAAAAAAAATTTTTCTTGGAAAAAAAATGTTCATAAGAAACGAATCTGTAAAAGAATTAGATAACTTTTTTCCTGGTACATAAAATGATAATCTAAAGTTTGAATCATAAATTGAAATTGTTCTTTGAAAAATGCCTTTTTCTCTTGAAAAATTTTTTGACAATTCTTTTTCAATGCAATGGTAAGTAAAAAGATCAGACACTGCCACTAAAAAAAAAAAAAAAAAAAAAAAAAAAAAAAAAAAAATTAAAAAATAAAAATAAAAAACGCTTAAAGCAGGAAAGTTCCTCAAATTTAGAAAAACCCAACTTAGAGCAAGTTTTGCATCTTGTTTTTGATATGCAACCAAATTATCTGCTACTTTCAACAGAGTTTTTATTTTATTTTATTTTTATTTTTTTTTTTTTTTTTAAATCAAAAATAAAATGAACCAAAAGGCAATTCCAAGTTTTCCAAATAAAATTTCTTAGTATTTATTTTCTAATTTAGGTTATATCATCTGATTTTGTAGTAGACACAGCCCGACCTAAGATTACCTGTGTTGCACAAAAGAGTTGATTAGCAACAATTGCACAATTCTCACAAGACAACAAATTTCCATAACTTTGCCAACTGCCATAAAAAGATATGTGCCATCAGGCACTTTAAAACAATGGCAGAAGAGTAAGACATTGGAGAAGCAACACATGAAGGCTATAGCAATTCAGTTGTCCATTTTTGTTTTGGTCCTTATTGTCTACATCGAAATAATACTGATCAAACAAAACAGACAAAAAAAAAAGTTCAGCAGCATTGGAGCCCAATCAATCCATTATTGAATGAACTGAAAAAGGTTGAGTTAGTATGTCATCTATGTATGGTAAAGAGAATAGAATGTGTGATCGCCATGCATCTAACAGATGGTACATTCATTGTTTACCAATAATTAAGTGAGGAAAGAAAGGGGGATATTGGTTGTATAAAGGATGTGCTTTTCACAGTATTTACAATGGACTCCTATGCAGTGTATACACAATTTGTGATATACAGCTAGCACCCAAGTGAAATTGTTAATGTTTCTCTGGTGGATCTGCAGTTGCTTTCCACACCATTTGATAGTATGACAGAGTTAAGCCTTAAAGCCATCTTTTTCCTTGGGCTGCTCAATCATGTCTGGCAGCTCCTGCATGTCTTTTTCCAAATGGAAGAGATGGATATTTCCCAGCTTCTAGCTCAAGCAAGAGTCATATTGAAAGATGACCCACCTGGGCCTGTTTTAATTACTGCAACTGTGAAACCAATGCACAGCAAACAAGACAACTGAAAAACTCAGGATGAGGTGCTATGAATGCAATGGACTCAAACACCTGGCTAGGAATTGTCTCATTCAGAATGACAAACTGAAAGTTCAAGGCTATAAACATTGGAAGTACAGCATGCATTGCTCTCAAAATCAAAAGCTTGGTCACATTTTTTGGGACTGAGAAATAGGGTCAGGGGATGTCGGCTATGTGCCAGCTTCTACCCTGGACAAGATATGAACTCAGCGCTGCCAACAGTGAGAGTCAAATGTATGTGCAAGACAGTGTGTTGCATTGGCTGATTCCGGTGCTCTTATACCACAGTGAGCCAGGTGTGCCAGAAACAGTATTGACATGATTACCATAGACAACAGAACATAGACATGTGGAATCAGGTCCATCAGCCTCTGACTGGGAAATAGAAGGGCAATTGTGATGGAGGTCCTGGTAATGACGGTGGACCCACTTGAGTTTGACCGCCTGATGGGAATAGACACAGTCAAAGTTCTTGGCAGAGTGTCTATTTTTAAATCAGAAAAGTACAATTTCCTTGTGAATCAGTTTCCACCTGTGTAACAGCACTCTTCAAGTAACCCAATTTCTAAGCAGAGTTGGATCAGCACTGAAACAAATGGACTGTATCATGAAAGTGGGCAGAAGACAGAGCACCCAACAAGTTGCAATTAATGAACTACTTTGGATGATAAGTCTGATCGGGCCAAAACAGAAGGTACTGCTTGACAAAACAAATTTGGTTCAGACATTATTCCCTAAATAACGAGATCCATTGTCACTACAGCCATATCACAGGATGATCAAATCAAGAAGGCAACTGTAGCGCACATCAATGACCTTTACTTGAATGAAGATGTCATGTCCACAACTATTGTCTCCAATTACTTATTGCACAATAGACTGGCTAGTAAAGCTACAGAACAATCAGTGGTCAGGATACATGGCTTGGCTGTCAAGAGAGATGATGTCCCATTTTGGAAATGTGAGAAACACCCAGATGTACCAAAAATGATCACCAGGAGGGAAGGCAGTCTCTCTTAGCAGGAAACTAATTGGACATTTCCCAGTGTGCAGATGGCAGTGATTAGCAACCAGTGTGATTGAGTGGATAACAGGAACAGTGACAAAGTTGTTAAGTCTCTAGTGTGTGTGTGTGTGTGTGGATAGAGTGTTTCACTAAGTGAGAAACTATACTTTTCCTCATTCAGTGAGCAGTTTGGTGGAGAATGAGACCACAACATCATTACATTAAAGGATGGGGGTCTGCAGTGCAATCATTCTAGCTAATACTTTGTATCAGTATGAAGTCCAGGTGAAAAGTGCTGATGAGATTCCTCTGCTGACACCAGAATGTGAGCATAAGATCTATAGGAAAGAAGATGTTGACCAAATAAGTGTACGAGTGAGTGGTAATGGATGACAAACAAGACTACTTGACTGATGATGATACCCTTAATCATTTGAGTGACAACAAAAGTCAGCAGGTTGTAATAAGATGGCCTCCAGAAGTAAGCAAGCCTGTTCATCATGTCTTCAAAGAAGCAACAGACATAAAGAGATGACCCCATACTGGCTAAATATAATGAGATCAGAGGAGAGTCTAGTGGGCACAGCTTATCCATCCTGACATACGATCACCTGTGTTGTGCACAGGGGATTTGATTAGCACCCATTGTGCAATCCTTGCAAGACGGCAGGTTTCCATAACTCCACCAACCACCACAAAAGCAGGTAGACCTGTGTACCAAACACTTCAAGCAAGAGTGGAGGAGACATCCGAGAAGCAGCATATGACGGCTATAGCAATTCAAGTAGAGTCCATTCAACTTATCCCTATTAACTACATTGAAGTAATACCAATCAAAAAATAAAAGACTATACTGATGTAATTTTTTATAGAAATTTTACTTTTTTTTTTTTTAATATAACTTTAATGGATTTATTTTATAAGCCTAATGTCACAATAAGAGAAAAAGCAAACCTTTTTATCTTGGGGAAAAAATATTTAGTTTAATAGTGATTTTAACATACAAATATAGAAGACAAATTATAATCTAATTCCTTTTAAAATTAGATTTTGCAATAATCTTATTCCTTAGCAAAGTCAGTAAAATTGAAGCAAAATATTTTTTTTTAAATTGTATCTGGTCAAAAAAAAAAAAAAAAAAAAAAAAAAAGTTTATAATTTATGAAGAAAACCCAGGTATATATGTATGCAGATGTATAACAGTTAATGTTCATTTGTTTAAGTCTCCACCATGCCAGGAATTTCTGCAAGTGTGTGTGTCTGTTGCACTTAGTCTCAACACAGATAAAAGATGCGTCAAAATTCAAGTTAAAACAAAAGGATTTGACAGAATATTTTTCAAAACTAGTTTTTCAAAGAGCAGCATATGCAAATAAAAATTTTATTTCTCAAAGTTTAAAAATCAACAAAGATTATCAATATAACATCAGTTTTTAACATGTATATATAACATTGAAAGGTAAGAAATTGTTTAAGTTTTATGCAAATTTTAAACTTTTTACTGCTATGAAATGCATAAAAAGTTTAAATAGAGGAATTTTTCATTATAAAAGATAGAATAGAAAAGTTCAAGTTGAAAATCATGATTTCTAATTCTATGAATTTTTTTTATAAATACTAAGAAATTAGAACAGCAGCAAAGAGGTTTCTCATGACCCACAAATCTGACTTTCAAGTGACTGACTATTTTTTTTATCTTCTTTCCATTGAACTTTATACATGTAATCTTTTTTTGTCACCTACTTCTCTTGTGAGCAGGGAGGAGCAACTTGATGGAATTGTGAAGATTGATTGCATTACTGAAAAACCAGCCAAATTCTTTGGATCTATTCAATCTTTACATTTAGTAGGCTTTTACAGTAACTACATAGTTTGAATCACAAGAATTCATCTTCCTAGAATTGCTGTTCAAATTATATGAGATGAATTATTTCTTTGAAACCCACTACCTATAGTCTTTAAACTCGTCCTTTTAAATTCTTAGGATCATTGCTAAATGTTTTTTTTTTTTGTTTTTTTTTACACAGAAATGGTGTGAAATAAAATCTAAATCTGATCCTATATATATTGGTTTTCTATAAACATTCTCTATGGGTTATGAGAATATCAAAAGAAAAAAAAGTTTTGTCATCTATATTCTTTCCTTTGTGATAAATTGTATAAATGGTTTTAAGTTCAAGTGATTCAACAGAATCTGTACATTTGCCTGGTTGATAAAGTATGAAATAAATTAAGAGTTCCACAGAATATTTTGTAAAACTAGTTTTACAAAGTTTTATGTTAGATATTAGAAATCACAGAGAGAGAGAGGAAATGATGAAATATCAATGTCCAATAAGTTCTTCACAGTTCTTATGATAAAGATCATTTATTTCGATTTGCTATAAACCAAATTCACATGAACCAACAGAAAGAGGAGAAAATGGTGACCTTATTAATACTAAGCTTTCTACCTGTTGATATATCATCAGATACTAATTTAGAATTTTTCTTTTTCAACTGACATAATGGTAGTCAACATCTCCCATAAGTTTTTCAGAGATAAGGATACAGTTCTAAAGAAAAAAAAAATCAGTTTCCAGCTTATTTTGCAACAAAGACTTACACCGACTTGACACTTGGTTAAAAAAAAAAAAAAACAAAAAAAAACAAAAAAAAAACAGAGAGAACAGATTCACCAAATCTAATTTATTTGTCAAGGTTAGATAATTTGGTTTAATAGCATATCAACTGTTATTTAATGTCAAATCCTCTTTATAGATGTATTACATATGATTTAAGGGAATAGTTTGTAGGTAATATTTTTAAACAAGTCAAAGCTCATTTGTTTGCACACAGTTGAATGGTTTTAAATATAGTAAAATAATTAAATACTACTATTTGGCGCATAGATAGGAGACTAACTTGTACTACAACTGCAGGTCAGAGTGGAACTAGAATTAATAACAATGAAGAGGTATTTCCTATTCCTCAAAGCTCCAGGACCTCACCATCAGATGGTTTAGTGTCATGTCCAGGACATTCATTGGGGAGGTGCAAGTCTTACCCTTCTGGAGAGATGCAGTTAACAGATTCTTAAGTCCTAGCCGATTGGTGCCTCCTAATTTGTTAATGACAAAAATTAAAAAAATAAAATAGGCCAAGTTGTTTTGTGGATTATCTGAAAGTGATTTAAATGGATCAGCCAAAAAGTGGCTTCTTTTTTAATGGCATATCAACTTTTGTGGGTTATCTAATACTAAGGCTATTCTTATAGAAAAATAGCAGTGGTACTATTTAACTCATAGCCAGGGGTTGAAAGGGAATTCATACCTTTCCCCAAGGGTATAAATACAATTTTGAATGCAATAGCCTGACTGGAATTCAAACTTGCTCACTACAATGTTGCAATCCAGCACATTAGCCACCACACTACAGAGACTCCCACCCCCAACCAATGATGATAGGTTGACCTACAACAGATTACTACTAATCTTAATGGAATATTTGCTTAATACATCTCAGTTTACTGTGTTGAATTAATTATATGTAATCTTCAATATAAATAGACACTTATTCTCCATAGACAAGGTAGGAATTTTCTTTACCAGGGTCAACATGCCAACTATCCATGTGTCTGTCAAGAGAATTATGCCCTTGTCTTTCACCAGCCGAATACTAACCCACAAGAATAAACATGAATAGCTTCAGGATACATACGTTAACAAACACAGCAAGCCAAGTTCAAATCCTAGACAAAGCTGCTTGTATTTCACATAATGACTAGGTAGGAGGTATGAATCCAACTATGAGTAATCATAAGCAAAAATCCTCACAAACCAGACAACTTTTTACCTTAATACAATATCCAGTTCAAATAGAACATTGAATACTATTTTGGCAAAGCCACATTTGTTAATAATGCAACAAGGCTTAATGAACAGTACAACCATCACTTATTATTGGCATAATATTTAAAACTACAAAATAAACTTCAAAAGAATATAAAGATATAACAAGCCTAGTATTTGAAGATATCAAAGTTGAATATCCTCTGCTTCATCAGATCCAGAAGAGAAGGGTTCAAACTGACAATAAGTTGATAGACAAAAATATTTCAGTAGTTAATTCATTTCATTCTTACAATTAGTTTGCCAAGTCAATTATATTTCTTAAGGCTGGGAGGGGGGGGCTTATCCAGTCATCAAATGAGCTAACAGTGTACAGTAAAATAGTCTTGACCAATAAATTTAACACTATCAGAGATAACATTTGTCCTTATTTAAATTTAATATTTTATCAACATTCAATAAGTTAAAAATTTTAAATTCTTAATATCAAAAAAAGAAAAAAAGTCATCTACAGAAGTTGCAGAAATTTATGCTTGATGTGAAAGTATGAATTAAAATGTACCAATGTTAACAAATAAGGAATCAGAGGTGCAGCTAATAATTGACCCAACTTTAATTCTCTCCCTTCTCTTTTGGATTACCTCCACCTGAACCTTTTGATTTTTCTTCCAACTAATTAAAATAAATTTACCACCCTTTATTAAAGTTACATAGCTTATTATAGATAAACTAGCTATGTCCAGAACTTTGCACCCTAAAAATACTAGTAGGATCAAGTTTGTTCCTCCAATTAATACCTCTGGTATCCCTATTTGAACCAGCAGAGTTCAGTTTTAAATTACTCTTACCAAACTTTTAACCTGATCCATCTACAAAGCTTGCACCTAATATAACAATGACTACAGTAATACTTGAATTTTAAACTTGTATTTTTCTTTGAATATGTGGGGGGGGGTTACTAAATCATTTCAGGAAATTTTTAAGCAAACTTACTAAAAGTTACAGTGGGGAAAAAAATATCTAACATTTCAAAGAATCAGTTCTAGAAATTAAAAAATGTCAAGATTTGCAGTAGAAAAGTTCACGCCTGAAGAAAATACTAATAAAGCTACAAAAGCCGGGGGGGGGTCACATTTCCAGTTCTTGTGATCTGTTGCTTGTAAATTCTACAACTGATTTTTATAGCCTAGTTTGGCTTATCAGATCACACATAGCAATGGTCTTAAACTACACACACAAAAATTCTCCACAAATGTCAACAAAATGAAAAAGTGACCCAATCCAATGAAGTGAAGAACCTTGGAATTCTCATCTCCGTATACAGGTAACTGTTAATTTATTTTTATTGGTTGGTAAATGAAAATGTTCATCCATTCTTTCAAAATTTTTCAATGGATGCTGAGGTTAGATGATTTAACATTGAACTTTGATGAGTTTGTTCCAGTTTTCTTTTAAATTGTTTTCCATTTTGAGTGAATATTTTGGCAATAAATGTCTAGAATCATCTTTGCCTTTAATACATGAAGTGGAAGAGAGTTGAATGAAATAATTTCTTTGGAAAAATTAGGTGCAAAATTTCTGTCATCAACACAAATGTTCATAAAAGACTGCATCATGGTTTTTCTTAAACAGGAAAAAAAAAAAAAAAAAACTTTATAAAATCAACTATATTTTTTCAATAATATTTTGCACTGATTAAGGATTTTCAATTTTTCATCAAATCTAATGTTTTGTTTAACTTTATCTTCTCTCAATATTGGCTTTAAACCATATTTTTTGTTTTTCTTTTTAGAAAATGTTGACTGATGTTTCAGATATAGGAGGAATTTAACCCCCCCCCGAGACTGCTTTAAATCCAGAGAAAGCTCTTTAAGTTGTTTTCAAAATGGTTTCACTATTAGGACCTACAGTGAACATTGCCTCATTTTAATTGCTCTTCCTTAATATCATTACTAGTTTAAAAAAAAAAAAAAAAAAAAAAAAAAAAAAAAAAAAAAAGGAGGGGGGGGTCAGATAGCTGCAACACCTGCTACTATGTCTTTTTTCAACAAGGTTGTGTTAACAATCTGTGATAGATTGAGCCTGGTACCAGCAACAGCAGCAGACATTTTGACTTGTTCTACAAATTTAGTAGATTTCATTTTGAAGGTTTATCATACAGATAGCTTAAATGTTTATACCTTTTTAAAGTCTTTAGACGATGTTTTATACAAAAGATGATCTTCAAAACTTTAAAGAATTTCTATCAAACTGAAACTGGCAAAGTTGGTTTATTCAAGTCTGTAGTTTATCACTTTTGGGGAGGTACCATACACATGTTCATATTTTTGTCAGGAAAAAAAAACAAAAAAAAAACCATGTACTAAAACCATTACCATCATCTGTGTTAAACATAAATTGACATTTAAACTGTAGGGTGTCATAGTAAACTATAGACCTTTCTTATTTAGAAAGAGAAAAAGTTGCCTTTTCACCTACCAATATCACAAAAATATTTGATAATTACAATAATACAAATATACTAAGGTCTTTGATCTCACAACCCAATACTATTCTGAAAGCCTGACAGTGCAATGGTTAACAAGTTCATTATGCTGATCAGTTTATAATTGTAATGAATTTATTCCCTACTGGACATTTCATTAAACTGAGTAAATAAGTGTAATTGTTCAAGAGATAAGGAAGAAATCAACCATTGTATAAAACAGCAAAAAGTCATTATCCAAGGAAAGTCATAGAAGAGCATAATATTGAGGTGTCAAGGGAGGCATACAGTTCTTCTCTTTAAAGAAAGTCATTTTATTGAGGTGGGGGGAGCATACAATCCGTCTTTAAAGAAAGTCAAACACAAAAGATGCAAGTCCTTAAAGGTGGAAAAAAAAAAAAAAAAAAAAAAAAAGTTAAAAATTTAATGCATAAGCAAAAAGGAGTATATATATATATATATATATATATATATATATATATATATATATATCTTTAAAATATCAATAAGCTAGTCAACTCTTTTAGAATAGCATATCAAAATGAACAATTCTAATTTTCCTCATGGGTCATTTCACATCAATTCACCAGGACATCAAACCTAACACTGAATTGGTTGAAATTTGGCTCAAAGGTGCCTTCATGAGTTTGGAAAGTGTCAAATTATTTTGTGCCAACCCTTACTGTTCCAATTTGGGGGAGTGGTAAAATTTTCCTGCTTTTGCTTCTAAATTAAGGCTGCACCGTGTCACAGAATCTTAGTGGTTTTAAAAAATTTTTTAGCACAAAATAATTTGGCACACTTTCCTAACTCATGAACGAGAACATTTGTACCAAATTTCAACCAATTCAGTGTCGGTGGGTGCAGATTTCAACTTTTTGCTGATGTTTTGACATGGAATGACCCTCATGTTAACATTACAAACAACAAAAAGTATAATATACTCAGTCCTGCGATTCTTTTGAACTGGTAAAAAGTCAACTAAATGAAGCTGAAATACATGTAAATAAAGCACAGATTTTTAAAAATACACAAAAAACAATTTTAACATTAAGAAAATAAGAGAAAAAGATGAAAGTGCTTTCACAAAAAAAAAAAAAAAAAAAAATATGACTTGGCTAAAAACGTTTTATCATTAGGACTTTAGTTTTGTCATCCCCCCTTGTCAAAATTTGCAAATATTTTTGTTTATTGATAACATTAAAAATAGAAAAAAACATTTTTGCCAGGTTATAATTTTTTCTCTTGAAGGCAAAAAAAAAAAAAAAAAAAAAAAAGTCTGAATTATAAAAATGTCAAATGATTTACAAAGCATTGTGCTGGATGATAGACCACTTAAAAGCTGATAATCATCAAATAACCAGTCATTACTTGAGAATAATCAACATTATACAATGCAGCAGCAGAGAGAGAGAAATAATATTCAAATATACCACTCAAAATCAGGTTTCAGCTAATGAGTTACATTAGTCACTTTTGAGTATCACTTACTCTGCCAAAGAATATGGACACTTCAGCAGACCATTGTTAGAGAGATATTTCACAGGATACATCATACTTCTGGTTGAAGTACTAAATTAGGCTAAGTTTAATAAAGGACAACCCTAACCAAAGGCCATCTTCCTAAGGTCTCTCACACACACACACACACACACACACACACACACACACACACACACACAGAAAGAGTCCTCTTACAAGGTTCTTCCAAATAACCAAACAATTCAAAATATCCAAAATTAGTTTACAAAGTAACTATAATATACCATGAAGATAATACAAGACATTTTTCTTTGGGTGACAAGACAATTTGTTAAAGATATGGTTGCAAATGTTTCAACCATAATCACCAGGTGATGATCAATATGGTGATCATTTATTTTGGTCTTTATAGTCTCCTCTTCACAAAAAGAACCATTTCTTTGGAAAACTTTACTTAAAAAAAGATTAAGAGATCTGAGACAATGGAATTGTAAAATTCTAAGATGGTTCAAGAAATAAAAAGTCAATTTGTTCAACAAGTTTTTTGGCACCCAATAGAAATAAGTTTTTGCAACAACATTTTTAAAAAGATTTGGAAGGGGGGGGGGTAAGAAATTTATAACATAGAAATAAGCCAGTAAATTTATCAAATCACAAGCAAATTACTAAAAGTAAATGCAACTATTAAGTATTTTCCAATCAAAATAAATAAAATTCCTAATAAAGAAAGCATTTTAAATATAGACATCTTTTTACATTAGATTTACAAATAGCAAAATGTTAATTAAACTCAACATTACTTACTTTCGTCTTTATTAACTTGCATGTTTATAGTTATTTTTCCATTGATGGCATAAGAAATTTTATCACCATTTTCATCAAACAGTTCAACAATATATGGTCTTGACGAAGACTTCTTGAAGACGACTGTGAGATGCCGTCCATAAGTCAACAAGTGAAAACGGCTTCTTATGCGCTCATTCCAGTTGGGGCAGTCTTCCAGGATACATGGATAAGCAAGGGGTGGAATGGTTCGTGCTTCATCAGAAATACCACGAATGCTGGAAACTGGTACGTCTCTGAGATAGTGACCAGAATCAATAGCTTTTACATCCACAAATCCGACTACAGATTTATCTACCGAAGTGATGACGCCACGACACATATTCTTACTTTCTGCTAAATAAACACAACATATAGTGTTGACTTCCAATAGAGGATTGTTGTAGTTAGTCAATTTGTTGCAGAGTGTCATCAACAGGTCCGAGTACTTTTCATCTTGAGAAGCGAGTCGCAAGTAGAAGATCCCAGGATGTAAGCTCTCTGTCAAATGCGTGATGCTGCACTGGTTTTCATCTGAAGGCACATCAACATTTGGAAAAATAACATCTGGCATAAACAAAATATTATCAGGTAGGAACTGACTCTCTTGAGACAGGTCGTCTTTTTCCTCAAATATCACATCGACATAGATTTTTGAAGGTAACAAGACACTGGACGGTTGTATTGTTGCTTTTGCATTCTTAGATGTGGAGAAATCGCTATCTTTCTTCTTGGCATGTCCAGCTTTTACAAGAAGATCCAACACGTTAGTTCCATTCTCATCACTCGTCAAAAGACACTTATTACTTCCCATGTTTCGTATAGTCCATGTCTCATCGACAGCTATTCGTTCAAATAAATCACAGACTTCTTGAGACCATTCGTTTTCTACCGGTAAGATTCCTGCAAGACCAAATTTATAAGCTAATGCAGGCATGTAACAAAATACCTCTAGCAGAGGTCTTAAGTTTTGCGGGGATACATTTTCAGAATTACCATAGTCTACAAAACAAACAGAGATTGTGTCACCATTGTTTTCGAGAACGCATGCCCGATACCATTGATCATCTACTGAATATTTTGCACAGCAAATCATTCCCTGTTTTATATGGGTGAGATATTTGTTAGTCCATATATCCTGTGAATATTCAGCATTAAGCATTTCACTTGCTTCGTCAATTTTGTCATCATCCTCTTCAAAATGGATAAAGAAATGGTCTGGAGAGTAAGAAAAGCAAACGGATCCGATTTTCGAGTGCCCTTGAGCAAGCTTTTCATTTACAGGAATGATAGGAATTTCCAGGGTACCATTTGATAAACCTAACATCTTTCTGTCACTGTTAACAGGTACAGTGAATTCTTCCAAAGAGTCAAGCACAGAAACACCATCATCTTGCAAAAGGTTTACCTCATACACACCATCTGGAGGGTGTGCATTGAGAAACTGAGCTTTCATAGTTTTCTCAAGCACTAGTTCAGTGAAGGTGTCATCTTGAGGAGCAGAACTGGAATGGATTCCATATAATTTACAGGGTACGGCTAGCTTTGGTAGCCGCATGAACTTACTGGTCATCTGTCGCATATTGGCAGGGTTAACTTTTTCGATGTTTCCGTAGTCAACAAACTGGACAGAATAGCTGCCAGCCACAGCATCCACAACCACAGCACGATACCACGTATTATCTTCAGAATATTTGGCAATGCATGGGCTACCAACAGGAAAGTGTCTGTTACCAACAGGCCGGAAATTTATCAAATCATATTCCATAGCAAGTTCATCCATTAGATTATTTAGTTCATCAGTGAAGCCTGCCATCTGACACCAGAAGTCAGTTAAACCAGTGCAGTGAGATATCATTACTGATTTTACTTGATTGGGCAAAACCTCAATAACTTTAAAATTGTTTAGTAAACCTCTCAAAGAGGTTTGTCTGTTCATTTCAGGTGGGTGCACTGACTTAACATCTATCATGGCAGCCAAACCCGCATTCACCATCTTTTCCACAACAGACTGACCATCTTGTCTGATTTCAACAAAGAACACATTCTTCACGAGTTTTTTGAATGTAGAAATAAGGTCACCATCCAAAGTTTCAAGATAAGCCTTGACGTCTGGAGTCCAGCCTTTCATAGATACAGGTTTTATATCGGGCAGTCGACATCTGACTGCCTGGCAAGGATACTGGGCAAAAACTGGGATCAGTGGTCTAAGGTTAGCTCGTACGACCACTTCATCATTACCAAAATCAACAAAACGAACTCTAACTTTAGAATCGAAGACTTCTTCAACAATTGCTCGATACCAAGCATTATCTTCACTGAATTGTGCTACAACAGAAGTCCCAACTGACGGGTATTCTGTGTATTTTTCTGTAGCAACATCGTAATAGTCTTGCATCTCTTGCACCATGTTTTCCAACAATTGTTCGTTGTTGGCCATGTGAAGCCAAAAATCATCAGGGCTAGTCACCCAGGAAACATTAACTCGCAGGTTCATATCATTATTGATGGGTAACTGATGCAGGAGGTCTTTATCTTCAACAATCGACACCAAGTTTTTTTGCATGTTAGGTTCATAAAGTTCCAATACATAAGTTCCTGCCATACGAGATACCACCTTTGCAGAAAGACGCTTATCAAGAGCAAGTTCCTGCAGACGGCTGATACGAGAGTCAGACCAAACAGATTTTGGATCCAAATTTAGGCAGCATTTCACAGCCAAGGTAGGGACATCTGCATAACGAGGTGGAAGCACTCTAAGTTCGGATAGGGGGAGTATTTCAGCATTCCCATAATCAACATAGAAAACGGCCGCTTTTCCTTGTTTTACTTCAACCACCTCGGCCCTGTACCACATTCTATCATCACTGAACTTTGCTAGGCATGGCGTCTTTGAGGAAGGGATACCTTCGAATTCCAGCCCGGTTGCACCGGAATTCTTGTCATTGAGTTCTTTCATAAGATTCTTGAGTTTGCTCCCCATGCTGAGTGGTTGGCACCAGAATTCATGCGGACTAATAAGAAATATCATGCAGACATCCAGCTGAGATCCAATTGGAAACTTGAAACTTTTGTAACAGACACTGGTATCTGAAGCGCAGGATGCAAACGACTGGCTATCACTGGATGAAGCACCATCATCACGTAAAAGATCTGCATCTTGAATACCATCACGTCTACACTTTGAATTTTTAGTCATTGACCGTCCCTTTGGCGGAGTTCTCCTATTACGAGAATCAGATTCGACAGTGACCTGCAGATTGGTCCTGTCACGACCAACAGTGACAGAGCGTAATGAAGAATCACTGTCTTCTTCCAGACACAAGGTGCCGGTCAAGCGACCAAAAACAAGATTGATTTGAAAATTCTCACCCTCCTTGCTAAGCTCAACAGAATGGATGCCATTAGGGCCAACAGATTTCACTTTTGCAGTGAAAAACTGTTCAAGAACCATGTCTTCAAATTTGGCTATATGTTCTGGTGACCAATATCCATGGACATTAGAAATGCCATCAAGAGTACAAAGTATGCCCTGGGCAGGCATTTCCATAAAGTCTGGTTTGGTCACCTTGATCAAATGTCTGGCCACAACCTCAACATTGCCATAATCCACAAAAAAAACTTCTACAGCACCATCTGAGAGCTCACCTGAAATTAAAGAAAAAGTAATTTATTAGCTGCAGATAAAAATACAACTGCCAATCTAAAAATCAAAACAATCGGGTTTCATATAGTTCTAAGGATACAGATCCCCAAATAGAAGTCAAATTAAATTTTAACTGATGTCATTTTTATCGGAAAATTACAGAACTGAAATTAACCACAAAAGCCCATATATAAAAAAAAAAAAAATCTTAAGCAATAAAAACATGGTTAAAGCTAGAACTTAAATTTGAAAGAAAGAATTATTTTTAGTCATCAATTAGTAAAATGCATTCAAATTTTAAGCAAGAGTGTCCAAAATGCAAACCACTTTTTAAAATAGTGTGACAATGAGGCATTTTAGCATGCTTGCTATTTAGCAGTGACTGACCTTTTGTATATAGGTGGGGGGAACTTTATGTCGGGTTAATTAGCATTGGAGCTAGACACATTACAGTGAATGCATATATTATGTGCTTATTTCTCACTCAAAAGTTGAAGAATCTTTATTTGAAATTTTCTTTCAAATTAGTTATTAAATGTCAGATCTATGAAGAAGATTGTTGAGCTATACAAAATTCCACAAGTGGTATCAGAGTTTCAAATCAAAGACTACCAATAAAAAAAAATTTTAATTTTTAAAAAACTGGTAATAATGTATAAAAATTTGAAGGAATTTATTTTGATGGAGACAAGTCTTATTAAGTTGTAAATAAAGCAAATTTATTTTTTTTAAATTTCAGTTTCTTTATAAACATATTTAAAGTACAAGTGTTCAAATTAAATTGAAATCAAAATAAACATACCCACTTCCATTCATTTAAATAAAAAAGCAAAAATTTTAAATACTCAGTACAATATAATTACTTACGGTTGACTTTAGCTCTATACCATAGCTTATCCACACTATACTGAGCCACACAAGGCTGGCCAGGAGAAATAAGTTTTAATGTTTCATCATCAGGTTGAAGTTTAGAATAATGTACATGTATTTTGTTAGCAAGGTGACCAAATGCTGCAGCATATTTTGTTCCCTGACAGTGAAAGTATTCCGGGTCAGTAACATGGGTTACCATAACACTCAATACTGTGCCCACTGGCAACTCAGGACTCTTGAAGCCATATGTAAAAGATCCAGATCTGTGAAAGTAAATAGACAAAATTAAATAAAATAAAACTGTTCTCAACCATGAGAACATTATATAATCAGATTAAATGGTTGGATTATAGATATGAATTTACATTGAATAGCTTTCCTTTAAAGTTTTATTAAGTAAGCCTTCATACAGGCTAAGCTATCTGAAGAGTTTTAATTCATTAAGAGAACAAGTTGTTTAATTTTTTTTTTTAATATTACGAGCATGCTTAAGATTATTTAGATTTTCATTCCCCTCAAAAAGTATCCTAGGTAAATTTCTTAAGTTGTTAATTCATATTTAAGACATTTTAAAATATAGGCTGAAAATATACAAAATATTTATGAAGAAAATCCTACTAAGTTCAGCAATAAATTGCATTTTTGTTTTTTCTGTTTCTAAATAGATGTTCACTGTTATAGCAGAAAAATACATTCAGACAATCAAAAGTGACTAAAGCAATCCTTACACAGCAAATTAATAGAACTTTGAAAGTTTAAAAACCTATCCATATAAACTAAGTTGCAATCAATAAAGAAATATAATTCTGAACATTTTATGTATATTTCAACCACAATGAGGAATTAGCTTTAGCTGATCAGCCAACATTGATGTGTCCATGTTTAGGAGTCAATAGAAGAATATTGCTTATGAGTTTGTTCTTAGTGCATATACTGTATACCTTGCTAGTTTTGAATGATTTGTAAGAGGAGAACTAAAAGGCTGTACTGTTACTCTTTTGTACAGTGTTGCTTCTAGGACTTTTTGTTCAAAACAGCATGTTGGATTCTTGTTCCCATCTAGTTTTTTCTCCAGACACTGCATTAGAATCAAAGTGGTGCAGCCATACTGTAATATCCATATGTTTATAACTTGAAAGAATTCCCATTTTACACACAATTGTTCAATATGCATTGAAACATAGTAGCGGCATAAGCCATGCAAGCGGTTCACTCAATTATGCGGCATTACATCCATTTTCAATAAATTTTTATACGATTTACTTTGGGCCATACTTTTCTAATCCACTTTCTGGGGGTTAAATTAAAAACAATAAACTAATTATACTACCAAAGATCTACCTAGGCCATAGTTCTTTCATCCAATATTATGTGTCACAAACAAGAAATGTTGGGCACTGCTAGAGAAGTAGAAACAAACACATAAGTAACATTCTATGAACTTTTACACATGGCAACACCAATGTTGCCCAACCAGTAAAAACATACAATTGTTAGCTCTGTGCAGACACTGGATGACATCTAAAAGGACTTACCAAGAGCAATAACCAATAGAGACAGATGAGAGAGAGTCAAGAAAATCTATGATATCAGCACATCATAATGTGATTATCTTTTGAAATGAAAGTTATTTTACAAAATATCCCAAACAATATTGTCTAAAAATTGTTCATATTATCTAAGAATCTAACATTTTCACATGTCTTAATGATTTTTAAAATCCTGATTAAAAAAAAAAAAAAAAAAAAAAAAAAAAAAAGAGAAATACATACCTTGTTTTAACAGACACTGGGGTATTGGAGTAGCCATCTACCCCAGATATAACAGGCATCATATTGACTAAGCTAATTTTGTTACATCTGAAAGAAAAAAAATTAGAGGAATAAGTCAAAAATACATTTGCTGTAATAGGAAATAAAAATTTGAAATACTTGCATAAACTTTTCATTAATTCCATTAAAAAAAACAACAAACTTAACTTTTTATTTTTTGCTCCCAAGAGAATTTTTGCCATGCGTCTCATAAGGTGATCAAAGCAATGTAAGTTTCTATTAACAGCTGGTTAGCCTTCACAAAACAGATCTTCTTTTGAGAAAATTGAATTAGATTTTTTTATTTAATGGCATATCAACCCTTGTAGGTTACTAAATGCCAAACCCTATTTATAATATATTTTTAAATGAATAGTTTGTAACTCCACTTAAAAAAAAAAAAAAAAAAAAAAAAAAAAAAAAAAAAAAAAATGGGTGAGCTCACTGGGTTTGCACACAGTTAAATGGTTATAAGTATTGCTATCTAACACTAATTCTATTAAATAACAATCCTAGTAAAAGGATTGAATAGTTCTATTTGATTCTAACAGGTACAACTAGTCAATGAGCTGTCAAGCAGAAATTTGGAATTTTGACAACTTTTTTTTTTCATGGTTTGAGACTCAAATTCTTAAAGTACTTTTTCTCAGCGTTCTGGAATGGGCTCACTTTTATTTCAACTCCAAATATTTACCGAGTTTTTCAGGTTTGAAGTTATGGAAAGTTTCAGATTTTTGTAGCTGTGTAAGATTTCATGTTTTGATAATGCTAGAACTGAACACAACTAGATTTTTGCTGCATATACAGTAAAAATTGACGAAGACAAATCATGGGGGTTGAATAGTACCAAAGAGGTATACAAGTTAATTAAAAGAAGATTGGTTCACTAGGCATTAACATCTGTGTTTTTTTAAGGCAAAATTTGTCATTTCATAAAGAACAAAATTTTTTTTTTTTTTTGTTTTAGTCCCTAATTTCAGTCCAACTGTCAAACTTTTACTAAAGATTGAGAAAAAGTCCCAAGATGATTTTTCTTTGAATTTTTCAACATCAAATTATGAGTCATCAAGCTATCTTGGCATAATTATTTGAAAAAATAAAAAAATAAAAAATAATATTCTTGGAAACATTTTCAAGAGGAAAATTTTGTACCTTGATTTTCCTGCAATCCCCCCCCCATATGAAATAAAGACCCATGATATACCACAAATAGCAAAACCGATCTTATTTTTGACCAAATTTTATGATTTATAACTGTTTTAGCGGGTGCCAAATATATTTCTAGCACCAATAACTCAATATATGGCAGTTCTGAGCACGTAAGCTGTAATTTACGATACATTTGGCCAATTTCCAAGCCAACAATAAGTACATATAAAAGAAAAGTGCACAAAAAATCTACTAATTCATCCTGTGATCATCAATTTTTCATACAGAGTACTATGGCATATACATAAGAGGGGCCCCAAGTAAACCATTCTGTGACAAGAGATGGTCGGGGGGGGGGTACATAGCTTAACATTGTGTGGAATTGTTGAATGTAATCCAATGTTGAACTGTTTTGAAAAGAATAATAAGAGTCATAATCCACTGAGAAGAAGTCAAATTCTCTAGCACAAACACTTACAATTTGTGAGCAAGATCTACACCTTTAAGAGAATGGCAAAATGGATGATTATGATGTATACAAAAGGTGTCACCCAGGAACCCAAGACATCAATAATTTACATCCTCTTCACAATTTACTTTGATGTTTTGGTTGGATCTTAAAGATTTGTTACCATACAACAGCAGCATACCTTTCATAGTTGGAAGTAAAATAATATCTCAAATCCTTTTGCTAGAGCTTTAGACTTTCTGAAGCAAGCAAAGGAGGAAATTCAAGTCAAAGTGAAAGAACAAACATCAATTACATTGGAGAAACTTGATCCGACTGGCCATGATGGGACATCTATAAGGAGTAACATTTGTCAAGGCTATGCTGAACACCAGTAATTGGACACTACTAACCCAGGGAATTGATAATTTAGAACTAAGATCAGAGATTGAAGAAATAATGTTGAACATGGCTGTCATCTTAATCAATTCAAATAAGAAAGTAAGGATTGTCCAATACAGAGAGTTCTGCCAAGAGACATACCTTCTTGTAGCATCCATTTGCTGGATAGAATTCAGCCTGAGTGCACACATTGTTTTAACTGATTGAAGAAAATTACAATAATGATCCCAATTTTACAGTGTAGTATTGAGGTAAACAAATTCCTGAGACAATATTGTATCAGTTATGCAAGGAAAACTAGCCAGTTTGAAAATCTATCTGATTGCATCAACAGACTGAGATGAGAGTGACCCAATGGTGATGAAAATCCAAGAACATTTACAATGCTTCCATTGCAAAACCAAAGGTCATACAACACGAAATTGTAAGGAGCTTAAGGCTGCAATTCATAGCTGTAATAGTGAATATGAGGCATTGTTGCACATTTTAACCAGCGATACATTGTGATAATCTTTTTGATCAAATAAATTTCTCCTTGTTCAGTCTGATTTAGGCCCATATTTTAAGATCCATTAAGTAATTTTTTTTAGCTTCCTTTGATTTCATACTTTCTATAGAACTTAGATTAATTAAATTAATCAACAGAAAAACATTTAACTTGGGTGGTGGGGTAATGTTTCTTGACCAGCAACTGATATGATTGTTAGTCCTTTTGTATACATTCATATAATAGGTTCGAAAGATTTTAGAATGACCTTAAAGGAAATATGAAATAGCATATCATCCCTTAATCCATGTTTAATACTTTCAACTATGATTCCTACTATTTTAGTTAAATTCATTCTTTCAAACACTGCTATACTCAAAATAAAAGTATTATGGGGGGGGGGAGAAAAATATTTTCTTCCAGTTTTGGCAATCACATTGCATGTATATTTACTACCTTTTACTTAAAAATATAGGATTTTGGGGGAGTTTCTAGACATTCCTACAACCTATTTTATTGCTATCAAGCATTTAGCAAGACACAAATATCTGCTTGATCTCCTCTTTCAGCACCCACTGTATCACTCAGGGTCAGAGTGGACCTTAGAGTAATGGTAATGAAAGATTAGTCAACATTCCCAAATTCCAAGACTGAAGCCTCATCACAGATGCAGTTTAAGGTCATATCCAAAACACCAAGAAAATTGATTACTTTGAGCAACAAATTTTCCTATAACTACCTGATAGCAATTGAAATAAGAAGGTAACTTTTTTGCCAACATTGTAATTTTATCCTTATAACCTAATATAAGGTGCGGTTCACATTCTACATGGATTCATAAGAATTCTGATGCAATCAATTATAATCAAAGATAATGCTTTTTCATCTTCTGTAGATGCTGAAGAGTGCTTGACAATCTAAAACAAATGATAGTATCTTATATATTTTGGAAGACAAAGTTTTTTGCTGTTTACAGGATTTTGAAAAAAAGGGGGGGGGATCCTGTAGTCATGATACAACATAAGAATCATTTTTCTACAAGCCATTTCTATCAAGAAATTCATCACATTGAGACTGTTTTTCAATTATATGGTAAAATAAAGTAATATTTCAAATTTTATACTGTAACCAAAATTTTTTTTTTTTTTACTTTGACTTATGATTAAAGTTAAAAAAAAAAACAAAAAAACACACTAATCATTTTTGTATGAGTGGGGATTAAAAAATTAAAAAATGCAAATCAATTTTTTTAAAGAAAAATATCCAACCTAAAGTTAAATATTTTCTCTTATATAAAAGACTCCATAAAATGGTCTTTAAAATAGTTACATTTAAATTTAAAAGCACCTAAATTCCAATATCTTAATCTATCTCATTCTGTTGAAAAGAAAAACTATTCCCCTTATATATATATATATATATCTCTCGAGGACTGAAATCGAGGTAAACTGTATTGAGAATGTTCTATCAAACGGAACAAGGGAGTTACTTCCCCTAGATTAAGTGCATACACTTAGATATTGCAGTTTTAGAATGAATGGAAAAAGAACATCTTTTCAATAAAAAGTTTTCTAGATTTTTTTTTTTCCTTATCTGTTCACCAATATAAATGAAATTTTAGTCTTTTACAAAAGGAAAAATTTGATAAGACAAATTGAGCCAAGAACAAAACTGAAGAACAGTGTAAATCAGTAATAGAACATTCAAATTCCAGATGGTTTTTCAAGTCTAAAAGACATTAAGAACAATAGATTATTACAAAATGTAAAAATTATTCTATTTACAACTACCGTAGTTTGTGTGTTAAACAAAACAACTAACAAAAACAATGATTCTTTTAATCATTAAATAAAAAACTTGTACTATTTTTTAAATTATTTTTACAATATCATTCAGTTTCATAGTTTATCATAAATGGAGCAAATTCTTAATAGCAAGAACTATTTCCTTATCTACATAAATAAAATAATTGTTTAACCTAGTTTATTCAGCTAGCAAACTGCCAATAATGGATAAATCTGTGTTGTCAAATGTTATCTAAAAAAGTTTTATTATTAGATGTAATGTCAGCAGCAAAGTTATTCACATCTAACAGAAGAGTGTTCTCTTTTCTACAAGCAAATGGCTTTCATAACATGGCTACCTTTTGAAGGTTAAAAACATACTGTTTTATATAGGTTATTACTACATGTCTTTCCATCTGGCAGATTAATCAAAACCAGAGATTGCTAAATGACAATGGCATCATTGATAAAATTCCATAATTTCCATGTAGATAATTCTATTACAAATCTTTTAAGAAAAGATCCTTAAATTGCAATAGAAAAATGAAATAATTATTAGATATCTTTTAAAACTAATTGATTTGTTGACTAGTGTCAAAAAGATAAAGTCATTACAGGACAAAGGCAGAGAACAAAGTTTAGAATTTATGATTAACACTAAAACAAGATTAATAAAGGAGGTGCATGTTAAATGTAAAAATCTTAAGATTAATCACAAAATACAACCGATTTGATTGTTATTGAGTATATAAAAATGCCAATGTAATTCAAGATTTAGCCAAAAACATTTTTTCAAAAAGGAAAACTGAAGCTAATTTCTGTTTTAAGACAAACCAGAATGAACAAATGAATACACTGAGAACTTTATAGATTTCTTACAGTTAGATGGCCAGTTCTGTAATGAAAGAAAATGTTTTGTGGTTTGACAAAACTACAATATCACAGATAAAAAATGATTATAAATATTTTTATTGGTATGAGCTACTAATAAACTAGAGTTCAGGCAATTAAATATTTTACTGCGTTTTTTTACTTAATTGAAAATCTATGTCAATTACCATATTAACAAGTTTAAAAAACAAAATTCTAATTTTTAAAAAATGTTCTATATAATATTTGTTTAATGGCAACTCAATATTTGAATGTATCTTTAGAATATCGCAAATGGAAATGTATGCCTGAAAGAATTAGATATATTTTCTACAACAAAGAAACAAAATGCATTTTTTTTTTTATTAAACTTGACATTATCGATTCCAAAAATGACAGTTTTTCACAGTAACAACTGTTCTTGCTGTACTGTATTTGTTCATTTTGAGGAGGGAAAAAAATTTTTTTCTAAGTCAATTTACGATCTTGACTGATCACAAAATTTAGTTAAAGGTTGTAGAAATCCATCAATTTTCAGGTAGGCAAAGCAATTTATGAAAATATGTGCAAAAAAAAACAAAAAAACAAAAAAAAAAAAAAACACTATTGGTTAGGCTTATGATAAAATCAAAGCAATGTTTCTACATCATGGTATTGTTTCAAAAAGTCAGGAATAAAGTCTTTAATATTATAATTAACCTTACTATAATAAAATTGTTTTTAAGAAAAAAATCCTAATTTTATTTGTTTAGTTAAGTGTTCATTTTCCTTTGCTACAAATTATACATGAAAGTATAATTAATTGTGATTTGTATTACACAACAACCAAATGATATTTATGTTCTACAGAATAACTTGATTAAGGAAAAAAAAAAAAAAAACCATTTCAAGGTATTTTGTGACAAATGGGTTTTTTTGAAAAAAGAATTTGGAATCATGGCTGATTTGGATATTTCTAACTAAAAGATACAAGGAGTATACTTTAAAAGGGTGTATATTTACCTCTGTATTTTAGTAGTAATTGTGTCCTTTTATTATTTGCAGAATTTTCTTTTTTGAGTTGTCTAAGATTATAAGCAAATGAATTCAATTTTTGGGATGTTACTGTCATTTATGAATAAAATTATCAATATGACAATTATACATCATTTTCAATTTATAAATTCCTGTGCCATTACAAAACCATTTTGCTTACTCTCCTATCAATACATAAATCCATAATCAAAACTATTTCACATGAAAATTTATAATTAGCCATTTTGATAACCATTTGTTTTTTTATCTATCACTTCCATTCATAATATTAAGAAATGTAAATAGACATTACAATATTAACAAAAAATATCACTAGTGACTCAATTAGTAACCATATCTTGCATTTATAAAAATTACATATATTTATTATTCCCAAGTGCCAATTGTTACAAACTGAAGTTTTTGTTTGCTTTGTTTTGTTTTTTTTAAATCAAAATCAATGGTTGAATACAAATTCTTATAAGTTTCATAACTTAATGACAAAAGTTTTTCATGAACTTGCTAAATTTAAAGTAAAACCTTTTTCAAATATAAAAAGATTGAAGAAACTGAACTACAATTAATGTGGCAATTTTTTTTTTAAACACTTGCATCCTAAATGCAATCAAATTTGATTTATTTTTTTTATTTTTTTTTATTTAATATTGTTTAAAAGAATGAATTAAATTATGAAATATCTTTAATGTAGACCAACTTAAAAAAGAAATCTCATAGTACTGTTAATACACAATATTTCTTAAATCCTATCATATTGCAAAATGATTTTTAATGAGCAGATATAAATTCATAAGAGATAAAAATGTTACATACGAAAAAAAAAATGAACATTTTGGTGGGTGGGAGGAAAAATTTCCTAGATTTTAAGGAAAAAAAAGATCAATTAACAATTACAATCTGTCCCCTCCCTTTAAGTTATTTTTAAAGTTTAGATTTTTAAGAAAAAGATCATACGTGGTGCATTCAATAAGTTTCCAGACTTTTTTTGTACAGGGATTTAAAATTGTTGTAGACTCTTGAAAATTCAGTATGTTATTGCTATACATCTTATGAGATGACTGACCAATTTATATATTTCAGGTTCCAATGAACAGCTACAGCAGCAATTGGAATACACCCTACTAAAGCCTGATTGTCACAGCTGGTGAATTTCAAAAATGCTATCTGGATGTGAGGACACTTTAGAACGATATGCAATAAAATTCTTTTTTAAACTTGGAAAAAAATGCCACAGAAATGTATGGAATGCTTCAGACTGCTTTTCAACCATCTTGCATGAATCAAGCATCAGTTTTTGAGTGACAAGAGATTCAAGGAAGGCAGGGAGTCTGTGAGGGATGATGAGGTGTGGGAGGAGTAAGGAAGTCAGAACACCAGAGTTGATTGGCCAAATAAAGAATTTCATGGATAAGGACCGTCGTGTGTCTATAGAGACAATAAGTGCACAGTTTGATGTCAGTGTGGGAACTGTACACACAATTATTCGCGAGGAACTGTCATTATGAGACAATTGAGGAGATGAAAGAGGTTGTGACAAAGGTCATTGACACGCTCACACAAGAGGACTTCCATGGGGCCTTCCAGAAGTTGTTGGAACGGTACAACAAGTGCATTGCAGCCGGAGGAGATTACTTCGAAGGGGACTATGTGTGTACTATCAATAAAAGTGCCGACACGAAAATAGTCTGGAAACTTATTGTATGCTCCTCGTACATAAGTAAACCACTTGATTAAAAAAATTTTTTACTTTAAGGTTTTATTTTAAAGGATTTGTAGTTTGTTTGTTTTTTTCGGGGGGGGGCTCAATTTATGTTCATACTTTGTTAAAATACATTTTTCAATAACAAAACAACTCTAAAAGGGGGAGGAGTAATACATTTGTTTTCAATATTTTAAAATTTAGATAATAAACACTAATAAATTTTTACGATTTCTGATAGTAAAAACATTTTCAGTGGCAAAATGTATACAACTCCTAAAATTAAAATCTGATCAGTAACAATTTTCAATTTCAAAAAAGTGACAATGTTTCCTTCTTCAAATCAGATCTTTTTAACAGTATTGGACAATATATTTGGCTCTGTATTTTAGTAACTAAATACACAAACACAGAAATTGAATCATTAGAAAATGTTTTCAATGCAGATGCAACAAGTTTCTAAAAGAAAATTTACATCATGTCTAGACTAATTTCTTCTAATCCCATTTAACTACTTTCATACTTTAAAACCCTTTTATCATAATACTTTTTTTTTTTTTAAATAAGAAAAACTTATAAACTTAAATACAAAACATTTAGAATGACATAAAGGGCCAAAGTATCCCCCAAATTAAACTAGCTGATTCTGGTAACTTTAGAGGTGGGACAAAATTTGCAAAAGAAATTAACATATCAAAAACAAAAAAATAATTGAAGAACTCTTAAAAGTAACATTTTCACCTGCTTCTAATGTCATTCATTAAAATCCTGATCTTAATTCTAAATGCTCTATTAAATATTAGAAACTGATAGGCGAGGTGGGGAGAACAATCACAGCACAAAGTCATTCAATTTAAAACCTTATAGAATTAAAATAATTCAACTGTGCAATATAAATGAAAATGTCATTTTTCTGGCTTATTAAATAAATAAATAAAAAAAAAAAAAAAAAAAAAACCCAGATGAAAGAAGGTTCCATGGCAAGTAAGATGGTTTCAGATTGAATGCATCTGACTTATTGAGGGCTTGGGAATTTTTGTTTTAACATACAATCCGAACATTTAAAAGAAAAAGACTTATTTAAATTTAAAACAATTCATATATTTATTTAGCGAGTTAGTTGCATTCCATCGAAGGCCCTAATCCATACAAATTTAATTGCAGCTAACTCACTTATCGGGATTTAGCACCTCGTGTTTTAACATTGAGTGAACCTCCCTTCAATTTGAAGTTCTCCGGCATTATTTTGGTTAAACGCATAAAAAAAATTTTTAAAAATTAACAAAAATAATGGGTAATATTTGACGTAAAAACTTCGATATCATCACAAGGTATCAAAGTCCCCCCGCTCCAATAAACCTGACACTACTACATTTTGGTCAGAGTCAAAAGAAGGAAAAACATTTCGACCCTGACCACAGAAATCCAATATCTCTTTTACATTTTTTTTTACGTATTGAAAACAAAAAATAAAATAAAAAACTGTAAAAAAAAAAAAACAAAAAAAAACAAAAAAAAAACACACAGACTTAACGAGCAGAAAAAAAAAATTCTAGAAGTTTTTCGTGTAATAAATGTTTATAAGTCATTATTTCAGATATTTAAGCGAAGAGATTAATGAAGATTAAAATCTGTAGTTCAATCCCTGGTAAATCCAAGAAGCAGTATTCTGATTTTACACGCACAAGAAACTACTATTATCTTCATTTTGTTTTATCAAATAAATACTTAGTATTTAATTCATTAAAGCACTAGGAAAATCTGTGACAGCATATAAGATTTATTATTATATTTCTGATAGCCGAAATAAGCCTTCATTTTGATTATAAAAATGGTTAATACTACAAAAGCTGCAACATAATTCGTTATTTGAAAATGAATTGACGAGGACACTGAAGAAGAGACTTGTCGTCTAACGACATGACTTCCTTTTTATGTTTTTACGTAGTGCACGAAAAAAGAAACTTCATTCAATACTTTTTAGTGAATCATATCAAGTGTCTGTACAATTTTAACACGTTAAATCTAGACATGTGTCAATTACGTACTTAACTAAAGAAAATTAGTAAAATAAAAAAAAGGGTGTGGAAATAAACGACTTATTTAAGGTTTTAAATTTAAAATGGTTTTTGTTATTTTTAGCGATTTTTTTTAAATCTAAATTCGACATCATTTCATAAATATACAAAAGTCGTAGCTGGTTAAGTACTAAGGAATAACAGGTGTGTAATAAAAATATTCACGCCTAAAGAAATATACTTTTTTATATTTTTTAATTTTTATTTTTTCGTAAAGTTTATAATCATAAAATAAAAACAAAAACATTTTTCTGCTATCTTAAACGGCACAATGAATATTGGAGATTCAAAGAAATTCTTAAAAAAAAAAAAATTGACGAAAGTAACTCCAAAAATCAGATTAAGATTAACTTAAATTTTTTGTAAGGAGAAAGCAATTTAAGTTTTATCAATTGAATTAGAGTATGGGGGGGTAAAGACGTCAATATGAATACAGGGTGTTATTTTAAGGGTTTTTTTTTTGTTGTTTATAACAACATATTAATACGAGGGTGAAAAAAAAATCATAAATCTTTTATCTTGGATAGACGAGAAGAAGAAAAATGTATATCTACGTCGACGAGTTGGGAATATCGTGGGAGCTTCTTAAACGTATTGGTAGATTTTATATGAACCATCCTTATAATACTCACAGCCAAATCAAATAGGGTGAAAAAAAATAAAAATAATAATAATTGAATAAATTATGATTTAAATACTGAAAGAAATAAAATGTGCATCTGGTAAATCAAATAAGTTGTGGATTTATGGGGTTTTTTTTTTTTTCAATTCGATATTTTACAAGGCTGGTTTTAATATTTCTAACTTCGAGAAAGCGCTAATTTATATAATAAAACTTTAGATGCATGAATAAGAATGTTATATTAAATGAATAAATAGTTTTAAAAATATATGTATAAAAAAAATAATAAATACTTTAAGAGTTTTCGGGGAAAAAAAAAAAAAAAAAAAAAAAAAAAATCAATTAACACTTTGTTTATTGGCCAAGAATGGCACTTATGTACGAATTACAAAAAGAAAAAAAATGATATTTTAAGACCAAACAAAAACATAGAATTGTTTAAGAATAAAATTTAAAAATACACAAAAATATAAATTCTAGTGAATGGTTTACACACAGAAGATGTGTACGTAAATGTATATATATTTATAATTTGTTGGATAAATTTAGAAATGAATAAGACTTGAAAATAAAACAATCAATTGTCACCACGAAAAAAGAAGAAGAAGAAAAAAGAAGAAGTGGAGCGAATATTCCTCCTGATTTCATTTTTACTTACCAATAAATCCATGCTTTCTAAATGCGGGGGAAAAGGTTTGTAAAAAATAGGGGGAAAGATAATCATAAAGTGTAAAAAAAAGATCTCCCGCGTCGCGTCGCCATAACTCACGCCAGTAGAAACAAGCCACCTGACAGAGAATTAGAGGGAAGACAGCATACAAAAGTAGTAGGCTCACGTATTAATAAAATATTATTTCTCTCGTTTTTATTTATTTTGGGCTATATTTATTTAATAAATAATTAAATAGAAACTTACGTGTAATTTTAAGCCGATATATGACCTGTAAGTTCATGAAAATAACTAGCAAAGAGGTTATCGCTTGTTGCTCTCTTCCCTTGTGAAATGGGAGATACCGTGTCGACTTCCGGTGGCCGGTTCTCTTGGCACGTTGGAAAAATAAAATTCGGAAAGGTGATTTCAGAATGGAGAAATTAACAATATTGGGGGAAAACCTAGAGGGGAAAAATTATGAAAGAAGAAACAATTCTTTTCCCTAATATTTTTAGAATTCTGCTTTGAAATGCCTTCTCTTTTTCTTCGTTAAAGCCGCAAATCATTTTTCTGTTTAAATTTTTTAAATTCAGAATTAATTTTAAAATTAATTCTTTTTTTTAACTCAAATGTTTCATTTATTCTAACTCACCTAAATATCGCTCTCAGGTGGAGTAGGGGGTGCTCTACTCCATGTAAAGTCGCTTTGTATAGAATTTTATATTATTATTTTCAAATGTTATGTCTAAAATTGATAATTATTTATTTTGATGATAAGAATTGTCACTGGCAGACATGTGAAGGATTCTTCCTATTATTGTTAAGAAAACTCAGGAAAACTGTAATTAGCAATTAATAAACCTGGACTTATCTCCCTTGAATATTTATTAATTATTATCAATTAAAAATTACTTGAAAGTTGGTGGTTCAAGTGGGCTGGAATTTTTATCATTCTCCAAGTTAGAGAATTTTCATTAAACTGAGTTAGCAAAAATATCACTATAATGTGCCATTTTTGTGTATTATAATAAATAAACCAACATATAGGAATTACATAATTATGATGGGTTCATTGCTTATTTTAGCCTTTTTCTTCAAGAATACTTAAACAGTGAAACAAGAAATATGGACACCTAAAATTTTTATTATTTAGATATTACTCATATTTCTCTATAGAAAATAAAAAAACAAAAATTAGACCTGTGGAGTTTTCACCGGTGAGGACCACTTAAATTACTCATTATATCATACCAGACTCTTCTCCAATTCTTTATTCGTATATTCTCATTTTCTCCCTTATCCCTTCAAATCTTCATTGTACATCCATCTAAATGAGGATTAGTTTCAAATGTGAAAAAGGAATCAAATATTTTCTTCTGCATCCTCTATCTTATCTTTCTAATTCTTTGTAAAGAATTTTAGAATTCTGATGGATCAAAGTTTTTCTTATTTGAAAAGCAGAAAAAAATGTTCATTCATTGTCTCTTGATATATCTGTCTATATCTTCCTTTCCTCTCTCTCTCTCTCTATATATATATATATATATATTGTCATCCACAGACAGACTGTTTTATTCTATCACAGTTCTTCAGTATGGTTAGACATATAAAATACTCCAAGCTGGGATCAAAATCCAGCTGACTTTACATTTGTCAGATATCTTACACCTGAGCTATCGTCAACCTCAGCATAAGCAAAGGTAGTTTTTAGGTATATATTTACATATATACTATCAGCTACTAGAGAGCTCATTTCATAAGAAGAGCTTTGCATTCACATGTATGTGGCAGCCAGCAATCCCTTGCTCAAGTGTCCAATCCATTATATATATATTGCCATCTGTTTCGTTGTACCACGACTCTTCAGACACATGAGATGCTTTAAGCTGAGATCAAAACCCGGCTGACTTTACATCATATATCTTACTCCTTAGCTATCGTCAATCTCAGCATAAGCAAAGGGATTTTTTAGATATATATTCATATGTACATTATCAGCTACCAAAGTGTTCAATTCATGAAAAGAGCTTTGTATTTACATGTATGCGGCAGCTGGTGATCCTTTGCTTGAGTGCTCAACCCACTGGGGTGGGGGCGTATATATTGACATTCACAGGCAGACTGTTTTGTTGTATCACAATTCTTCAGTGGGGCTAGACACACAAGATACTTCAAGCTGGGATCAAAACCCAGTTGACTTTATATCAGTCAAATATATCACCCCTCCACTGCTTATCATATACCTCCCAAATGAAGAGCTATTTGGCTAGGTGTCCTAATAACAGATATATAACAGTCAGCTGAAAACACTTGGATACCAGAAAATAATTTTCATTCAACAAATGGATATGCTATGTCATTCATGCATTTTTAATTGCTTCTTTTATAGTATATCAACTCTTCTCCTCAAAAACTTTTCTTCTTCTGACCAAAGGTTGAAAATAGTTGAGAACAATGAAAAAATAACACAAAAAATATATTCCAATTTAGCTTATCACTGTTGTTCATCTTTTATATATATATATATATATATATATACAAGAGCACGCAATAAGTTTCCAGACTTTTTTCATATGGGCACTTTTATTGATAGTACACACATGAAACTCTAGTCCCCTTCGAAGTAATCCTCTCCGGCTGCAATGCCCTTGTTGTACCATTCCAACAACTTCTGGAAGGCCCCATGGAAGTTCTCTTGTGTGAGCATGTCAATGACCTTCATCACAGCCTCTTTCATCTCCTCAATTGTCTCATAATGACAGCCTCTATGTTTTTCCTTGAGCTTAGGGAATAACCAAAAGTCACAGGAAGCAAGGTCTGGACTATAGGGAGGCTGAGGAACTGTCTTGATGACCATCTTAGTCAAATAGTCTGTGACAAGGATGGAGTTGTGGACTGGTGCATTGTCCAAGTCGAAATGCCACTTACCTGATTTGAAGAGTGTGGGCCTCTTCCAACAGAATCTCTTCCTGAACTCCTTTAAAGCCTCAACATAGTATTCCTTGTTGACTATCTGCCCAGTGGGAACCCAGTGCATGTAGATCATGCCAATGCTGTCAAAAAAAGGGAACATCAAAAGTTTGTGGGCGGATTTGCTCTGTCTAGCCTTCCTGGGTCTGGGAGAGCCAGCATGCTTCCACTGGGAACTCTGTCTCTTGGTCTCTGGGTCATAGCAGTAGATCCAGCTTTCATCGTAGGTCACCAGAGCATCAAGAACTGCGGGATCTGAATTGATCAGCTCGACCATCTCCCTGCTGTCATGACAACGTCTTTCTTTCTGATCTTCTCTGAGCACCCTAGGGACAAACTTAGTGCAAATCTTCCATGTCTTCAGTTCCTCGTGAACAATTGTGTGTACAGTTCCCACACTGACATCAAACTGTGCACTTATTGTCTCTATAGACACACGACAGTCCTTATCCATGAAATTCTTTATTTGGCCAATCAACTCTAGTGTTCTGACTTCCTTACTCCTCCCACACCTCTCATCATCCCTCACAGACTCCCTCCCTTCCTTGAATATCTTACGCCACTCAAAAACTGATGCTCGATTCATGCAAGATGGTTGAAAAGCAGTCTGAAGCATTCCATACATTTCTGTGGCATTTTTGCCAAGCTTAAAACAGAATTTTATTGTATATCGTTCTTCTAAAGTGTCCTCACGTCCAGATTGCATTTTTGAAATTCACCAGCTGTGACAATCAGGCTTTAGTAGGGTGTATTCCAATTGCTGCTGTAGCTGTTCATTGGAACCTTAAATCATAAAAATTGGTCAGTCATCTCATAAGATGTAAGTATAGCAATAACATACTGAATTCTCAAGAGTCTACGACAACATTAAATGCCTGTACAAAAAAGTCTGGAAACTTATTGAATGCACCACAGATAATCTTTTTTACAAAAATCTAAACTTTAAAAATAACTTTAAAGGGAGGGGACAGATTGTGATTGTTGATTGATTTTTTTTTTTTTTCAAATTTTTACCTGTGTGAGAATTCTAATTTAGGAAAATTTTCTTCCCTGATCCCTACAACCCACCAAAATTTTCATTTTTTCATCTTTTAAACCAAAATCTAAGCAAATTCTTTCAATATCCTTGAAATCATTGTGTTGAATCTTTTAAGCTTCTTTAACCATTTTTTCTCTTTTTGTCAGTAAAACAAACAAAGACAAAAAAATGGACTTAAACCAACACATAAAGTTTGAATGAATAGAGGTAGACATACATATATTAAATACTTTATTGCAAGTTCATGTATTTTGCTGTAAACAATTATAAGAATAAAACTGTTGATTGTTTTTTAGACCTTTACAAATAGGAATTTTATCTGCACTAATATTATGAAAGGGCAGTTTTCAATGTCCTAAACACATTTATTGATAAACTTGGCTAGAAATGTAATACAATGAAGGACTCTGGGTGATTTTGTTTAAATAGTTTATTGTTTCCTTACTAGATTTAGAGATCAGCCATAGGACGGAGGAAAAGAAGGAATATTTATGGTTTGAGGCAGTCACAGAGATAGAGAGAGAGAAAAAGATTATAAGGGAGGAGCAAATAAGAAGGGGGGGCTCCCCAAGTCTAGGTAAGGATAGCAGTGAATGTCCATGTTAAAAAGAGAAATGTATCAGCAGAAAATTGTCCGACAGCTGTAATTGCTAAAAGAAACTCAAATGGAAAAGCCATTAGGGTGGATGCGAAATAGAAAAGAAGAAAAGAAAGTTAGTTGGACATGAGATGTGATGATGTGAAGGTGAACTGAAAATTACATCACTCATTTTTGGGTGAGCTCCCCATAGGGGGCAACCAACCCCAAGGCGGTGGGCCAGGTAGCCCTGAAGAAACAATCAGAGTATCCAGAAAACTACAGCAAATGAGAAAGATAATATCAAGGTCCATGTCTGCCTCTATCATTCTGTGACAGTTTGTTTCTCTCAATCAAAAGCAGTTGACTGATTTTCACACTCTGTTTCTCTCTTATTGGCAACCACCAGGAAAGGATGGTTGCAAATAAACTTCATATCAAACAAAAAAACAGACAGTGCTTTGTGTGGTTGTCACTTTTTGTCTTGGTAAGGTTACAATGGGGGTCCAGCTGGAACTGAAGGTGTAGTGCTACATTTATAGACCAATTAAAACTGGGGCGGTACAAATATCTATGTGATGCCATAGCGCTACAAGGATCTGCTGAGAACCAATGGGGTGCAAGGGTCTATTTGGTGCTGTACCATTATAAAACATCTATTTGAGAACCATAGCATTACAAAACTACAGAAACCTTGTAAAATCGTTGGACAAAAAGAAATTGCAAAATATTCAGTTATCTGCTCTTGAGCAAATTTCTTTGCCAATAGTTCTTTGAATATTAAAATACCTTCTTACTATAAAAACTGAAATTAACAAGAGTCAGAATAAAAACAGAGGACAGGAAAAATCCTATCTTTTGTTCTCAGGCAAATCCTATTCAAAGAAAAAGCTGAAGATCCCATCGTCATTTTTACATCTGTCGACAAATTGGTTCTATTTCATTTAAAAATGAAATTACCAACAAACTAATCTCATACATATCACGTATATCTGTTTAAATGTGAGCAAACAAATGACTGATGTAAAATTGTTACTGTTACATACCAATACTTGAAACCATTTAGCTTTGTGCAAACAAATGATTAATTGTAAATACAATGATTTGTATTGGATAAAAATACTTGAAACCATTTAACTGTGTGCAAAAAAAAAAATGAGCACAGGCTCTTTTGGAAATGTTATCATGAAAATGTGTTTACAAATCATATATATTTAATACATATGTATAGACTGTATTTGGCATTAATTAATCTACAATGGTTGATATGCCAGATAACCAAACTAAACAAAACCAAACCAGAGTGGTAGACCCCGATAGGGTCCTATTTGGGGTCAAATAGAACTGTTTGATATTTAAACTGTATTTGAACAAATGACTTTTGCTGAATTGAATTGTAAGAAATGGAGCTGTTTGATAATTTTAACTGTGTGTAAACAAATGACTGATGTTTTATTGAATTGTTAGTGATACATAGCAATACTTGGAATCATTTAACTGTGTACAAACAAATGAGTAATGTTGAATAGAATGATTAATGTTAAATAGCATTTCTTGAAACTCTTTAATTGTATATCTAAATTGAATTATTGCCATTACAGAGCAATACTTGGAACAATTTGACTGTACAAATCAATTGCCCAGTCGGCTGGGGCTGTAGAATACACCGACTGCTTCTCTGCAGAGGGGTAAGACCCCCCCCCAACGAGTGTCCTGGATATGACACTAAACAATCTGATGGTGAGGTTCCAGCAATGCTGGAGCTTTGGGGAATGCGGAGTACCCCTTTATTGCCATTGCTCCCTGGTCCACTCTGGCCCGGAGTGGTAGCACCTTATATGGGTCCTATCTATGGGTTAAATAGAACAAAACCGTGCTTCTTTCACTATACTGATTTTTGCATTTAAACTGCGTATTTATGCTAAACTGAATTGTTTAAAATAGAACTGTTTAAACATTGGAACTGCGTACTAGTGCTACACTGAATTGCTCGAAATAGAACTGTTTTTGACGACTAAACTGTGTACTTATGCTGAACTGAATTATCTGAAAATAAAACTGTCTGACATTTAAATCTGTGTATTGCCCAGTCAGCTGGGGCTGTAGAATACACTGACTGCACCTCTGCAGAGGGGTAAGACCCCCACCCCCATAAGTGTCCTGGATATGACACTAAACAATCTGATGGTAAGATTCCAGCAGTGCTGGAGCTTTGAGGAATGCGGAGTACCCCTTCATTGCCATTGCTCCCAGGTCCTCTCTGGCCTGGAGTGGTAGCACCTGATAGGGCCCTATCTATGGGTTAAATAGAACTAACAGCATACTTATGCTAAAATGAATTGAGTAAACTGAATAGCTTGAAATAGAAACGTTTTTGACAATTAAACCGTACTTACACTTAAACTGTTTGCTTATGCATAACTGAATTATTTCAAATAGAACTGTTTTTTTGACATTAAAACTGTATTTACACTTAACTGAATTATTATATATAACTGCTTGAATAGTTTGAAATGGAAATGTTTTTGACAATTAAACTGTGTACTTATGCTAAACTGAACTGTTTTCAATAGAACAGATTATTTACATAAAAATGGATTTGGCGTTAAATAACCTACAAAGGTTGATATGCCATAAAACCCACCAAACCAAACCAAACCAAACCATGTACAAATCAATGAATAGTGTTGAATAGAATTAGTGTTAAATAGAAATACTTGTAACCACTTCACTGTGTGCAAACAAATGATTAATATTGGATAGAATTATAAGTGTTAGATAGCAATGATTGAAACCATTTAACTGTGTAGAATCAGTGGCAATACTAGTGTGCAAACAAATTAGTTTTAGCTCATTTAAAAATGAAATTACCATCAAAATAATCTCTTACATATCATATATATTGATTTGAATATGTGAAAAACAAATCACTGATGTTAAATTGCTGGTGTTACATGGTGATGCACAAAACCATTTAAAGAGAAAAAAAATATGAGCTCAGGTTCATTTAAAATTGTTATTAAGAAAATGTGCTTACAAATTATGTATATTTAATATACAAGTATAAATAGTATTTGGCATAAAACCAAACCAAACTAAACCATCATTTTGCCATCAATTATATCTTAGATCCCAGTTGATTCACTTATGTTTATTCTTTTTTGAAGATTACACCATCATTTATATAAAGATATTTCTTAATAATTCAAACAGAAATCTACCTTTACTATGTTAGGTTGGCTTGGTTGGTTGGTTGGTTGGTTTTATTGCATATCAACCCTTTTGGGGTTATTTAATGCCAAATGTCATTTTTGCAAGCAATTATATGGTTTCAAGTAAATTTTTATTTGATTATCATTTGTAAACAATTATAGCTTCAAGCAATTAATCTGGATACAAATAATTCACTCACAGTTGTTTGGTTTCAAGTAGTCCTATCAAATAATATCTAATTGCAAGAAATTATATGGTTGCTTGATTTTATGGCATGTTAACCCCTGTTGGGTTATGCTAAAGTTAGTTTAACAGTTATGGCCTTTAATTATATAAAGTACAGAAATATATCTTCAATCATTTCAAACAAGTAAATACTTCATATTTAGTAACAATAAGAATTTTTTAAGAGCCAATATATTAATGTACTTTAAAACCATCTTAAACATTACCTCAAACAGATTTACTAGACTAATAAATGTGATCCTTGCAAGTATTACCTCTCCAGATCAAAGTGGACCTGAGAGTAATGCCAACAAATGGGTGATTCAATATTACCTAGAACTGGAGCTTCACCACCAGATGCAGTTTAATGGTGTACCCAGGATAATTTACTCTGAGAGAAAATGTAAATAATTTACCTAGTTTTAATCAGCCCAATCAGATGGGGCTATAGAATACACCAACTGCATCTCTACCGAGGGGTAAGACCCCCCCATCACCACCTCTCAAACAAGTGTCCTGGATATAACATTAAACCATCTGATGGTGGGGTTCCAACCCAGGAGAATATGGATTATCTTTTCATTGCCATTGCTCCCTGGTCCACTCTGACCAAGAGTGGTAGCACCCGATAGGATCCTGTCTATGGGTCAAATAGAACTGCTTGTTATTTAAATTGTGTTCAAACAAATGACTTACATTAACTCAAATGGTTAGTGTCACGTGATAGCTCACGGAGACGAAGAGGTAAGACTGATACTATCCTCCCGTGTTGAATTAGCACTATCTAGCAGTCAAAAAGTGACCGTTAAGAGAGAATGTGGGTCACAGAGGGGATAAACAGATGTTGGTACTTAGTGACCTCAGGTCGCCGGACATCGGAAGGGGAAAGAGAGAGAAGCCAAATGATTGGCTGGGACCCCAAAACGGAAGTGGGGCTCCCTTCCCCTCAGCGGAAGTAAATAGGAAGAATTTAGTTTTTGAGCAGGGTTCATAGCGGGCAGACGAACCATAGCCACTTTACTCCGGGTTGAAGACAAAAGATTAACTGAGACATGAGAGACCCGAGTCCCTCAAGCCAGTACTAAAAACAGAACAAAGTCTATTAGCCCGTAAAAGAAGAACGATTCTCCAATGGAACCCCGTCGAAAATAAGATAAGTAACTTTGGGGACATTTTTCCTTTATACCCAAATTTCGTTTACCACTCTCTCTCTCTCTCTCTCTCTCTCTCAATTTGAAGAAAGACAAAAGCCAAGAAAAGACATTTATATTCGTGGACTGTCCAATTATATGTTTTGACACTCTGAACGTGTATATATAAGTAGTAAAGGATTTTATGTATTTTCATGTTACCATGTGGTCTATGTTGTTACTTCATGCTTTCTTTTCAGCTTCTATTCGCCTTATGTTATCTTGCTTAGAATTGTCCTATTAATTCCTAAAGTATCACACGGGAAACCGGAGTTGCCGACTACTATAATATTAATATTATTACGACTAAAACCTGTAGGCCCATATTCTTCTGTTGTCTAAGGGGAAGAAGTTTAGCGGCCTGGTGGGTGTGTGATAGTGTGAAATTTGGAACCCCTTTGCCAGCGGTGGTCAGTCTGGCCCTAAATTAATCCCTCACGTAATATGCCAGTTCTTATATGCCTGAGAGAAAAACTCTGAACAGGACTTATTCTGTAGGGGATCAAGTGCCAACCTGCCCCGTCTTCACACGTGCGAAAATAAAGTCCCGTTTTGGGATTTTAGTCAATTTGCCGTCACAGTTAGAAATAGAACAGTTTCATCATTTAACTGTGTGTAAATAAATGACTGATGTTTTATTGAATTGTTATTGATACATAACAAAGGTTGGAACAATTTAATTGTGTGCTAATGAATGAGTAATGTTGAATAGAATTATTAGTGTTGATTAGCAATACTTGAAACTCTTTAACTGTGTGCCTAAAATGAATTGTTAGTGTTACATAGCAATGCTTGAAACCATTTAATTAACTGTGTGCAAATAAAACTATTTGCATTTGATACCAATATTTGAAAGCATTTAGGTAATTTCAAACAAATGATTAATACTAAATAGAACTATTCATGTTTGCATATTTGGAACAATTTAACTGTGTGCAAACAAATAAGTTCTTGTGTGTGAACAAATTAACTTTGACTCATTTAAAAATAAGATTACCTACAAACTAGTGACTTACAAATTATATGTATAATCATTTAACTGTATGCAAACAAATTAACTCTAACTCATTTAAGAATGTTATCTACAAACTATGTATTTACAAATCATATATACAATGTATAAAGAGGAATTGGCATCAAATAACCTACAATAGTTGATATGCCATAAAACTAAACCAAACCAAACCTAGTTTTAATTAATGATTCCTTTGAGGTTTCCAGTCATAATAAACATTTATATTTCTAATAACACCTTCAAATAAGCCATATTTGATTAATGAACAAGTTACAGTTAATCTATTCATAAATACATTGATGTTATTCATTTTAATCCCAAAATGTTGCAATGTAAATAATCAATATTCAATTACATATAAATGTGTTTTTCAAAATTACTTTCAACTTCCGTATTTTGTAATTGTTTAATGAACAAATTTAATTGATAAATTGAATTACCATGACCAGAAAATCCAGCGAACACTTACACACGACATATGGAAACATTGGATAGCTGTTTTGACCTTATTAGCCTCACCATCAAATAGTTTAATGTTATATCTAGGACAGTTGTTGGTGGGCTCTCACCCCTCTGCAAAGAGGCAGTCAGTGTATTCTACAGCCCAAGTTGACTTGGCTGATATTCTCATAAAATGTGACCAAATGAAGTTTATTTTTCAACATAGTTCTCCTTGCAATCAACAAACTTATTCCATCCGTGTTGCAGTGTTTGGATCCCATTGGTAAAAAAGCGTCATCAACAGCTGATATGATGTCATCATATGAACTTTTAAGCCTATAAAACTCACCCTTGTTAATCAGATTGATATGTTAGGATTCTGTTCGTCGGCATCTCCAATTATAAGATATGAATTTTATTTTTTCATACAATAAAGAGATAAAACTGAAGATATTACCATAAGGAAAAAATAAACACAAGTTATTTATATTTGACAATAATAGAATTTATTTAACAATTTAGAGTGTGGGATTACCTCCCTTGTCTGCCAAAGAATTCTGCTAATAACCGCTTAATGGCATTATCAAAGCAGTGTATAAGAATAGTGTATGAAAATCTGCCTCTTATCACTTGCAGCATGCCTTGAAACACCAAATTCTCATCCTTCAAGTTAGGGATCTTTTCATCCCCCAACAGCCTCATGTCACATTGAACATGACACCAGAGAATAATATACTTCTTAAATATGTCTTTTCCTAAAACTTCCATTTCTCTTACACATATATATTCTAAGGATATTTCTTCATACAACTCTTTATTCCTTTTTTCACTCTTTTTGTATTCCATGTTATTTATTCTATCAAGGTTGTTCAGACAATAAAATATGTCATTATTAATCTAATTTGATTGTTCTTGTATTTATTCTGTACACAGAAACAATATTTAAACGAATATAATTCCTTTACAAATTGGTGACAGCTAGACATGATGCAAACTTGTAAAATGCTGATTCAAAAGAAAAAGTTTTCTACAAGAGAAATGATTTAGAAATATCGATGAAAAGTTTGTTTATTGAGTTGAGATAAATTCAATGTCATTTAAGTAGAATGTATTAACTTTGAGGATTTCTCCATTTTCCAGTTAATTTTTTTGTGTTAGTTTTGTCAGTTCTGTTAATCTAATATACTTCAAAAACCGGGACATCGATCTACCAACTTCGACCAACATCAGCTACTCGCATCAAACATCTAGCTGCTTCTCTTTGACTCTGACTAACACCAGCTACTCGCCTTGATCGTCTAGCTGCCTCTCTACAACTTCAGCCATACCAGCTACCGACATCAACCATCTAGCCGACGACACCAACAACTTACATACGTTCTTGTAAACTCAATAAATAAATTGTCATATTTGTTATATTGTTACCTCGTCTTTGTTTCCTTCATTGTCTTTTGGCTGTCATTACTCGCACGCTTAACTTAAATCCTTTGCTGGGTTGACGTGCTGATCAGCTCTGCAACATAACTTCTTCAATGTTTTCAATTCTAATTCATAATTCTCTTCAGTTTTAACATTCAATGAACTCTGCGTCAGTCCATTGTTTTTCTTGTTTATTTTGATATTTGTTTCTTTATTAAAAAGCCTATATTTTTGCTGGTGTTCAAAAATTTTCGCAATATTCAATGTGTTTCATTGGTGACTTTGAACTCTGATAGTATTGGAATGCTTGGTGCTAAGGAAAATATTTAGTTGAGTTCCCATTCACCCAAGATCAATATTACCATTAATATATCTGTGAATGCAATGATATGAAAGACAAGATAAACTCAATTACATACACAAGAACATTTAACCTTTTATATACATACAAGTAGTATTACAAGAAAGAATACACAAACACATGTCCCTTGGTAAAATTCTACATACTGCTTGTTCCATGAACAAGCAGTATGTAGAAGAGGTACAAAATGGATACGGTCCTACTTGTGGGTTTATCATTTCCTAGCAGAGATAACATTCCTATTGTTTAAAGAACAAAGATAAAAAAAAAGGTTGGGAATGGGTTTTTGTGACTCTCATGTGGCATCCTTATAGACATGCCAATTCTTTAAGGAGGATAATTATTTTATGGTTTAGTTCCTTTATTTAGAGGCATATCAACTTCATGAGTTATTTAATGCCAAAGCTATCCTCATTGAAGAATGGCAGTAATACTATTTAATACATATCTAGGGAAATAATGGGGTTTATACCTTTCCCAAGGGGCATTAGTTTGAAAGTGAATGTAATAGCATGACTGGGGTTCAAACTTACTTACTTTGAGACTACAGTCCATCACTTTAGCTATATCACTGGGACTCTCCATCACAAATTATTTGTTGTATCCCTACAAGTATACAGCATAGTGGTATGTTTGCATAACCTCGTTATAGTCCGCTCTATTCCATTTTATCTTTTAGTAGCTAGTGGCTGAGGTGGACTATTATTTGGAATCATTCACTGAGGGTGCCCATTCTCACTAGTAGGAAAATCAGTACCAGTAGTAATAATTTACTAAGCACTTTTGCTCAGATGTGACACAAGGCTGAATGAATGGGGCACCCAATAAGAATCCAACTCATTCATGAAGGTTTGTTAGTCTAGCTTGTTAACCATTACACCACCAGAGGTGCCCAAGGATCAGTACCAGTAACATATATTTTAATCCCATGCTGGTTTCACCAAAGTGACATGTGGCTCGATAAGGTTTTTTTTTCAATCTCCATTAATAATTCTAATGCCTCCTTTCTGGTTGGTTGGTTAGTTGGGTTTTATAGCATGTTGGATTTATTTTATTGTAATGGGAACATCTTCTTGGAAGGCACTTTTTTGGTTGTCACCCCTGGAAAGAAATGGCAGGATTTTTTGGAACTGACACCGCCTGGTGAGAGAATAAGCCTTTTTTGCTCTAGCCATGAGGCTGTCAAGATGTCAATTTTAGTAATCCTTTGAATTTTTGCAGGATGTGTTGGTTTTTAAATATTATTGTTCCCTACAGTTAAGGGGAAATAGTGAATAGGGAGTAAATCCCTCAAAGAATTTTGCTGCTGTGCTGAACCTCTCCTGTGAATTTGTTCTATCTTGACTTTAACCTCGTGGTATCCCAGAACTATTCTGCTGTACTGTATTCTTCTTGGTGAAATGTGCAGTTGCCTATATCTGAGAATTTGTGCTGTCTCGACTCAGACTATAAGGTGAACAAGTGAATTTGCTGTCCTATACAAGTGCTAAAAGAATTGCTAAATGACCCCCCCCCCATGTGTCTGCATTATTTGCTATATTCTTGACAAAGAACTGAACAGGTTTTCCCAAGAGATATTTTTCTCCTAAGAGATTCTTCCAAATCTTTTTTCATTCATACAACATCCCCCTTTTTTTTTTTTTAGTTGTAAGTACCTGCACCTTTGTTTGTGGATGACATATCAGTTTCTTGTAATTCATGAGTGACCCAGTGGGGTTTTTTTGAAACAATTTGTATCATTGTTTCTTGATTCAGTTTTTTTGACTGGTCACTAAAATAGCTATTAGTTTTAACAACTAGTTTTTTTCTTCCAAACTTTGTAACTCCTTTTTATTCATTTGTATTTACTTGGTAATAAATTGTTCTTAGTTGGACGCACGAGGCATGTTTGTCTTTTTAGTTTTTCCTTTCTTTTTTTTCAAAGTGCTGTTTTGCTTTCTGTGAAAGGATTTGTTTTTTGGGTTTTTTTTTTTTTTATAGAAATTAATCCTTTTATTGTAAGTTATTTAATGCCAAATCCTGTTTATGCATATATATTAAATATATATGATTTGCTTTGGTTTGGTTGGGTTTTATGGCATATCAACCATTATAGGTTATTTAATGCCAAACTCTGTTAATACATACATATTAAATATATATGATTTGAAAATGAATAGTTTGTAGGTTATTACCCCGTGCTCATTTGTTTGCACATAGTTAATGGTTCCAAGTATTGCTATGTAATACTAATAATTCAATTAACAGTCATTTGTTTACACACAGCTAAATGATTTCAAATATAGAAAATGATTAGATATTTTTATTTGATCCACAGATGGGACCCTAACAAATACTACCACTCTGGGTCAGAGTGAACCAGGAAGTAATGGCAATGAAGGGGTACTCCGCATTCCCCAAAGATCCAGGACTGAAGCCTCACCATCAGATGGTTTAGTGTCATATCAAGGACATTCATGGGAGATGGGGTCTCACCCTTCAGCAGAAATGCATTTGGTGTATTCTACAGTCCTGGCCAACTGGGCTAGCATCTTTACAGGCAAATGGTGTATATTCGTTTCAAAAGAGAGATAATTCTTTTAGATTAAATACAATGTTAAACCTAAATAGAATAAGACACCGACAAAAGTATTGGAAAATAAAGAGTTGTTTCAGAATGTTATTCAATACGTCAGTGTTCATTACATCAATCTTTGAAACATATCAATCGAGTTTATTTAGTGTAAACTATGTCAATTAGAAAAACATATTTATTGATTTATGATTATTAACCAAAGGTGTTTTATTTATCTATTTATGACATCTCTCTTTTTTCAACCCAAATTTATAAAACTATTTATCATATAGATTTATATTATCATAAATAATAATCGTCTAAGTAATAAATGATAAAAATAAACAGAAATGACATGGATTTTTTTTTCAATTGGATATTTGTTTAAACAATAAAATAAAAATGGTGACCTCTTATTGAATCTTAGCTTCAGTTTCTCACTTATGACGTTCTCTTTTTTTAATAAACATATCTTATTTTCTATCATTCACCGACTTCTTTTGTTTATTTTTTTTTTAATATATCTAATGATTAGATATTTCACAAATTCTTGGGAATTAACATTCCCCCAACAATTAAATTCCATTCTTAACCTGGATACTTCTCAAAACAGTATCAACAATTCTGAATAATTCTATTTAATTTTTCTTTCAAAAATATTTCTTGCTCCCTTAGCCAGTCCACCCACCTACACATTACTGAGGTGACACCTACCACAATCTTCCACAATCACTAAAAATTCTCAATCATTTCTCTGTATCATAGGTGAACTTTATTTTATCTTAATTTTCTCTCTGTCTCTCTCTCTCTGTCTCTCTCTCTCTCTATATATATATATGTAAATATTGTCAGTTGTTTTTTTTATTTTCCACCTTCAGTAGGGTCAGTCTGCCAGTTACAACAATCTAAATAACTTATCATTATTCATATTGAAACTAAACAGGAAAAATCTTCAAGTTGTTGCGGAGCCGATAAGTATGTCGACCCCGCAAATGAGTTATGTGAATGAGAACAGCCAAAGCAATATGAAGGAACAAAGGCAAGATAACAATTATAACAAGAGACAATTTATTTGTCGTATTTTACAAGCGTGTATGTAAATGTCCATGGCGGTTGTATGTAGTCTTCAGCTAGGATGGGTTACGTCATTAGCTGGTATAGTCGCGTTGTAGATGTTCGCAGCTGGGAGTTCGACAAGGGTCGCTGGCGTAGGTCGAGTCGTGGAGATACAGCTGGATGTTTGATGCTGGTAAGCTGAGGTCGGTTGAGTCGTTGAGTACAGCTAGATGTTTGATGCTGGTAAGCTGAGGTCGGTTGAGTCGTTGAGTACAGCTAGATGTTTGATGCTGGTAAGCTGAGATCAGTTGAGTTGTCGAGTACAGTTGGGCAGTTGTCGCGGGCAACTGAGGTCGGTAGATGTTCGCAGCTGGGCGTTCGACGAGGGTCGCTGGCGTAGGTCGAGTCGTAGAGATACAGCTGGATGTTTGATGCTGGTAATCTGAGATTCGGTCGGGTCGTTGGATACCGTTGGATAGTCGTCGCGGGCAGCTGAGGTCGGTCGAGGTTGGTAGATCGATATCCCCGGTTATGACGGTATGTTGTGGTTAACCAAGGGTGTGTCGATCCGGTTGCTGGCTCATACGACGGGTCGTACGTGAGTCAGGTGTTGCAGTGGTAGGGCAATCCGTAACAGCAAGTCGTTACGTGAACTGCGTGGTACCTTGCAAGAACGTCGAGGTCGAGGAAAGGCTAGGGCTTTGCCGGGCCCTCTTGCCGTGCGGACGTATCGGACGGGAGCGAAAGCTTTGCCATGTCAAAGCCATGCGGACGAATCGGACGGGAACGAAGGCTTTGCCATGCGGACGAATTGGACGGGAGTGAAGGCTTTGTCGGGTCAAAGCCGTGCGAACGAATCGGACGGGAGCGAAGGCTTTGCCGTCTATTTTGACTGGTCATTACTGACCGCCAGAGATGCTCTGACCCACAGACAGAGACCTCTTATGGTCCTAAAAAGGACCTTTGTGCATACCTACGTAGGTGGAAGAAAGGTAGATCTACCACGAAAAGTGGGACCAACGCCGGAAGGTAAGGTGAATGCGACCGCACAAAATGCAGGATTCCTCCTTAAATGAGCTTTGCCAAGAGCGTGCCGATATTTGTCGCTGCCTCCCACCAGACACGACTTGACACAAGGTCAAAAGCCCGAAGGCCGATTAAAGTGGGGATAAAGGGGAGGGGAGGCCGGGAACGAATCGAGACTCGAACCCTGCTGGTCAGTGCTACTCATCGGTTCACTTAGTGCAATGTGAGCCTGATGAGGCAAGCAGTTTCACGAACCCAAATGTGAGTCCGGGCACGTATGCCAATTTACGGCTTAAACTAGACGCATGGTCTAGTGCCGTACAAGGGGGACAAAGGAGACAAAAATGCAGCTCGCCCACCCGAAGGTAGCCTAGTCGAAACTAGGTGCCTAATTAAAGGCCCCAAGTCTGCCATTGTTCCTTTTGCAGAGCCACGCTCCGGACCGAAGTCCAGAACAGGCCCCAGGGCGCTCGCCAGGAGCTCGCCGACGAGCGGTGAAAAGGGCTTGTTGATATTATGAAGGTGCTGTGACACGCAGCTCCAGCCGCGTGAATATAAAATTCTTTGATAAAAAATGAGTGTAGCCATTAAGTATTTTCTTTACCTACTATAAGCTGGCGACGACTATTAGTTCCAGTTTTATCACGTTATTTTTGGCCGAAGTGCTTTGTAAATATTCTTTTAGCTGTCACGAGGTGTCAAGGTCGTTAGAAAGAAAAAGGGCTTAGTCAGTTCCGGCCGTACCCGGATATAATTGTCCTACAGCAGGCGTGTAACTTGATCCGTTTTTGTTTATAGGCAGGTCGCGGCAAAGTAATTGATTTTTCATCTACACAACCAAAATTTTTGATAAAAATATTTTCTTTTCATGGCCTTGAATCTACTAAACATTTTAATGTTAAATTTACATGAAAATATGACAGTTTAAACATTTTATATCCAAGATGTTTATACAATGAATACAAATCAAATCTATTAAGACTTTTGTTTTTACTTTTTGGAAGAAGTATATTTTGTAAGAGAATTGATGTAAAACAAATGAAGGCCAACTAGTTGCAAGGGATTTTTTTTTATTATCAATTTTTTTAAATTTAGCTTCTAAATTAAGGCACTCTTGTAATGCTCACAAAAAAGAAGTAATTGATAGAAAACTAAATAATAAGTATTTGATTCCAACTGAAATTGATACATTAACAAAAAATAAGACTAACAAAAGATTTTTCCGATCTGTAATGCAACAGTCTTGCCGAGAAAAATAACAGGATCGTTTTGAATCAAGAGTGTGCTGGCCAAGCTTGTACTGAAGTCTTTCTTTTGCTGAAGTCTGTCCCTCAAGAAGTTCACCCTAACAGTACGGTACTGTTATGTTATGTTAAGAGTTACCTCCCCAAGACGAACCCTCTTTAAAAATAAAGATATATAGTTGGTATCCTCTCCCTAGTAATTCAATAAATAAGGCCGAACATGGCTGACATGAATCTTCCAACATGTGTCTCAGCATTCTTTTTCCTACTTTGGATATAACATTAATGGTGGCAGCGACAATGGAATTAACAAAGGAATCAAAGATGACACCCAGATAAAAAAAAGTCTCCGGACAGACAATATTTTTGGAACACGTTGTGAATCATGAGTGACATGTTGAAAAAGAGATAAAAAAGGGAATAAGAAGTCATTGAAACATCCTATCAGAACATTTGTGAGTAAGTAAGTACAACTAAATATTACATATTAGTTTGTTTTGTCATTACTCAATAACAAAATTAACATGATGGCTACAAATGCATACAAACCAGTTATGTGCTGGACTTCTGAAAAACTGGTAGACTCGTTCAAATTTTTCAAGCAGTGGTATAAACTGTATTTTTTGGTTAAAAATATCCCAGCTGGTAAACAGGTTGATCACATTCTACTTTTAGCTGGTGATGAAGGACTTAGAAGATACCACGCTTGGACATTTGATAGCGCGTCTGACCAAATAGATCCAGAAGTTGTATGACGGAAATTTGAGGAACGATTGGAGCCCCAAATTAATTTCCCCATTGCACATTTCTATTTGCATCAATACAAACAAAAAACACAGAGAACATTGATGATTTTGCTGCTAGATCCAAGTTAGAGGCGAACTAATGAAAGTTCAGTGACGACCAGGAAACCAAAGAATGGCTCATAGAATAGATTATAACTAGAACAAGGCACCCTGAATTACAGAAGCAACTACTACAAAAAAATTTAGAGCTGATGCTTCAGGAAGCTCTAAATTGTAGCCGAACACATGAAGCTTCCATGAAACACATGAAGCAACTGACCGAGATTCAGGAGGGAAACAGCCCGGAGATAGGTGTAATAAAGCAAAGCCACTGTAAGTGATGTGGAAGCACCCATTCCCACCAAAAAGGAAAATGTCCTGCATGGGGTATCACATATTTGGCTTGTGGAAAAAAGAACCATTTGGCAAAAATGTGCACCAATAAAAACGAAAACAAAGGGAGACATGTCCAAGCATGAACAGCACAAAAAAAGTAACAGTATTCAATTATGCGAATATCAGACTAAGAAATGCGGCATCAGAATATGCTCAATGAAGTCCAATAAAAGAGAAACCAGTGAGCTATAGAAAGAATTCAAACAATTGGCATTTGATGCAATTCAGCAGCAGAAAGATGATCGAACCAAATTTTTTGCAGAACTGCAAATAAATCTTCCTAAAAAGCCAGGCACCCACACATTAAAAGCCAAAGTGGTCACGGGTGCAGAAGGCAATACCCTTCCCTTATGAACATTCCGTCAGATGTTCCCAAACAAAGTAGACTCTTTGGGACAGCCACTTCCTGATACAATGCAAAAGGAGCCCCCAGTACTGACTGCTTACAACAGCTCGAATATAACGCAGCATGGTTCAGTTTGCATACAGTGTGCATACAAAGGTAAATGGACCACACACAATTTTTGGGGGGTTACCACTGAGGGACCAACAATAATAAGATTACCGTTATTCAGAGACTTAGATCTAATAAACATACATTGTGCAATCCAGAAAACTCAAGATCAAATAAACTTCACGAGAGAGCCGACAAACTCATACCCAGATCAGTTTGATCGCATAGGACACTTTAAAGGTGAATATCACAGAGTCCTAAAACCCGACCATCGCCCAGTAAGTCATGCACCCAGGAAGTGTCCCATCCATATGAGATATAAGATTAAAAGTGAATAAGAGAATATGGAAAAATAAGGCATCGTTAGAAGAGTCTGTGAAGTGGCTTATTAGTATAATATACGTTTGAAAGAGTAACAGAAAACTTTGTCGATGTTTAGACCCAAAAGATCTGAACAGAGTCATAATGAGATGCTATTACCAGACTTCTACAATGGTGTTCAACATTTCTCAAAACTGGACGCCAAAAATGATTACTGGTCTATCAAACTTGATGCAAAATCACAGCTGTTGACTACTTTTCACTCACTGTTAAGGAGATTTTGCTTTCAGAGAATGCCGTTTGGGCTAGTAATGTCTCAAGAGGTTTTCATACAGAAAATGGACATGATACTTGAAAAAAGGTTCCAGCACCCTTAGACTAATTGATGATGTCATTGTCTACAGGAAGACGAAAGAAGAGCATGATCAAAACTCACACAATTTGATGAAAGTAGCACAAACTGAAGGGCTATATTTTAACAGCGACAAATGTACCCTAGATCAGAAGCAGGTACATTTTTTCAGTGCAATTTATGATAAGAGCAGAATAAGACCAGATCCAAGTAAGGAAGATGAAATCATGAAACTACCCAACCCAATTAAATTCACCGATCTGCAGAAAGTATTAGGGATCATTACATACATGGCACCTTTTATTTCGCATCTGTCCAACCTTTCTGCACCCATAAAAACCTCTTAAAGAAAGAAACTGAATACACATGAACTACCAGTTGCCAGAGGGCACTGCAAAGAATCAAAGACTTAATCTGCAAAGAGATGATCCTTACATACTTTGACCTATAAAAAAAAAAACATGTATACAAGTGGATGCATCAAACAAAGGTCTAGGTGCAGTACTCCTGCAAGAAGGAAAACCAATTGTATTTGCATTCAAAGACTGACAGAAACTGAACAACGATATGCAAACATAGAGCAAGAACTTCAACGAGCTGTTGTTTTTGGGTATGAACGGTTTAGGACATATATTTAAAGGAAAGCAATTATAAGCCGTTGGAAATGATCAGCCTAAAAATCTGATTGCAGCTCCACCTCGTTTACAATGTATGTTGCTATGTCTGCAAGGGTGTGACATGACCATTGTCTATCATCCCAGCAAAAGATGACACTGGCAGGTTACCAAACAAAAAAACCAGATGCAAATTAATCTTGATATCAGAATGGATTTTGTTCAGTTCTCTATGGAAAAGTTAACACATATACATTAGGCAAGAATGCTGACCCCACATTATGTGAACTTAGGGAGATAATCTTGCGAGGCTGGCTGACACATTTAAAGAAATCAGCAAAAACTTAGGACCATACCAGTTGTATAGGGATGAGCTGGCCATTGAAAATGGGATCCTACTGAAGAGTGGCTGGATCATAATACCTAAATCAATGCAGCCTGAAATATTTAAAAAATTCACTATGGCCATCAAGGAATTGAGAAATGTAAGCTACAAGCTAAAAGCTGAGTATTCAGGAGCAACATCAGTCAGGATATTGACTGAGCTCTACAAAGCTGGGATATTTGTCAAGAACAACAGAAAGCCTAATGTGCAGAATCCCTGACGCCACACAAAATTTTAGTGAGATCATAGCAAATAGTAGCCACAGTTTTGTTTCAAGTCAACAGATCTCATTATATGCTGGTGGTAGATTATTATTCAAAATATCCCCTGATGAAAAAATTGAAGGAATTCACCAGCCAGAAAATAATTAATCTCACCAAGCAGATCTTTGGAGAACAAGGGATCCCAGAAGAGTATTCAATGACAATGGTCCCCACTATAGTTCAACCCTTTTTAAATGATTTGCTATGAAATTGTGATTTGAGCACCGTACATTATCCCCAAGATACACCCAGTCAAATAGCCTAGCAGAGCGCAGTGTACAAGCCATGAAAGCTACTATCAGGAAGGCTACCTCAAATAACCATAACTTAGACATGGTGTTGCTATGCCGACAATTCACTCCCATCGACCCTGCAATCCCCTCACTTGGTGAACTACTGTTCAATCGAAAGCTCATAGGAAATCTGCTGGTGAAATGTCCCAACAATCTGGCATTAAAAAAAAATAGTGACCCATTTATACCAAAGGTAGTCAGATAAAAAATCTCAACATGATAAACATGTCAGAGACCTCCCCAGTCTGCAAGTTGGGCAACCTGTTTGAGTACTTGATCAAGGTACATGCAAATGGTCTCCGGCAGTCATCATGCAGAGATGCATGGAATCAAAATCATGCATAGTGCAGAGTCAATCTGGAAAATTGCGTCACAGAAACCGGAAACATTTGAGGGAAGAAAAATCCACAGCTACAATGAATCCTGAGGTATCTACACCACCACTTGTGGCCTCTCTGGAATCCATCCGAGACTCGACAGTTGGTGTAATGACACACCAAATAACAATGGGACAAACCAGCACTGTCACAACAGATGACAAACATGTTGCACCCAAAACTCATCAAGGATCTCTGAAAATATCTAGATTTGGCCATATGATAAGGCCGTCTAAAAGGTTTAGGGATGAGAACATTCCTTATTTTGGGCTATCTGATCATTTCAGTGTATAAAAAGGCACAAAATGAATTAGCAAGCATATACCTAGAAGAACAGACAGAATACATACAAAATCAGATAGATAAGATTAGAGACTCAGTGGAAGATTGGCAATCTAGGATAGCCTGGCAAACAATAAACGAAGTGAGAAGAAGGAAGAGCACAGCCAAAGCTAAACTGAAAGCTACAAACCAACAAGAAAGAATAAAGCTGTGGAAACAGCATTTCGAGAATGTACTTGGAAACCCACCGAAAGTTACTCATGAACCAATTACGAGAATTATTATTAAGCAATTAGACATTAAACTAGGACCGTTTACTCTGGGAGAACTTGACTCAGTACTAAGAAAAATTAAAAATTGAAAAGCTGCAGGGCTTGATGAAATTCCCCCAGAAGTATGGAAGACCAGACAATTCGACAACATACTGCTCCGACACTGTAATGCAGTCTATAATCAAAATTCAATTGACAGATGGATGAAGGGATGCATCCTCTCTTTCCCTAAAAAGGGTGACCTCGGATTAGCCAAGAACTACTGGGGTATAACACTTACATCCATAGCAGCCAAAATATACAATGCCCTACTACAAAACTGCATAGAACTCAAAATTGACAACATTCTTAGGAAAAACCAAAATGGCTTCCGAAGAAATAGATCCATGACCTCACAAATATTGACAATCGATAGAATCCTTGTAGGTGTACGGGCATAATACCTACTGGCAACAATACTATTTGTCGACTTTACTAAGGCCTTTGATTCCCTTCACAGAGGGAAGATGGAATAAATTCTACAAGCATACGGTCAACCAAAAGAAACTGTCGCAGCCATAATGATTCTCTATAGAAACACCAAAGTGAAAGTATTTTCTCTGGATGGAGACACAGACTACTTCGACATTATAGCAGGAGTACTGCAAGGAGACACACTAGCCCCATACCTCTTTATCATCTGTCTAGACTACATGCTTAGAACATTGATTGATAAAATCAAAGAAAACGGTTTTGAGCTGACAAAGAAAAGAAGCAGAAGGTACCCTGCAAAAACAATTACCGACACCAAAAACAATTACCAATGACATAGCAATTCTGGCAAAGCACCTGCCCAAGCCAAAACACTACTGCATAGTCTGGAACCAGCCGTCACAGGCATTGGCCTCCATATCAATGCACACAAAACAGAATACATGTGTTTTAATCAAACAGGCGACATTTCCACACTAGGTGGAAACTAGTTGGCAAGTTCACCTACCTAGGAAGCAGTGTCTCATCAAACAAAAAAGACATCGATACATGATTAGCAAAGGCATGAGCAGTTATCAATAGGCTATCAATCATATGGAATTCAGACCTGACCGATAAAATGAAACACAGTTTTTTCCAAGCAGCGGTCATGTCGATACTGCTATATGGATGCATTACATGGATGCTGACTAAACGGAAGGAGAAAAAGCTTGAGACCAACTACACAAGAATGCTGCGAGTAATTCTGAACAAGTCCTGGAGGCAACACCCCACAAAGCAGCAGCTGTGGGGCCACCAAATTCCCATCACAAAAACTATCAAAGTTAGACGAACCAGACATGCAGGACACTGTTGGAGAAGCAGGGACGAGCTCATAAGTGATGTTCTTCTATGGACCCCCTCACATGGCCAAGCAAAAGCAGGGTGACCAGCTTGAACCTACATACAGCAGCTCAGAAGCAATGAACAATTGGGAGGGGTAGCGAGAGAGGGTCATTGATATCTGTGCTGGTGGCACGACAAGATGATGATGATGATATATATATATATATATATATGTTTTTTTCTTTTCTTTTTTTGAGATAAAAAAGAGGGGTGTTATGTTATGTTATGTCAAGATTTACCTCCCCTAGACGTACTTACTTTAAAAATAAAGATATATAGTTGGTATCACCTCCCTAACAGTTCAATAAAGAAGGCCGAATATGGCTGACATGAATCTTCCAACATGTGTCTCGGTGTTCTTATTTCTACCTTGGATATAACATTACAGGTACCTCCATTTACACTATCTGGATTTTTGCCATTTTTGTTTACAGGTGATCAGTGTTCAAACCCTAGTGTCTCACTTTATTCTGATATAACATACATTTAAAGGATTGACAGGTTATTTTAGTGTGATATAAAACCATGAGTGAAAGTATATATATATATATATATATATATATGAATAATGCATATAGAACAATAATTTTCTGAAAATTAGAATTCCAAGATTACCAAATTCAATTAAGTTTATGTTAGAGCCAGCATTTTAGAAACATCAGATTGACACAATCAATGCTTTCGTGATCCTTCTAAAAACATGTAAATACTCTAAACCCTTCATTTTTAGCAGCCAACACATATGACCTCATCTATATATGATGCTTCTTTTTCATGTTCCACCAGGCAACACACATGACTAGTCTTCTCAACTTTACAGGCTATTTACACATAGAAACTCTGCATTGATAACTCTACTTGTGACCATATTATCTCTAGGAAGAATTCACTAGCCAGACACAGCATTTTCTTATGTACCCTTTTGGGACCACACAACTACATTTCATACATAAACTACTCTATTCTTTGAATGCTAACCCTCCTGACAACAAATTAGTTTTTCACATACCTTATTAAGACCACCTTGCACACACACACACACACACACACACACACACACACACACACACACACACACACACACACACACACACACACACAACCAGCCAATGTATGGACTACAAGAAGAAAGTTCATTCACCTAAGCAAGAAATTTTGAGTCATGCAGAAATCGAAATACATATTGTAAACCTTTTTTTCCAAAATTGTCTTGTATGTTCCTGTACATCCTTTCTTGTTAATACTATTTGTTTTTTACTATTACTTGTACCATCTTGCTAACCAGTAAGCAATACAAATGTTGTCCCAGTCAAATCAGCCATTCCTCTTTCCTTCTCTCTTCTCTCATTCCTTGCATTTTCATCATGCAAGTATATATAACAACATCATATTTAATGATCTCTCTTTTGAAATTAACATACATTAACAGTAGTATCTCATTTCTGCTGAAATACTTGGCCATTATCAGAATTATAACTATCAATTTATGTTTTTTTTAAAAATTCTATGAAATTTAACTTTACAGTATTACTTATAAATAAATAGACAACAAGTGAACTTTTATAAAAAGTTAATTTTCTTCTATACAAAAGATACCAGAATTTTATTTTTTCTAATTGATCTTTAAACAACCAAAACAAATATCATTGTTGTATAGCAGAGAAAGATAAGACAGATGTATAAAAATATAATCAGCTTCTTTTTTTTCTCCTTTTATTACCCAAAATGTACAAGTGGGTAGAGTAGAGAGGGTCGAAGATGGCTGAGATGCACACACAGGGGCCGAGGGTATGGATCTTCTGTGACCTGATTTCCTCTTCATTTGGCTTTTCAGGTCGAAATCTCCCTGGTTATATAATATTCTGGATACCCACACAAATTCTTGTGGTCACATCTCCCTCAGCCTGCTGCTTATATATTCCTTATAGCATGCCATCCACACAAATTCTCATGGTCACACCTTCAGCCTGCCTCCTACACAATGCATGTGATCACGTTTCCTTTTAGCATGCCACCCATGCCATTTATGTGGCATTTGCACCAAAACACCTGCATCCTGTTTACTTGAGGTAACAGGTGCATTTCTTGTTACTTTTGTTGCCTGTGTCCGACTTCCTTCTGTCACCGACACAATTTACGAGGTATGACAAAGGGGGTCTTCAAGTCAATATCCAACACATTTATTACCAAACTCTTCAGTATTGAATCTAAAAATATGAATATATAGCAGTTCAAAACTTAGTACATTACTGCAAAGGAACTTGTTTTAAATAATTATTTGATGTAGTCACCTTTTATTATTTACTCCCATTTGTTGTCTTGATGATATTGGCCTTATTAAATTTGCACAAAAAGCCTCTGGAATTCTAATATTTGATAATATCCATTTTGAATGTATAATGTTTCATCAGAAATGATCAACTGGTATCTTTGGTTTAAAAGAAAAATAACTTTTCACTGAAAAATTTAGTGGGAGATGCTTTACTTAAAAAGCAAACATGCAAAGATCAAATTTACACAGGAAGATTTTATATCGATGCAGTTGTAGAATCAAGTGTGCCTTGGTATCGATGACTTCAAGGTTTGTCTTCATATATTTGTCTAAGAACTAAAAATAATTGCCATAATTATAAGAGAATATGGAACACAATTTGGATACTTGTAGCACTGGAAATCTTTTATGGTTTAATATTTTTTTCTTGCCAAACTATAAAACAATTTACAAGAATTAAACAATATATCTATTGTTTGAATAAATTTAATAGAAAAACATAGGAATTACATGAAATGCTCAGTGTACATTATGGAGAGAAAATCCTATCTAGTAGGTGAAGAGTCCTTTATAGTAGTCATTAGGAGTATTTTCTGCAAGACAAGGGATGTTATTCCTACATAGTTAAAGATAATGAAGAGCGGTGACAATTTATAAAAATCAACACTTATTAACAAGTCTTCAAGATTTTCTGTTGTTTTAATTCTAAAAATTATTTTCATATATATTTTTAATGCATAACTAAAAATTGTGCAATCCAACACTGAAAAAAGTCAGAATATTAAGATATGAAAATTATTGTTTATCATAAAATTTTAGATGAACAAAATATTATTTCCCCTACTTTTATTTGTCTGTTTAATTCATTCAATTTATTTTATTGTATTATATATGTAGGGTGTTTTAAAAAAATTACATTTCTATAGAAGTTCCTTTATGGCATAATGATTTTAAAGTTTCCACTTGTCCCCGTCAATATATCATTGGAATCTTCCCCAGGTGGTCTCTGAAAATATCAGTTCTGCTTTTCTAATAAAGATACTCCCATAAAAATATTAACATTTTTTAATCACCAGTGAGAGATTCTAAGAAGGTGTTGATAGGAATAGTGAACTTGTGCAGACTATTTGAAATTATATCATCAAGAAACTCCCATAAGGATGTTAACATTTTTTTAAATTAACCTGTGTATAACTAAATATTGTAGAGTATTATTTTCATACACTAATAAAACTATGGAATTTTTATAGTTTTTACTAGTATTAATAATTATTAAGAGTTTATTTATCCGTCTTTTATAAATGATTTGATATTCACACTAATTGGATGCAGGAGAAAAACTTAATGCAAAAATCTTTCCTGCTAGAAAAGTGGAAGTGGGTCTTATCAAGACTTTAAATAATCAGCAGGAAGCCATGTTGCAGTAACACATAAGTAGTTGTAAAAAATTTCAATTTCTAAACTTTAAAAGAAAAAAAACAAAAAAAAAACAAATTGTCTAAAATAATTATTCACATTTAATCAAACATAACTAATTAGTTTTACAGATAATTCCTAAAGTTCAAGATGTAAAATAATTATACAGAATCATGATACATTATTGTTTAATAAGGGTTTCCATAAAAGTCAATATTTCTTTATGCTTTGTTTTTTCATATCCAGGAATTTTTACCTCAGTCATTTTTGTTTTCTCTTTCCTTTATACAAATGAGAATATAGTAGTCATAAGAATAATCTCCTCTGGTTCATCCTTTCAATGTGACCTAGTGATCTTAGGTTATTCTTTTTGAAGATATCCATCTAAAGATTTCTAGTTTTACCATGATGTAAGAAAATGTAATGGAAATTCCTGCATTCAACAATCCATAAGATTGTTTTGCAATCTTTCTATGTTTGTAGTTCTTTAGTATATGGTTAGTTTCATATCACTATAAGTTAATTTGTAGTTATTTATGTAGCGCTGAACAAAATAACAAAGCCTCTTTGAAGAACAACCACGAAAGGTTTATTTTTATGACAGAAAATAGGACTGTGTCCGAGTGAGAAAAGTTCTTAGGGTGTCGCAGGTAGCAGCAGAGTGTTGCTGGTAGCAGCAGTTATCTTCGGTGAAGATCGTCAATGCTGGAGTGTTCAGTAGAAAAGGACAGGAGAGAGGTCTTTCTTCTCTGCTTGCCGGGTACTCTCTGCTGCTGGCCAACTTCTAAAAAGGGCTAGAAAAAATAGTTCTTTAGAGGAAGATGGAATCAATGCGCTCTGCCCGCTGATTGGTCAGTGTGTGGCTGAATCGCTTGATTCGTGAGAGAAAATAAATTTGTGACTGCTACAATTCTGTTATTTCTAAAGCGTTTCTGCTTCATCAAAGTTAAAACTCTTAAGAATTTTAATGACAATAATCAATAAGAAGCCCTCAATTAACATTTATTTAACTGAATATCAATATTAACAATTGGGAAGAGATTGTTGGTTTGGTATAGTTTCTTTGTTCAATGTTATGTCAACTTTTATGAGCTATTTAATGCCAAATCCATTCTTTTTGAAGAACAACAATAATACTATTTATCCAATAGCTGATAGGGGGATAAAAGGGGTTCATGCTTTTTTTGGGTTATTAGTCTGAAAGTGAATGTAATAGCATGACTAGAGTTTGAATTGACCTGCTTTGAGGCAGCAATCTAACATTTTAGCCATTACGTCACAAGGTCTTCCTCAAGATTGTTCGTCTTCCTTCTATAAATAATGAAACATGCTTTAGAACTGCCAAATTTGGTCTGCATACTTATAAGACAAAAACCTAGATTTTAATGTAAAATATTTTTATTTCATACAGGGAGGAACTCTCATCAAGGAAGGGGAGGGTGTCTCTAATAATAAACAATATCAGCAGAAAGCCATGCTGCTGCAAGATATTTACAAGATATTTACAGAATTTAAATTTCCAAACTTCAGAAGAAAAATTGATAAATTATTTGTCTTACTACAATAAATATTCATGTTTAATTTAATATTAATTAGGTTTATCCTATTTACCAACCCCTCCGCTCGGGCAGGATATGACACAAGGTCAATTTTTAAGCGGAGTTTAACAGGTTTGAATTCAGAGTTTTCCTTCTGCTAGACTAGTTGCCTAACCAAGGCTGAAGAACCTAGTCTGTCCTACTATTTACCCATAGCTGGAGGGAGAATAATTGGATTCATACCTTTCCTAAGGGTATTAGTGCTATGTGAAATGCAATGAGTTTCGTCCAGGATTTGAACTCGTGTTGCCGTGTTCATTTCCTACGACGATAACAATTACACCATGGGCACCTCCTAATATTAATTAGGTTTATTGGTAATTTGTTAAGTTGAAGATTTACTTTCCCTCATCAAGTAAGCTTCTTTTTTTTCCATATTTATACCCCATCTACATACTGCTTATTCATAGAACAACAGTATGAATACATTTTTAGCTGTGAGGACTTGTTTGTGTATTCATAGGTATGTATATTATGTATATAAAAGATTAAATGTTCTTGTATGTATGAATTATCTTCTCTTTCCTTTTGTTATGTTCAGTGGTAGTATATCAGAGATATACTAATGCTGATATTAGCTGTTGGTGAGTGATGACTCAACTTAGTGTCTTCCTTCACAGCAAGTAATCTAATACAGGTGTAGGTAGGTACTTCAGCTAGTTTTTCAATAAATGCTATAAAAGGTAACATCAAGTTGATAAATTATTTTGAAAAAAACTTCAAATTGATGTTTTTGATTGTTATATTTTTTCCTGTTTTTCTTTAAAATGCTCACCTGAATCATCAGAAATGAGTTGTCAAAATTTCTGAGACGAAGCTTGATGATTTTTATTATTAAGGGTTTTCGGACTATTGTCTTCATCTTTATTGCTATTTCCACAGCGTTTTGGCCAATATGTCCTCTGGCCTTCTTCCGGCATTTGTCGAACTCAGCAACCTTCGCAGAACTTCGAACTACGTGCTTTATTGAATCCATGGGGGTCACCTGTTCTGATTCCGTTAGCCATAACCGGGCACTTGTATTGTTACTCGCCTGAAGTCAGGATTGAACCTGCAACCTCCAGATGATTGTCTCCTTAGAAGCTTAGGGAATCACCGCCTATAACCGTTATGCTATGTGTCCAACAGTGAAGGGTCCCGAGTTCAACAGACACCTGAAGAAGGCCGGAGGACATAGCAGCCGAAATGCTGTGGAAATATCAATAAAGATGAAGACAATAGTCTGAAAACTTTTAATGATAAAAATCATCAGAAATGATTTAAAAATTTTAGAAATAAAAGTTTTTGAACACATTTAAATATTGCTTCAAGCAAATAATATAAACCTAAACAAAATACTTTTATCAGAATTGAATGTTTTAGTTACCAAGATATAAAAAGAAACATAAAGGAATTATATAAACTCTACTTAAAAACATTTCTTTTTAATTCATTCAAGCGGTTTAAGCAATAAGAATAGACAAGATCCTTTTGTCAACTTAAATTATAATGAGATGATTTGTGGACCCATTAAATTTTGATTCTAACAGTTGTCTATAATGATACTGATACTTCTATTTAGGATGGAGTGAAGGATTCTAATTAACATTTTATATGTCAACATATTTTTTGTAACCTAAAGTTACTATTCTTTAAATTCTAAACCTGATGTAACCCCATCTCAGTATAAATAAGCAAACAAAAAATTAGAGAGGTCAGCCTTGGATTAGAGTGTGGCATTGTTCCAGCAGTTCCTGTCTCCTACCTTTTTTCAGCAGTTCTTGCTTCCACTACTGCTTGCTTCCAGACGCTTGCACCTACTCACTACTCTTACTGTGCTTTTTAGGGCATTCCTCTTCCCACTACCACAAACTGTCCTTATAAGGGCACAGTTTTTTTCTTGCTCCTACTGCCCTTTTTAGAGCAAGTCAACTACAACCCAGACTAACACCAAGGAGGACAATGACCTATTAGCAGTCTTACTACTCAGCCAGCCAGACTCGGTGAACTCCCAGAGTAACAGAACAAACAACACTACTTTTACCACCGAAGACTTCACTAGCAGAGCAGCAATGCCTGGTAACTCAGACCAATATCAACTGACCAACAAACCGCTAGCCTCATGACACTAGTCCACTAGCAAATGACACTGTTCAGACCAACAACAACTTCATTGACTCACTTGTAGCTAATATCAACCAAATCTTGATTAACTGCCAAATCAATTACCAGGATGTTGACTCGCCTGCTTCAGCAATCCAACATGTCTAACTCTCCAAGCATCTGCAGACTACCTGGCCACATATTACATAATGAATAGAGGTTGCCTATTCATTTTGTAAAGTAAGTGTAGATGTTATCTGGTTGGTTGGTTGGTTGGTTTTGTTTTATGGTGTATTAACCCTTTTCAGGTCATTTAATGCAGAAGTAAGTCAGTTTGATGAAAATTTGTACATTTCAATATCTTCCAATCTTCAACTATACATAGGTACAGTTTTTTGTTTGCATACAGCTAAATGTAAAAACACTTGTATTTCAAACAATTCACTTTAGCATAAGTACACTGTTTAAATGTAAAAAACAGCTCTATTTCAAACAACTCAGTTTAGCATATGTACGTAGTTTAAATATTAAAACAGTTCTATTTCAAACAATTCAGTTTAGCATTGGTATATAGTTTACTTCTATTTGATCCATAGATAGGACCTTATAGGGTCCTATCTATGCAAATAAAGATATTGAAAATTCAACAAAGTCTTTGTGTCCATTTATAAGAACTGAAGTGGTCACAGAGATCAAGATAAAATGAGGAGAGTAAAAATATATATGATAAAGCCCTCAAAAACAGCAGATTCTAAGGTAAATTGGAGTATGTGAACCCAGTGAATTCCAGCTGTAATGGTAAAAGTAATTGTAGTGGGACCCACGCACTCGACAATCATCTCCTTAGAAGCTTAGGGAACCAATGCCTATAAAACCTTCAGGACAGTTTAGATTGTATTTTTGGGGAATTATAAACTTAATGTTCTTACTTGACTTGGGTTACTACTATTATGTATGATTTTTTACCTGTACTCATTTTCAGATTTTTTTTTCTTTTTTATCTAACCTTTTTAATTATCCATTCCCATCTTGTATTCATCTCTATACTTGGTCTACTCAGCAGGTAATTGCAGCTCAACATATGTGCTGATTCCTTAAGGTGCCTAATCCTCTAATGTTCAGCCCTATCAATTATTTCAACTTCATCCCGTAAGGGCAGATGGTTTCCCTTTTCTTTCCATATATGGTCCGCCATACCCGACTTTTCAATCTCACCTCGTACTACTGCCTTCCCATGTTCTTCTAGCCTTACTTTTAGTGGGCGACCTGTCTCACCTTTGTATGTTTTACCACAACTGCAAGGGATGGAGTTCTTGATCATGCTGAATTCCGTTGGTGGCTTGACCCAGGAGAGATATCTCCGGAGAGTTGAACCACTTGTGAATATTGTTCTGATGTCATATGAACTACATATCTTTTGGATCCTATTGGCTAGTCCTTTGACATAAGGCAGACATACTGTGGTGACTTTTTGGGTATTGTCCTCTATCCTTCTATCCAGGTTTCTTAGAGCCAATTTTATGCACTCTGGGTAGTTGTTGCGATGGAGGTTGTGTCTTAAACTAATCATTTCTTCTTAATATACATCAATATCGCTACTAATGTTTTTTTGCTTGATGTTGTAAGCAATGGACGATTCCTTTCTTTACCTTATATGGATGATGGGAGTTGAAATTGAGGTACTGTCCAGTAAAGGTGGGCTTACAATACACAGATGACCTGAATCATTGCTGTGTGTGTCATAAGAAGTAAATGAAAACTATATGAAGATAATCATTTTGTTTACAAGCTTACATTATTCAGAAGATTCCACCTGCTATGAAAAATCTTACATATGTTCAAATTAGGATGGGTTCATTTACAGCAATACTCTTTTTCAGGTTTCTTGATTTTTCTAACACTTTTATTGTTTTGTCCTCCTTTACTCTCACCCGAGAATTTAGAATTTATATAGGTTTTTCTAATACCCTTGGGAAAGGTATGAATCCAATTATTCTCTCTCCAGCTATGGGTAAATAGTAGGGCAGACTAGGTTCTTCAGCCTTGGTGAGGCAACTAGTCTAGGAGAAGGAAAACTCTGAATTCAAACCGATTAAACTCCGCTTAAAAATTGACCTTGTGTCATATCCTGCCCGAGCGGAGGGGTTGTTAAATATGTATATAGGTTTTTCTTTCTTTCCTTTTTTTTTCCATACACATATAGACTGTAATCCATATTTGCTGTTTTACAACCTCAATTTAAACATGTATAGTTATCTGATGAGACAGAGAGTATAATGATATTCTCTGGCGAAATAAATTTATAATGACAATTTAACCAGGTTTGAGTTTCTTTCTAATTGCACTATATATATATATATATATATATATATATATATATATATATATATATATATATATATATATTTGTAATGAGTAATATATTGAGAGATATTCATCAAAATTCTTGTAGGATATATTTTTATTTTTGGATCCTTTTATCTTAGCCTCCAAAGTAATCTCAAAAGCCTTAGAATGTTACATTTTTTGTAATAAAAGTGAAACTAATTAAAATACTTTTAAAGACTTTTAAGTTTTTAAAAAGGGTTCTTTGTTTATTACAAGATACAATAAACAAAATAAACCTTCAACCTTGAACATTCTTATTTCTCTGTTTAAAAGAGGAATGTTAAAGTTGCTTCATCTTCTATTGCATTATATACAGTTTCAATATCACCGATACCAATGGTTGTGGGTGTATCAGCTAACTGCAGTTCAGAAGACATTCTAAAGTTTCATACCATTTACTTCTGTGTACAGTGAAAAAGACCATTCAAGGTATTTACAGTTTTGGTAATTTGGTAAATTTGTCTTCATCAAAATCCTGAATTAAATTAGAAGATTATTAAGTAATTCAAGTAAGTCTTAAATAATTCAAATAATTGTAGTAGAATATTTACACATCAGGAGCATTAAATTCAGTAGATTTCACACTTATGATCACAATGATAAAAAAATGCTAAAAATACTAAAATCCCCTAAAGATTTAATTGTTTATTCTGTCTAATGTTCCTACTGGAATTCAAATGCAGGTATAAAAATCTTGTAATAAACAGTGTTAAGAAGTTGTTTTTTTTCTAACTCCCCATGAAGCTAGAATATTAAACAAGCCTCCCATAGGATGGTTTTAAAAATTGCTTAGATTCCATCAGCATTCTCGTTCAGAAGCACTTCAAGCACGAAGCAGTAAACCCAGCCCTTACCCACTTTTAGGCAAAAGGGCAGGTGTTGCTTGAGGGGAGAGACTGGTTGATGCTTGAACTATAGATACTGCTAAGAAACAGCAAGGAAATTTATAAAAATAATTTTCTCCCACCAAACCAGTGATACTATCAAATGTTATTAGTGTGGTTGCTAATAAGACAATAAACTGAGCCCTAAGTCTGTTCTTCCAATCTCAAAAGATGAAAGGGAGAGAATCCCTGCAGCATCATAATGATTCCAAACTCCAGTTTTGTTATTACATTCACTCTGAGACTAATTTCTCTATGTATTTTCCATTCTATTTAGTTTTGTTTTGGCAATATATCATGCTGAGTTCTTGTATATATTATTCTTATATTCATTCTTGAGAGGAAACAAGATTTCTCCCATCATCATTCCCTTATAATAGGAAACAGCTTAAAATTGACATTTTTAAATATTATTGATTCTAATTTTCAATGATACAATTTGAAAAGTTTCTCTAACCAAACAATTTTTCATGTGCACTTCTCAACTGCATGTATTACAAGCACACAAAGATTTGAAAAGTCTTTCTTTAAAAAAAAAAAAAAAATTGAAATAAGCAACAATAACAGAAACGACTTTTTCTTGACACAAGATAACAGAGAGAAAACTCAATCAAAAATATCATTTTTGGTTGAATTGTGACAATTTTAATGTCAGTGTGCATTTAAGAAAGATCAGTGTATTTTTGTTTATTGATTCTGCAACATTATGTTGGTGTCTTGCTGGCACTTATTCTCATAAAAAAACCATCAATTGTTTTTCCTGTTCAGAAGATGAAAAAGTTAACAAACATGCATTTATAGTTTGCTTCCCTAGTTTATTACTCAATGTTTTGATTTGTTCAGTTCAGTCTTTTCTGTCGGTTTTCCATTGTTATTTCCTAAATTTATTAAGAAGAGAAAAACTCTTTGCATTTTCATTTCTGTTCAAGCCTTTTGATAAGTGGTAAGCGTATCAAAATATAACAAAAATTTATAAGCCTTTTGGATAAAAGCTGTAAGATATTTAATGAAATTTATTTTAGCTTAAGATAACATGCAGATTCATTGATAATTTAACAGAAGATATGTTATCTGAATCATTAAACAAAACATTTTTTCTTATTTATTTTTCACAAGTTTTTCTTTATCTTATTGATTTTTATCATATATTAAGTTGAATATACTCACACTGTAATAGATTCACGTTGCTTGTTTTAACAGTTGGAGATTATTCAACAAAAATAATGAGATAAAAAACAATAATTAAATCAATAAAAACTCATTAAATTATTGATGTAACACTAGTTAATTTAGTAATTACTTTTTTTTACTGTAATATTTTTTTTACAGTCATAAACTTTTTTTTTTACTGTAATAATTTTTTTTTTACTTCTAGGCTTTACAAGCTAGTAAAGGTCGTTTTGATTCTATTTCATTGACTGTAAGTTTTTATTTTGATTTGTTTCTTGCAGGTTTTTTTTCAGTCTTTTTTATTTTTAGAATAAGCCGCATTGCCTGAGCATCTAAGAAGAATTTTAAGATTACTCAACTAACAATTCTTACTCCATTGAGTCATACCTGCAAATAGATAAACATCCATTTTAGATCTTAACAGCTTTTTTCAAGGGAAGTAACTTTGTCTTCCATGTTGATATTTGTATACAGAAAATTTCATTTTTTCCCTTTTTCTTAGTTTAATATTTGTGACTTGGTATGTAATTAACTTATTTCGAAATAATTTAAAAAGTTTTAGCTGCATTATTAATTTTGGTTATATCTATAACTCTTAGAAAATAAATTACAAAAAATGCTGGGAATTCTTACAAATTCTCTTGCCCTTACCTCAGAATCAGTAACAGACTGCATGCATTTTTTTTGGTAGTTGAATTAAATTTCCTCTTGAATTGTGTATTTGAGTAAACAGAACTGACTTTTTAGATATAGAAGTTGTTGCTTTTGAGCTTTCCTTTATAATTATTGGTTATGATTTGTTACTTTTTTTATTCAAATTTGAATTCATTTTTTTTTATCATCATCTATATTTTGTACCTTCATCAGGATTCTAATTTATAAAGAAAAATTATATATGAAAAGTTACACTAGTTTTACCACTTGTTTTGAAGGTTGTGTTAAATATGCTACAAAATATATTTAAAAAATCAAACAAATTGTTTTTAAAAAATGCTATAATGAAGTACCTGTTACAAAGTGCTGGTTGTATTTCTCAGTTTGTAGACTTGTATATTTAATTCTTTCTCTCCTCTTACAACTAAAACACTTAAATAGTCTATGTGACTTGCTAATTAGGGAGGCATACCAAAGACTCAAAAATGGTACTTGATACTGCCTTTCTTAACACTCAGCATTATAAGGTATAGCTCAAGGGTAAGTGGAACAATCCAGGGAAAGGAGTAGTGCTCTCCCCTAGCCCTCAGTGTAATAGCTATTGAAAAGGGAGCCTTTGGGTTGCCCTTGACTACACTCAGCCAAATTTCTTTACTTAAATATCACAACAGAACTTTTTCAAAATTAATAAGTTACATTAATTACATAAAAACTTAGACAAATTTTTAGTTTTTCGTTCAATTCAAATTTTGATGTTTATTTTAATCTTTGATTTTAAGCTTTAACAATTAAGAAAAAATACTTTTGCCATAGCATATTCATTTAGATAAGATCAATGAATATCATATAGATAAAAACTTGTATATATTGAAATTTTCAAGAACATTTTCTTGCACATAATGAATATTTTATTGAGCCTTTTAGAGTAATAGAATCATTGTAGAATTATCACACAGTTATTGAAAAAAATCAATCAACAAAACAAACAAAATCTCATCAACACCCTTGGTCTCATGGCTGCAAATTACAATAAATAGTGAACTTTACCATATTCTTAATTGCCCAGTCGGCTGGGGCTGTAGAATACACTGACTGCACCTCTGCAGAGGGGTAAGACCTCCCCCGCCGCGCCCAATAAGTGTCCTGGATATGACACAAAATAGTCTGATGGTGAGGTTCCAGTAATGCTGGGGCCTTGGGGAATACAGAGCACCTCTTCATTGCCATTGCTCCCAGGTCCACTCTGGCGCGGCGTGGTAGCACTTGATAGGGCCCTATCAATGGATTAAATAGAACTAACTACATACTTATACTAAACTGAATTGTTTTACTTAACTGAATAGCTTGAAATAGAAATGTTTTTGACAATTTAACCGTACTTACATTTAAACTGCGTGCTTATGCTAAACTGAATTATTTGAAATAGAACTGTTTTTTGACATTGAAACTGTATTTACACTAAACTAAATTGTTTAACATAGAAGTGTTTTGACATTTAACAGTGTGTAAACAAAATCTGTACTTGTATGTAACTGAATTAGCTGAATTAGAACTGCTTGACTAAAGTGAATAGTTTGAAATAGAAATGTTTTTGACAATTAAACTTGTGTACTCATGCTAAACTGAATTGTTTTAAATAGAACTGATTATTCACATAAAAATGGATTTGGTGTTAAATAACCTGCAAATGTTGATATGCCATAAAACTCAAACAACCAACCAACATATTCTTAAAAGAAAACAATTGGTAGTAAAATTTTTAAACACACAAAAGAATTGCATATAATGGAAAAACTGAGTCCCTTTCCTTATTTGGAAATTGTCAGTGACCATGGTAACCAATTCATGTTTTTTTTTATTACAGCATTGACAAAATAGTGTCATCATTCCATTTTTTTTTTTTTAATGCTCATATACGATTTGAAATTCTACTCCAAGGAAAAAAAAATGTCTTAGAAAATATTTTGTTCATTTGCATCAACTGATGATATTTTTATTTATTCTGGATAATCATTAGATATTTGAAATGAAAGTATAATTTTCATATCTAATTATGTTTTAAAACATAGATATTATATATACTTTATATATGAGGAAATTATTAATGGTAACAAAAATAAAAGTAAACAATTTTTATCCTTGTAAAAAGATTTATTCTTCATTTATTTGGATTAATAACTCTACCAATGAAAATAACAATTTTGAATCTCTGGTCCACTATTAGATATAAAAATGGATGATCAACCAGAAAACGTGTTGTTAATGGACCCATGAGTCCCCTTATGGCACCTGAAGTAGCAATTGCTTCTGTTCCATCCTCTGTTACATCAATCATTGCCTGATGCCAAATTTCTGTCATCTTGTTATCCTTTGACAAATGACCGGTCCAATCTTGGAGAACAGAATGAATCATGTCCATGTCTAAACTTGTCTCAATTTTAAACTTTGGTAAAAAAAGTTCAGTGAGTTTTTCTTGACAATTTACATCAGAAAGGATCAACTGAATAAATTCAGGACTCAGTTTATTTTCCAAGTCAAACAGGCCATCCATTTTTGTGGGTAAAAGAATGTACATATCTTGATATTTACCTACATAGGGTATTTTAATGGAATTATAGTCTAGATTATTATCCTCTTTCACACAAAACTCCTGTCTAACAAACATCATATTTACAGGAACAGTTTTACTATTGGAAATGTGAAATTCACTGAGTTTTGTATTTTTCTTTAAAAATTCATGTTGCCATTTTCCTTTAAAATATATTCCATTGAATATAGCTAATTTCATATCTGCTGACAGAGTACCATCTTGAACAAAGTGGGTCATTTTACTCCCTGAAAAATTTCCAATGTGATTATTTATGACTGCTGAGACATTGATATCTGCAAAGTTTATTGGAATGAAAGTCACTTGAAAAGCAGTGTGTATCAGTTGACTGTAATGTTCATTTATAGTTATATTGTTGCTATGAAAAATGAAAATCTTTTGCTTGAGATCGTGGCTTTGGTTTTTCCTTTTGATAGATTCTAAATACTCTTTTAACAAAGTGAAATCAAGGATCGTCTGCAGGTCACTGTTAAGACATTCCTTCATATTCAAAGATGAACTATTCCATGAACTCAAGTGAATCATAGTCAACAGAGAAGTGACCCCAAGGGTAGAAAGGATAAGATTCTCTTGTGGTTTCAGATTGTTGGATTTTATGTAAAAATTAGAGGCCAACTGGTTGCTAGTCCAGCTAAGGTTGCCAACAGCAAAATCCATTTTATGAGATTCAGATTTCTTCTTTTGATTCAAAACTATAAAAATAGAAAATAAATTAATTTTCATTTCAAAGAAATTTGATATTTTAATGAAAAATAAAGAGGCTTAACTTGAAGCTTTATTAACATAACTGTGGTCGGCAAAGTTAAAGCTTCTTTAAATCAATATAAGGTGGCTGATCCAGAAGAAAATTGTGATGATTAGCTTCATCACAGATAGGTAATAGAAGTTTGACAAAAAAAGTAATTCAGGATTTGGGATTTTATTCATATTTAATGTACAAGGGTCATTCAATAAATAAGGGAAAATTTTTGAAAAATAGTAAAATAATTTTTTAGAATTTTTTTCCATAAATGCATTGTTTGGAATCGGTTTATAGTAAATTATTAATTATTATTTTACTCTCCCCAAAATATTTGTTTTGAGATTATTAAAAATGAAATAGTGCTCCACACTTGTGCAGAGTTCTATCATTTGATGCCTGAAAAGCGTAAATCATGTAAAACTTACAGAAGAAACTATGATGTGTACAGAGAAGCATGTTTTAGTCAAAAAAATGTTTACAAATTGATTAAATATGAGTCTGCCACTCGGAACCTGAGTGGAAAAGACAGTTCATGGAGTGGAAACACATTGACTCTCCAGAAAAGAAAAAGTTCTGGGCACAGCAGTCAGTAAAGAAGGTCATGCAGACAGTTTTCAGGGACATGAAAGAAACCCTCACTTTGATTTCTTTGAAAAAAGGTGCAAGTGTAAACAGTGCTTCCTATTGCCAACTTCTAAGGCAATATTTCACCTTATTTATTAAATGACATGTATTTGAGAATTATTTATGCAAACATATCTTTAAAGATGGAGTATTTATTTAACCAATAAATTTAACTAAAATATAGTGAAACTGCCTCCTACTATCAAAAGAAGGAAAGATTCCATCTTTTATGACTTTAGTTCTATTTTGAAATTCTGTGATGTAACAACTCTGATTAGCAATTATTTGATAGTTGCTATGCAACACAAGTGCAAGGTGTATTAAATAATATTGAGATTGAAGCTTTATTTACCTAGACAAAAAATGAACAATGAACATAAGGTTAATTTTATTCCAAATAGTCTCCTTGGCATTCAACACACTTATTCCAAGTTTTCTTTAAATCAAAGCATGTTGGGAAATTCTTTCTTCACATGAGGTAAAACATTGATATTGTATTTCTTTTAACGTCTTCCATTTTTCAAGTCTTACCTTTCAGATAAATTCTCAGCAAATGAAACAAGAAAAAGGTGCCTGCTATTCGACCTGATTGTTCTTTACTGGCAAAATCCTGTATTTTGACAAAAACATTTCATTCAAAAAGTATCAAAACTGCTTTTATCATTATTTTCTAAAATTTGCCCTAAATCAGTAATCTAGACATCGACATACCGTCTTTTTATTGTAGAAGTTGTTCAGCTCTGCACACACCAAGTCAGTAACCTAGACATCAACACACCATCACTTTATTATAAGATTTGCTAAGCAGTGCACACACCCTGACAAACAATCCAAGATGAAGAAGTAAGGAAGAACTCACAAGTGATGTTCTTATATGAACTCTTGTACACGGATCCACCAGTGTTGGCTGGCCAGTAAAAATTTACATTCATCAGCTCTGTGTAGACATTGAATGCCATGTAGAGGACTTACCAAAAGTGATGGCTGATAGGGATGGATAGTAAGAGAAAGTCAAAGGAATCTGTGCTATCGGCATGCCGTGATGATAATAATAAATGTATTTGGACTAGTGTCCTCATCTTGGTTGTTATTATAGTTACAATCCAGCAGGTGTGCTTTCCAACCTTCTTCAAATATGTATCATAGTCAGTAACCTTGCAGGAATTTTAAACTAAACCCTTTGTTCAATCCATTTTCTCTATCCATGCTAAGCAAATTGTTTCCTATCTGTTAATTATTTCTAGCTAATTTGTTTTTATGTCATTCGTCTGTCTTTTCCACTGGACTAGAGTCTATGACTTTTATGCACTTCCTAATCCAGAGATTGAACTCAGAAAACACTGACTATAATAACAACCAAGATGAAGACCATGTACATCAATGTATAAACCAGAGTGGATGTCTGAAACTGTTGATTGTATCAATACAATATTTCCTACACATACATATATTGGGTTGGTTGGTGTTAGAGACAATATTTTGTCATGTCTCCACTCACCAAGATTTGCTGTTAACATTAGTATATCCAATGTTGCACTAACACTGAATAAATGGAAAGACAAGATAAGCTCATTTAAACTTACAGGAACATTTAATACTTATATAATATACATACAAGAAGTATTAACAAGAATACACAAATGTGTCCCTGGTAATAATATGTAGACATTGTTCTATAGACAAGTAGTATATGAAAGGGGTAAAAATGGTAAAAGTCTTACTTGTAGATGAGAAGTGCAATAACCATGGTCAGGAGAGGAAACAACATTGTCACAAAGGCAAACACCTTTATTGTTCAAAGAACAGAAACAAAAGAGTCCATGAAAGATTCTCTTTTTAATATAGGGTCAGGTATGAACTTATTTCCTCTGCCGCCTTTCAGGTACAAAGTAGTTCTAGTCAAAGAAGAAAAAAAGGGTGGGGGGAAATGGCAGTCGTAACACTAGTAACAACCTTTGTAACTATCAGCTTCTTTATCAAGGCATACCAAAAGCACAGATTCCTTTGAATTTCTCTAACCATCCATCCCTATTGAGCATCAGTATTAGGTCATTATCTAGATATCCACAAAGAGCTTGTTGAAATCAATTTTTGCTGGGCAGCCAACACTGTTGTGTTCGGATGCATGTGTCCATAGGAAAACATCGCTTATAAATTCATAACCAGTGGATGTAAATTTTTAATTGAAAACAAAGTCTTGACTTGTAATCTGATGTTGATGGATATTTAAGCTTATTAAGTTTATATATTCTCAGAGAACAAAGATTATTTTTTTATTTGTGCTGAATGTAAATCTAACTGAAGACAATGTGTGATATTCTGTTTCATTTTCTATTTTACAATTATTTTTAAAGAAATTTATCCTGTAAGATGCAAAGAAAATGATACTATAATTTTTATAGAGAAAATTTCATTTACCTGGTGAAGTATTTTTTCACACTGTTCGTCCTTCAAAACAATAAATGATTGGAAGAAAGTAAAACAAGCAAATTATTTTATAGTCGTTCTATGTTTACTTTCTTTCATATACAAAAATCAATGAAGAACATTAGAATTATTCTATTGTTTATTCTTAATATTAGATTTTTATTTACTTCAACAAATGACAAAGTAAGAAAATCTTTTTATAATAGATTTACAGAATGTGTAAATAAATTCTTTTTTATCTGACATGGGTTTCTATTGATTATTAAAAAAAATAGATTTAATTGCAACAAACACCTGTTCCAATATGCATGTGAAAATAAAAGTCATTTAATAATAAATATAAGATGTGAAAAGACAATTTGTTTTGATTCAATACTTGCTTAAAGGCCACTTTTGGCAGGTTTTAAGTTCAATATCAAGTTGTATACTATTGTATTTTTGTTTGGCATGTAAATTAATTTGACTGTTATGGTCATCGCATATTTTCACCCAATGAGGTTGACTTATCCCATTCTGCCCAGACCATTTTTCCCGGGCAACATAAAAATGGGGAAAGCCCGCCAAACTCTCTCTTCTTCAGAATCTTTTGAGCAGGATAGACATACTTTCTGTCCGCTCCCTTCATAGCAGCAGAATCACAGCACCATGAGGAAAGCCATCTAATTCATGGACCTTTGAAGCTATCCTCCTAGACCAAAAAGGTTCCCAGTTGAATACGAATTAGATGCATTAGGAACACTTTTATGTCGCCTCTAACTTTTGCTATGTCTACAGCGATGCTTAATTCTGCTCAGTCATTCAGCTACTTCATTCCTGGACAACCTTTTAGGAGACCATTATGCCTCTCTCCTACAGCAAACAGGACCACGCATTTAGGGCTGAATATTTCATTCCGGTTCTAAAATCAGCAACTCAATATTTGCCTTGACTCAAGCGACACATATTCCGCTCAGACATTTAGCTGCTTTATTCTTTCTCAATTCAATAACTATTTTCTTCTATCCACTACAACGACCAGCACAAAGCTTTCCTTTCCAACAAACCTTTATTAAACTTCTAAATTGAAAACCTTTCAGTATGTTTGCTTTGACTCATTTATTTTCCTTTTGATATAACGAAGAGGGTAACCTAAACCAACCTTCATCATTATACTATGTATAAAATTTGTATTATAACTCACCTAGTTTCTTCCATAAATAGAATTATTTATATAAGGATTGGTTTGGTTTGATTTATTTAATAGCATATCAACTCCTTGTGGGTTATTTAAAGTTGAAATTTGATTTAAATAAATGTGTGATTATAATTATAACTTTTTATATTTTCACACAATCAGTTTTTTTAATTGCACTTTTTTTATTCATCAATAATGATTATTTGTTTCACTTTGTTTTATGGTATCAAACATTCCTATCCAATACTAATAATTTCCAGTGGACCTGGGAGTAATAGCAATGAAGGGATACTCCACACTCCTCAGAGCTCCAGAACAGAAGCCTCACCACTGGATGTAGTTTAGTTTCATACCCAGGGTGCCACTTTTTTTTTGTGGGGAGGGGGTCTTACCCTCTCTCTAATGGATACAGTCAGTATATTCTAAGTCCTGCCAACAAGGATCAGAATTTCTGCTTGTCGATGACCTTTTGATAAAATGATAGTAAAAAAAAAAATAATGATTGAAAAAAAAAAAAGAAAACCTGGGAAGAAAGAAAGGAAAAAGAGAGAAAGTGAAGGAGAGAAGAGAGATAACTTAAGAGTAGATAGGAATAGTGAGAGACAAAAAAAAAAGAAAGTGTAAAGAGACTTAGTTGGAGAGAGAGAGAAATTGAAAAAGAGAAAAAGAGAAGAGGGGAAACTGAAGTATAGAAAGGAAAAAAAAAGATGTTAAAGAGCAAAAGAGAGAAAAAGAGATTAAGTCATATAATCTACCAATTAAATTTATAATCTAGTCATATTACCAACAGAAACAAATTGTATCATTTTGCATTTCTGTGAAAGAATATTTTTTTTGAGAAAAGAAACAAAATGACATATTAACTAAAGGATTAGTACTGATTTCTATTACTTTAATAATATAATTTCTTTTTTTAGTTAGAATTGCTTGTATGATATATAAGATACATTCTGTTTTATATATAAATTGATTAATTACAAATAAATGAATTAATAAACAAGATTTTTTTTTTAAATTTCAAGTCAACGGTCTTTCAGTCATTATTATCCTTCATCTTGTTAATTCTAATTATTTTTTTCTTACAACTCATTCAGCTTGTAACTTCTACAGTAATAAGGAAATAAGAACAAAAAATAAGATTCTGGTGAGACTTGAACTCATATTCCCTTCTGCCTCAAGGAAGCCAAAAGCCCAATTGGCTGGGGCTGTAGAATACACTGCCTGCATCTCTGCAGAGAGGTAAGACCCACCCAATGAGATTCCTAGATATGACATTAAACCATCTGATGGTGAGTAACCAGCCTTGGAGATTTGGAGAATGCAGAGTACCCCTTCATTGTCATTGCTCCAAGGTCCACTCTGACCCAGAGTGTTAGCACCTGATAACATTCTATCTATGGGTCAAATAGAACAAACTATGTACACAAACAAATGACAGATTTTAAATTGTAACTGTTATATAGCAATACTTGAAACCATTTGATTGTGTGCAAAAAAATGAGTTCAGGCTCATTAAGAATATTATCTACAAAATATGTTTACATCTCATATATGTATTTGATATATAGGAATAAACAGGATTTGGCATTGAATAACCTACAATAGTTGATATGCCATAAAACCAAACCATCAAGGATGAGAGTATGGATGGTATCTCAGAAGTTTTAATGATACTTTTAAAGCTGCTCGATATCCCATCTTCAATTGATGGGTGCCATATTTGTTGTTATTGTTTGACGCAGTTGAAATGTTACGAATATTTTTTTAATCTCAGGTGATGAATGGTGCTACTATGTCATAAACAATAATTCATCAGAATGACTTTTTGGTATACATCCAGTTTGTTTTGGTTTCTTTGTTTAATGGCATATTTAATCCCAAAACCATTTTTGTAGAAGAACAGTATTGGTATTATCTAACCCATTTTAAGGAAGATAAGGGCGTTCATTCCTTTCCCATGGGTATTAGTCTGAAAGTGAACATAATAGCTTGACAGGAGTTTGAACCCACTTACCATAATTTCATAGTACTATACATTAACAACTACACCATGGGGACTCCTCTGAGTACATTGTTGTGCCCTTTTTATTGTTGTTGTTGTTGTTGTTGTAGATAACTTTTCTTTGAGGACAGATTAATGAAACATTAACATGACATACATGAGTCTCTGAGCTGTCCCTAACATTATGAATCAACACAAACATGTTTTATTGGTTTATAATTCCTACGTATTTATTAAATATCCATTATCATAGGTACACCTATAATTTTTTAGCTTGTCACTCACTTAGCAAAAGTTTGATCCTGGGGCTAAAATTGTATTCAGTGCACAACTATTTTATGAAAACAACTAGAATTAGAAAGATGAATATTAATATGAGTAAAAATTATTAATGATAAAAAAAATAAGGGAAAATACTCTATAATTAGTATTTGATAACCATTTTTTATAAATTATAAAAATCTAGACAAATGCAAGTACAGACACTACTATTATTAAGTTGAAAATTGGATTGGAAATTGCTTTATTCTCTAAGTAAAGCATTTTAATACTATTGTTCAAACAAAAATCTTCCTATAAGGTTCCATTTTTAGTGTATAATAAACAAAAATTGAACCATTATAATCTAGATTACCTTATCCTTTTTTTTCTGGCTATTTACTAAAAAAAAAACCAAACCACCACCACAACAACAACACAGATGTTATGTAAATATCAAAGGAAGGAATAGAAAATTATGATTTATAATAGTTATATGCAAAAGTCATTTTTATGTTTAATTGATATTTTGAATGTGGCAGCTTGTGCAGCATAAACACAGATAATTTTTATATAATTTTCATATCAGAAAATCCACAAATAAAAATATATCCTGATATTTACCATTTGAACACTTCAGGTATGGTTCAAGGTTGAGACCCTAACAAGTACTACCACTCTGGGTCAGAGTGGATCTGGGAGTAATAAGAATGAAAGAGTATCTACACTCTCCAGATCTCCAGAACTGGAGTTTCATCATCAGATACAGTTTAGTGTCATACTCAAGATACCACCTTTTTGAGGTGGGACAGTCTAACACTGCTGCAGAAGATGCAACAGGGGAGCAAAAGATCTTGATCCATAATATCAACTTGTAACCCAAAACACAAGGAATTTAACCATTAAAAACAATAGTTTCACACCTAGATATCTTTTTTGACATAGTCGCATTCTAAATAGCAATCCCAGGATTTTTCTTTTCTTTTTTTTGAGATTGTAAACTTTGTGGAAAGTTCAAATTCCATACGACTTTCAATTTGTGCATACTAGTTCAAATTCTCTAAACTTTTGAATAAAATCTCACTGGATATTTGAATTGAATAATTAAAAAAGTCTCTGTAAATCAACATGTGAAATCAGTTCCTCCTCCTCCTCCTCCTTTTCCTTTTTTTTCTTGCGGCTGCCTCTTTCACTTCAGTCAAATCTAATTTCATTTTGTTTGGGTTGCTGAAGCAGAAATTCATAGTCTTCTGTAGGCGCCGAAAACTTGGCTATGCAAAATACAGTTCATTTGCATAAGTGCAGTTTCAGCATCACTCAACCACAACTTTGACCAGGTTTTTGTGAGCAGACATCTTGGGTTCGTGCTGGTCATCCTCTTCTGCATAGACAATGCGCCAAATATAGTCTCTTTGGTTCACTCAGACTTTTGCTCCAGCCAAAATATTTTATAAGGATTCGGCCACTCAGTCACCACATTCAAGCTGATAATGGTTGTTAATTACTTACATAAAAACAACCCTTGCTATCAGTGATCTTATATGCTATTGATTATATATACAAAGTGCATACGATAAGTTTCCAGACTTTTTTCGTATGGGCACTTTTATTGATAGTACACACATGAAACTCTAGTCCCCTTCGAAGTAATCTCCTCCAGCTGCAATGCACTTGTTGTACCGTTCCAACAACTTCTGGAAGACCCCATGGAAGTCCTCTTGTGTGAGCGTGTCAATGACCTTCATCACAGCCTCTTTCATCTCCTCAATTGTCTCATAACGACAGCCTCTGAGCTTAGAGAATAACCAAAAGTCATATGGAGCAAGGTCTGGACTATAGGGAGGCTGAGGAACTGTCTCGATGCCCATCTTGGTCAAATAGTCTGTGACAAGGATGGAGTTGTGGACTGGTGTATTGTCCAGGTGGAAATGCCACTGACCCGATTTGAAGAGTGCTGGCCTCTTCCGACGGAATCTCTTCTTGAACTCCCTTAAAACCTCAACATAGTAACCCTAACCCTAACCCTTGGGCCAATCAACTCTGGTTTATTGACTTCCTTACTCCTCCCATACCTCTCATCATCCCTCAGACTCCCTGCCTTCCTTGAATCTCTTATGCCACTCAAAAACTGATGCCTCGATTCATGCAAGATGATTGAAAAGCAGTCTGAAGCATTCCATACATTTCTGTGGCATTTTTTCCAAGTTTAAAACAGAATTTTATTGCCAGATTGTATTTTTGAAATCCATCACGTGTGACAATAAGGCTTTAGTAGGGTGTATTCTAATTCCTGCTGTAGCTGTTGATTTGAACCTGAAATCATAAAAATTGGTCAGTCATCTTATAAGATGTACAGCAATAACATACTGAATTTTCAAGAGTCTACAGCAATTTTGAATGCCCGTATGAAAAAGTCTGGAAACTTATCGTATGCACCTTATATATATATATATATATATATATATATATATATATATATATATATATATATATATATATATATATATATATATATATATCCATCCAGGGTGTTTGACAATTTTTGAATCAAAATGATTGGGTAAAAATCAAGGACCACAAATGATTGAGTAATGGAAATTCCATTTATTGAAAAGAAAAAAAAGATAAAATTGTAGGATTTGTAACCATTTAATCTCAATGCCCAGTCGGCTGGGAAGGCTGTAGAATACACCGACTGCTTCTCTGCAGAGGGGTAAGACCCCTCCCCCCAACGAGTGTCCTAGATATGACACTAAACAATCTGATGGTGAGATTCCAGCAATGCTGGAGCTTTGGGGAATTTATTGAAAAGAAAAAAAGATAAAATTGTAGGATTTGTAATCATTTAATCTCAAACATGAGCCAAAAATATCAAGAACTGAACAGAAGATACACAAAGATCTGGATGGATTCTGGCTGAATGACTCTTTAACTCTGGTGATATTCTTGGGTGTTTGGATTGTTATCAGAGGCTTAGATGTTGAGAAACCTGTTGCCCTATGATCTTCACAAGTGTCATGAGCTGCAAACTTCTTGGCTCCTCTGTCACAAAGATCTGGATGGATTTTGGCTGAATGACTCTTTAGCGCTAATTCCCTAGGGAAAAGTATAAATTCAATTATCCCATTATCCTCTCTCCATGGGTGAATAGCAGGGCAGACTAGGCCCCTTAAACTTGGTATTGCAACTGGTCTACAAGAAGGAATACATTGAATTTAAACAGGTTAAACTCCAATTAAAAATTGACCTTGTGTCTCTTCCTTTTTATGTAGAGGGGTTGGTAAATATGCACACACACACACACACACACACACACACACACACATATATACATTTATATATATATATATATATATATATATATATATATATATTTCTTTTGAATAGCAGAGATACGGAGTCAACAGCACTTAGTGACTGTCAGTTTCTCAACTATGCAATCATCAAACCAAGATCTTGGTCTGATGATTACACAAGCAAGGAATTGATAGTCTTTAACAGGTACTGCTACTCTGGGTTAGAGTGGACATGGGAGTAATGCCAGTGAAGAGGTAATTTCAAATTCACCAGAGCTCCAGAACTGAAGCCTCGCCACTGAATGTATTTTAATGTCATATCTAGGACATTCCTTCAGTATGTGCACAGGGAAGGGGTCTTAGTTCACAGGACAGAATGCAATCAGCATATTCTGAACCTCACCAACAGTGCTCGAAAATTATGCTTAGAGAAGAAATTAAGAATTATTACATTTTTTGAACAGATCTAGTATCAAAATTCAAGCATGAAAATAAGTTTTTACATTGCCACCAACCTCCAGATTAAATATATTCAGTGACTGCATTAACATACCTTTAGTGGAGAAGAGTGTGTATCATCATGTATAAATAATCATAGTTGATGGATAAACCTTCAACAATATTTACTTGTCTGATGATCATTACAAAGTGTGAAAGTTTAGATAGCAATTTTAATAACTTGTGTTAACTGATTAGATTGCTCTATCCTTTTGATAAAATAAAAAAGGATTTTTCCAATCAGTAGCTGTGTCCATACTACTGTATGGATATACTCAGCTGGATGCTAACAAAATACACGGAGAAAAAAGCTAGATGGGAACTATACAAGAATGCTACGTGCTGTTCTGAACTATTCCTGGAAGCAACACCCCACAAAACAGCAGTTGTATGGTCACTTACCTCCCATTTCAAAAATCCATCCAACTAAGATAAATAACACATGCGGACACACTGCTGGAGAAGCAAGGACAAAGTCATGTGATGTTCTTCTAAGGAACTCTACACATGGACCCCTTGTTGGTCAAACAACAAGAACTTATTTACAGCAGTTCTATAGAGACATTGATGGAGTTTGCAAATATTGCTAAAAGTGATGGATGATAGGGAAAGATAGAGAGAGAGAGAGAGAGAGAGTCAGGTAAATCCATGCTATCAGCATGATTTGATGATGATAATGGTGATGATCTTTTTGATATTGAGCACTTATATATATATATATATATATATATGTAAAAATATCTTTAAATAATCAAATATTATTCTATGTGTTTGGTTTGGTTTCTTGGTTTAATGGCATATCAACCTTTGTAGGTTATTTAATGCCAAAGCTATTCTCCTAGAAGAACAGTTGCGGTACTATTTAACCCATAGCTGGGAGGATAAGGGGGTTCATACTTTTCCCAGGGGTATTTGCCCGAAAGAGAACCTTATAGCACGACTGGAGTACGAACCCGCTTACTACGATCCCACTGTCCATCGCTTTAACCATTACACCATGAGGACACCACCTCTCTTTCTCTCTCTCTCTCTCTCTCTCTCTCTATATATATATATATATATATATACACATTATTTTTCTATTATCAAATAGGATTATAATAAAACAGGATAAAAACTTATAACTCAGTTTCATGTTGATCCTTAAGTAAGTTAGTGTTCAGCACATTTGACCAAACTCACCAGTGAATTTTTTCATTATATATATATATATATATATATATGTATATCCCACACATACTCTATTAAACAAAGCAGAGCAACCAGTATAGGAGAAGGACAACCGTGAATGCAAAACTAAATGTTGGAATCCCTAAGGCTTTCTGACATTGTCTTCAACCTGGCAACTCCTCCTGCAATTGGACTGATACCATTCCCTTGGGCCAATAGGTATCAAGTGGAGAGACTTACAATATAGACAGCTGCTCGTCTTTTATACCGCCTTGCTTGGGCCTATATTCGGACACAATTCCTTAGTCATATATGACACCATTAGAGCACCAAAAAAATCTTTTGCTTTTTATCTTTAATAAATTATTCCATGTGATTGCTAAATTATAGGTTTTAAAATGAGCAACTTTTTAAAATATTACATTGCCCAGTTGGCTGGGGCTGTAGAATACACTTACTGCACCTCTGCAGAGGGGTAAGATCCCCCACCCCAATGAGTGTCCTGGATATGACACTAAACAGTCTGATGGTGAGGTCCCAGTAATGCTTGGGCCTTGGGGAATACGGAGCACCCCTTCATTGCCATTATTCTCAGGTCCACTCTGGCCTGGTGTGGTAGCACCTGATTGGGCCTTATCTATGGGTTAAATAGAACTAATGGCATACTTATGCTAAACTGAATTGTTTGATTAAACTGAATTGCTTGAAATAGAAATGTTTTTGACAATTTAACCATACTTACATTTAAACTGCGTGCTTATGCTAAACTGAATTATTTGAAATTGAACTGTTTTTATCATTGAAACTTTATTTACACTAAACTGAATTATTATATATAAATGCTTGACTAAACTGAATAGTTTGAAATAGAAATGTTTTGACAAATTGTGTACTCATGTTAAACTGAATTGTTTGAAATAGAACTGATTATTTACATAAAAAAGGATTTGGTATTAAATAACCTACAAAGGTTGATATGCCATAAAACCAAACCAAACTTAAAATATTACAACAGCATCAGCAACAACATAACACTTACTATATAGTACTTATCCATTTATTTTCTTGATGAGTTTCAGGTGGCAGTATTATACAAATAATTCATATACATACATACATATATATATATAAAAATTTATCAGAAATTGATATCACTAATAAGCATACACATTAACACAATTAAAACTTATTTATATCCCATATTTTTACTTAATAACAATAATTTCGTAAGAGCAATGATCTCTATTGACTTTGCCACAATTACATATAATAATTCTTTCACTTTCTTGATAGCGTGACCTTTAACAACTACCCTCTTCAAAGAGTAAAAAGAATTTGCAATTTATATGGGCTCAGCCGTAATGCATTTAGCCTCAATCAAAATCAATGCAGGTTTCAAATTCAATACAAATCAGGTTTATTTTTTTTATTTTAAAATTTTCTTTTTATTATACTTTGGTAAGCACAAAACCTATTTGCTTCTTGTGGAATTCAAATCAGTTGCATAAAATTAAAGTGATTTCTTAATCATTTTTTTTTATTTGCAAATAATTATATTCTTAGGTTTAAGAGTTTGCAAATCAGGTAATTCCTGCTGAATTTTTATCAAAGGAATACAGTCAATATTTTATAAAATAAATTCACCCAAGCAATTACCATGCTGATTGCAGAGGGGTAAGACTCCCCTCAAAAAGGGGAGTCTTGGATATGGCACTAAACTATACCTAAACAGAGCCTCATTAAATTTAAACTAAAGAGACCCAAATACACTAAATTGTTTCTAATTAGTTTAAAGGAGCCCCATTAAATCTGAAAATAAACAAATCTTCTTTATTCTTATACCTTTATTTTTTAGTTTCATCAGGGGTCCAAGACTAGTGGACACTTATTTGAATTTCAACCTCATAAAATTATAACTCATATGTAGTTTGATATCAATTCTTTTTTTGCCTGAAAAATTACGTCTTCAAAATCTGATCTCTACATAAGTAAATATAAAAAGTAATGTTTTCAGAAAAGGATCTCTGTTTATTAAGGTTTTTGAGATTTCTAAAAAAATCAAAAATTAAAGTTTAACTTAAAATTTGGGAAATTTAGCTAATTAAAATATTGGTCTATTAGTGAAATTTTGATGTTAACTAAACTAAATAAGATTGATAAATTTTAACAGCATGATACTCTGTCTCAAGTTATTTTATACCATGGTTAAGAAATTGCTTTCATTCTATGTTTATAATTACATTTTTTTGTAGTTGTTAAAGAGCTTTTTGCATATAACCCCATCAAATATGAATGATTTTTAAACAGATCTCTTTTGCCAATAAATGGGACCCTAACAGGTACTACAACTCTGGGTCAAAGTGGACCTGGGAGTAATGGTAATGAACGGGTACTCTACACTCCTCCAGATCTCTAGAACTGAAGCCTCACCATCAAATGCAGTTTAGTGTTATACTCATGACACCCATTTTTGAGGGGCTCTTACTCCCATGTAGGGGGGGATACAATCAGTGAATTCTAAGCCCCACCAACAAAACAAACTCAATAAGAGACTCCAGGATTCTTACATACAGAGAAATTGAGGCCAAAATAAATCAATAATATTTTCTAACTTCTTTTTTTGGTATATTTCTATCTGTTTATTTTTTAAATAAACAGATAATAAACATTGTGCTAAACACATTGTTTTTATTTGTGTGAATAAGAATTGATTGCATAATTCTTGGCAGAGAGAGGTAAACTTGGAAACTGGAGATCTTTAATTAGAATTGAAATAATTTCATACACATATCACTGCAAAAAATTAAAATAAACAAATGTTTTACCCATAAAATCTTCATCAGATAATGACCTGGTAGCCAGCTATTGTATAAGGGCCATAGCATCAGTGCCCCAACAATACCTTAAAATACCACCAGATTTTGTTAGCTTTCCATCATATTTTAGGAATACCATATAAAAATACAGCTGCATCATTTATATATATATATATATATATATATATATATATATATATATATATATATATAAAAATCCCAGATCAAGCTGTTTGCATTTCACAAAGAGCTGATACTCCTGAGAAAGATATGCATCCAAGTCTTCTCCCTCAAGTTATGGATAAATAACAGGGCAGACTGGGTTCTTTAACCTTGGTACAACAACTAGTCGAGAAGGAAGACTCTAAATTCAAACTTGATAAACTTAAAAATTGACTTTGTGTTGCATCCTGCTTGTGTGGTAAGGTTGGATAAATCTATACCTATAATGTACCCAGGTCAAAATTGGTATCATCATTCATTTTAATTGGACCATCTTGTTGGATTCACCAAACCTACCATTTCTCCATATCAAGTGTATACACAAAGAATTGAGACTGAAACTCTATTTATCAAAACAGAAATAAACAATGAATAAAGTATTTTCTTTAAAATAGTCCTCTTGCCATTCATTTTTTTTATTCTAACAAATTTTCCATGGATCAAAGCATCACTGAAACTCTTCTGTTGATATGTTCTGAGGCTGCACTGTCATATTTCTTTTAATGTCTGCCACTTTCTCAAACATTACCTATGAGACAAATTTACAGTTTAGGAAACAAGAAAAAAATCATATGGATGTGCTACATCTGATGTTGATAGATGATGTAACAGTTACATTATTTTATGTTTTGTGAAAAATTGTTTTAAAAATATGGTGGTTGGCTTTCATAACTTCTTTCAAAATACCAATTTGTCTAGACATCACTTTATGCAAAATTGTGCCCACTTCTTCATTTGAATTTTAATATATCAGATCTTGTGTATATATATATATATATATATATATATATATATATATATACACATAAAAAAATTAAAAATAACAATTTAATTTTTTGTTCATATTGTAAAGATATTTTAATTTTGCTAATGTCATCAAAATATCTTTATTTTTTTAATGCTCTTGAAAAGATTGACATAAAATTTGTATATTCAAATCAATGACAAAATAGAATTTAAGAAATAATTTTATAATAAAATGACAAAAAAATAAAATAAAATTTTAAAATAATTTTATAGCAAGTATGTGCAGAATTTTTATACTAAATTTTAAACAAGATAGGTTGAGATTTATAATTGTTTAAAAGTAACTTTTCTTCTTTAAGTTTTTGGGCTTTCTTTAATGGATCAATGTTAAAATGTCATAGATTTTCAAATTTATAGAATCCTTTTTAAATAGAACTTTACTTTTTTTTTGACACAATGGGAAAATATAACTTTTTTCACTTATCCTGCCTCATTCAAATGTGAAGACACAGATCTATTTTGGAGATGTGAATGATTGCTTAATTTAAATGTAAATTAATCATCTTATTTCTGAAAAGAAAAATAACAAAAAAGACAAAACAAAACATTTTACATAAGAAATAACGTTAAATGTTATCGTAAATAAATTGTATCTAATAGTTGAATTGTTTTTCTCATTACAAACGTTCACAATAGACGAATTTTATTAGAGTAGATACTTTTCAGAATTTGAGTTTTCTCTCTCTCTCTCTCTCTCTCTCTCAATTCAGGTTAAAAGCATGTTCCCCAAAGATGTTTGCATCGGAAAAATAAGGTCTAAAAATCTTCATCTTTGGGTTACCCTTACCGAGCTTTTAACTTGGACCAACACATACAAATACAAAAAAAATGATTTAATCTAATTTCCATCAAATAATTAAAGTAATTAAAATTGTCAAAGATTACAGACTTTTGCATTTTATTTTTTCTGCATAAAGTTTAGATTTTGTACCATTGAAATAATATTCAAAAAGAAAAATAAACAAAAAACAAAACAAAAAACAATTGTCAACAATATGAAACCAGGTAAAACAAATCATTGACGATTTAATTTCAATTTCATTAATAAAGAAAAAGAGGAGACACAAAAAACACATCAAAAATTACATTGCTTATGATTCTAAAATAAGTCTAAATTCATTTTATATTCATCCCACCTTCCTTAAAATGTTTTATTTACGAATCACAAAGAATTTATTAAAAATAAATCAGCAAAATACCAAGATTTATTTATTCCGGGTTGCAACAATCAGATAAAGAATTTATTACTTCAAGTAAATAAACTATCTTTCTAAAAACCGGTTAATAAAACAATTCATTTATTTAAAATTAACTTTAATTGAAAAGAACTTATTCAATTCTATTAAGACAATTGATTCATACTTTTGTTTAGTTAATTTTTATTATTTTGTAATCTGAGAAAAAAGACCGTTTTTTTTTTTTTTTTACCGTGCCTTATATTGTAATTCGAAACTGAGGGAAATTTATTTATAAAAAAAAAAAGAAGATAATTTTAATAAAAGCAGAAAATGGAAGACGGTGATGATTATTTTTTTTCCTGCTTGTCTACAGTTCGTTTTACGTAATTGCTGCCTGTGTTGATTATAAGTTTTCAACAACGTAAAAGATTTTTAAATAAATAATGAAAATTGTGCGTAGTTAGTTATAAATTCTTTTTTCTTAGCTACAAACTCAAGAACTACATTATTTGTCAAAATCTTATGGGACATGACGAAAACAAAAAGGGATAATTTTCAATTCTGATATTAACTTTTTTAACATTTAGTCTGACTAAATGGACCTTTTAAAAACTTTTTTATTTTTAAATTTTTTTAAAATTTGAGCTTGAAATCATCAACAAATAAATTTCATTATTTTGCTGCTCAAAAATCCAATCTCAGAAAAAAAAAATACTTAGATTACTGACTAAACATATTGTCTACTTTCTTTCATATTATTAATTTTTAATTTTTTACACGACGAAGAATCAGGTGTTTCAACGTTGGTGAATAAATCCATAGCACTTAGAGCAGGATTAAGTTTTTGGATTTGGATTAAATGTTGTTGATCATCATCGTCGTCGTCGTCATCATCATCGTCATCATCTCTGTTGCCTGGTTCCAGACAAGTCAATTCTCCACGGCTATTCCATAAAGATCGTTTCCGTCTTTCCAAAGTTGAGGCAGATTTAACTTGGATCTTTCCCTCCTCTTCCTGATGCTCACCGTTATTTTGTCTGTTATTCCTACTGTTCGTATTTCCAGAACTAAAACCATTTCTGCTTTCTTGATCATTGGTTGTTTTAGACAATGCAGGTTCGGTTTTTTCATTGGTACTACTAGAAGTGTACGAAGTTGTACTTTTGTTTGAAAATAATGATAAGTGGACTCCGGAGGGAGAAGATGAAGATGATGATGATGAAGAAGAAATATTACGTGGTGACGGAGCTGATTGTTGGGGAAGTTTCTTTTTTAAGGTTTTATGCCCGGGTGGTTCTTTCTTAGAATTAAATAGTTCCAGACATGGCAAAAAGGAAAGTTTTCCTTCCATAGATGAAGAATAATTATCGTCAAAAGTAATAGCTTCTTGAACCAAAAGCAACAATCTATTTGTCTCCCCATTCGATTGGATCATATCGCGAATACATCTCGAATTGTAAAGATATTCACAAAGCTTTTTAAAACAATGAACCAATATCAATATCTGGGTATTTTCCACAAATTCCGAGGAATCTTTGCACCAACTACAAGAGGGTTTCGATTTCATTTTACTGCCGATACAGTCCTTGCAGACAAAATGCTGACAAACATTTGGTTTGGGGCCCAGTGGCCGACGAAGTAACTGACCACAAACACAACAGGACAAGGCCTGACGCAGATATGATAACAAACCGTCTAGTTCGGTCATATATTTCTCTGCTTGTAATACGTAACGACAAGTTGTCAAATACAAATGTACAATATTCATTTTCTTGAAGTCCATAGCCATGGTAAAAGTCAACGATGGCTGCTAAAGAAAATACAACGTCTCTGAGGAAGATGTCAACAAAAACAGTTGATAATGACGAGCACCATGTAAGAATAGTTATCAATGTTGTTAGGCGTGACAGAGAGAAAAAGCAAGTAAACAAATCGTTAGTCGCTCAGCCACTGGTGCGAATAATGAAATCGATTTGTTATGTCTAATCATTTGGTTGCTAGATTGCACTGATGTAATAGGCCTTCCACAAGGATTAAAAGTTAAAAATTCTAAGTAACTATAGTAAGGGAAATAAGCGATGGAAAAAAACATTTATCAAAAACGATAATTCAGGAAAATAATAAGAATGAATAAATGAATGTAAAAATTGTAACTAAAAATAAAATTTGTGAAACTTAAACACCCGGAAATAAAACTTTAAGATTTGTACTTTTTTTAAAAAAAGAAAACTTGAATTAATATTTATTCATTCAATTTATTTATTGAAAATAAACTTTATGACTGAAATAAGAATATTTTCCTTTCGATTTTTGCAGCTAAGTTAAAAAAAAATATTCTTCAATGAATTATTGTTTTATGGTTATAGTATAAACAATACTAGAAAGAAACTTTTTGTGGGAAAAATATTTTTGTATATCTTAGAAATGTGGGAATTTTATTACAGGAGAAACAAAAATTCTATGTTTATATGTATGCAAAACTATTCTAATAATGTAACTTTCTTAAAATTTTCTGTTTTATTATAGCAGTTAATGCACTTCTTGAATCAGCATCTCTGTTGAGCAAACGTTTGTTTTAACAAGATTTAACAGACATCATTTAATAAATAATAAATCATCATCAATAATATTTATCATTATTTAAACTGGCAAGTTGAACATAGGAAAAGGTTATATGAGATTTGATTCCTAGAAGCAAACTGCTAAATCTTGAAAAGGTGTGTGTGTGTGGGGGGGCTTTCTTTATAACCTTATGTGGTAGCTTAGCTTATTTCACTAGGTGAATTTATGCCATATCTGTTTTAATAACTGAGAAAAGTTCAATAATCCGATTTCTACAGAGAGAGAGAGAGAGAGAGTTTGATGTAGAGCCTCCAAATTTGATATACATATATACCAAACATATTTTGTTCATTGTAAAAAAGGCAAAGATTGTAAAAACACAATAGATAAGACTAGTTTGTATATACCCAACATTTCTGCCATAATTAGGATGTGACAAAAAATCAATTTTTAAATAGAGTACAGCTGGTTTGAATTCATCATCTCCTAGACTTGTTGCCTCATCAAGGGTAAGACAATTGCATCTCTGCAGAGAAGTAAGACCTCTACCCTTAACAAGAGTCTTGAATATGACTCTAGATCATCTGATGGTAAGGCACCAGTTTTTGGAACTGGGAGAATATGGAGTACTCCTTCATTGCCACTACTTTCAGGTTCACTCTGACCTGGAGTGGTAGTATCGACAGGTCAAATACAAATATTTAATCATTTTCTATACTTGAAACCATTTAACTGTGCAAACAAATAACTGATGTTGAATCAAACTATTAGTATTACATAGCAATACTGGAAACCATTTAACTGTGTGCAAACAAATGAGCTCTAGTTCAATTAAAAATTGTTACCAACAAACTATTCATTTACAAATCATATATATTTGATATATATGTATGAATAGGATTTGGTATCAAATAACCTACAGGGGTTGGTATGCCATAAAATACAAGCAATCAACCCCTGTTATTAAGAGTAAAGAATCCTTTTTGCTCAACTATTTACTCCTTGTTGAAGGAAGGGAGAACAAGGACATTAATGCAAATTGAAATGGCAACAGTTTCATTGGATTGACAATTCCATTTCTTATGATAATCCTGTCTTAAAAGTATGTAATTAAATTTCTTTTTCTTGGGCAGAAAGTGTTATTTCCCAATTGCTTATACTTAAAGCAAATGGAAAAGATATTTTTCTTTATTCAGGTCACTAAGGCAAAGTTTGAAGGGAATAATAGCCATTTTTTTAATACTTTTACAACATGAGCAAATAAAACAAAACACAGAAACAAAATTTCTGTTACATAATGTGATCATTTATTATTTTGTAGTAAAAAGAAAAAATGCAGACAAATAGAATACAACTTTTATTTCAAAAATTATTTTCATTTATCATATTCTATTCCAGAATACAATTTGATAATTGTAATACAATAACATGAAAAATTAATAAAGAAATTTGAAAATCTGTTTTAAGTCTAATTTTGAAAAGTTAAGGCAATCAAATAATACATGTAAGTTTTGGTTACTTTAATTTTAATGCAGAAATTGTTTGGAGAGTGGTAGTCAGTTTTGACGAAAGAAAGTTTTCTGAAAAAGAAGAAGAAAAAAAATTGATTGCAACTTAAGAAAATAACACCAACATTATTCAAATTTTGAAGGAAAATGCATCATGTAGTTTAATCTGTTTTTTTTAAATGTCTAATTTCTTTTGAAAACTTTTTGTCTTTTGAGAAAAGTTTTAAATGAAAGTGTGATACCATAACATCAGCAAATGTTACCATAACAAAAGTGACTTCATTATGTAAACTTGTAATGACATAGAAAAATGTTACACCCAATGTGCACATTTAGAGAAGCATTGCATTTTATATTTGTTGATTATACAACACAAAGGAAAAAATGATCAACAATAATCATTTATTTTATTTCTACTACAATTAAACATTTATTAATTTAAAAGTGAAAAAAAAAATGTTTATTTTTTAACAAGTGATTTACTAACCAACTTTCTTGGTTGTAAATTCAATCTTAAATTTTCTCCTTGAATAGCCATTAGAATTATAAAGTGCAACAAATAAGGTTTAATGAGTGGAACCCTGAAAATTTTACAGATTAAATTCCAGTGACGGCAATATGATAATTGTTTCCTCAGAACCATTGATTGATGTATAAAGGAAAAAATATTAGAAAATTCTCTTATCTTGAAACATTTTGTAAATTGATTTGTGAATATACATATATATATATTAACATACTTTAAAGTAAATAATAAAATATTGGCATGCACAAAATTCAATAAAATAATTTTGTTGACTACAATATTTTCTACTATGATAAATATACATAAGTACATCAAGAAGTCCCCAGTCTAATGATGGGGAAAGCATTTATTTTATTCAACAAATATTTTTTAACATAATCTTTTTTATTGTCAAAATACTCAATTCAATACTTTTCTATTGATCACATAGATCAAACATTATACAGCAGAACTTTCAGATTAAGATTCAGCTAACTTTATTAGGCTTGGAATTTATTGCCTCGTCTTTGGGTCACAGTGAAAAAAAAACATTTTTGGCTAAAATGATTATTTTTAGCCAAAAATGTTTTAGCTAAAATTTTACAAATCAAGTAGATCCATATTTCAGTTCCATAATATTTGATAAATTTGTATACAAATTTCATACATTTTAGGTGAGAGAGGCAGAATATTTCAATAATCTAATTGTTTTTTTTATAATAATTATAAATAAGACAAGAAAAAAGACTAAACTATAATAAGGAATGAATCAAGGAACATCATGGAGTATTAAAAAATGCATAAAGAAAGTTACCAGTTTTGTCAAAGATTATTTCCTCAGTTATACAATACTACCTGTGCCCAATAATAATTGTTACATTTAGTCTAAGAAATATGTCTGCAAATGTAACTATGATAATAGCATAAAGGTAGGACTTTTTTTTTTTTAAATCTTGACTTTTATGCTTAGTTCAATATCAAATATTTGTCATAGTTGAATTTTAGATATTTTTTCATTCACCATATTTACTTGATTATAACATGACTTTGAGCTTAAGGCAATCCCCACTTTTTGTAGCTAAAATTCAGTAATATATTTTACTTGCTTATATACTGTCCTGCACCAGATTACAGAAATAATTATTTATATTTTTCAAGATATCATAACATGTTTTAAAAAATATGGAAGGCTGATATGTTGTTAATCTTTTTCTTCCTTCTTTGTCTTTCCTCTTTCTTATAGATTTTAGAAAAAATATATCATGTATATATAAATATAATTTTCCCCTTTCCTCATGACTGACATATTGGTATATAGATGTTGTGAATATGTGTTTGTTTTAAATCCAATTACATATTTTGAATTGTTAAGTTTTTGTTTTAATTTCAATTTAAATTAATTCAAATTAAAGTTTGATATGAATTTAAATCTTCTATAAAATAAAAAATTGAAACTCCATATGTTGGTTGATTTGTTGCTACAATCTAACAAAAATATGACTTTCTTTTAACACTTGATTAGAATTACACCCCATCAATTTTGATCAGAATTCTACTAAATTGCTTGCATTATAAGCAAGTAAATAGCTAATGGAACTACCAAAGATATTTTCAAAAATCTTTTACATTAAATTTTCTCTTGATAAAAAGTTGTGCAATTTAACTTTTTCTCTGCTTTTGTTTCTGTTTGACATTTTCTCAAATTTCATTTCATCTTGCTTGTTCATGAGAATATGGGTGATGCAATATGTATTATTTTATCTTTATCAAAACCATTTTAAAATTTTTCAATCAGTCTATTATCTTAGATATACTTAAAAAACAACAGCAAGAAAAACTCTATATTATCATCACATTTTTCTTTTTATTTATTTCACTTGAATTGATCAATTTTGAAAGGGAAAAATGAAATTAAATGTCACTATATAAATAATGTTGTTTTAGTAAAACAACATTATTTATCTTTGTATTCAAAATTATTTTTTTTATAAGCAAAAGAAGAAAAAACCAAGACAGATCTGCAGTTTGTGAATACAACATCAAATAACAATGAATATAGTGTTATATTACCTTATATATGACAAGATAAGATATTCAAATTTGAAGATGGACTTTTCAATTATATAATTATATCAGTATCTGCAACATCAATTTATTTTCAAGTGTTCATGGTTGATATTTAAAGCTGATTAAAATAAAAAAAATATTTTGTTCAGAATGTTAAAATGCATTTTTAAAGTTTAACAACAATGAGTTTTAAAAAACATATATAAATTCCAAACCAAAATAGCGGCTATCCCAATACTATTCAATCAAAATATCCAAAAATCTACTGATCCCAATTTTAAGATTTGATAACATAATATATCGGATTTTCTCAGGGAAGGAAAAAGATAAAAACATGTTCTAGGTGATGTTTGGAAAGCTCAAAAACTTTTCGGCTGTAATACTATCTTCAAAGGTTAAGACTGATTCAAAATTATGTTACTTTGATAAAAATCAACTGAAATTGCCACAACACTGATGACATCAACATGACATTATTGAAGTTGAAAATTCTTTTCATACAGCCTAAGTTACAATTTAATTGATTATTTAAAAGACCTGTGGTTGTAAAGGGCAGTATCTTTTATACATCTTCAAAATACATTTCTCTAATTTGGTCAAAAATGTCAGGTTAGGATGATACATTACCATACTCTTTCAACTTTTATATATTGTATGCCTTGAGCGTATGATTCAAATGCATTTAGTTGGGCAGAACCAGAGTTGACTGGGACTTGGGAAATAGGTGCTGGATCCTTGCCAAGGCTCAAATATATATCATTTATATAAATGGCTTATATGAAACAATTCATGTATAGAATATAGGAGAAGCTTTATATAATTCTAACAGAGTACTCAATGTATGGCTATTAATATATAAGAATATATAGAAATACTATCATACAGAGCAAATATATAAGATCAAAGAAAACTCAACAGATACTATAACATTACAAATTTATGTCAACAATTTGTGAATTGCTTCTTCAGATGGCCATATAATTCAAGTAGAAATACATAAACATAGTTTTTCCCAGGGAAAAAAACTTTTTCATTAAAATAAACATTTAAAAATTTGTAGTTGAATTTATCAAAAAAAATTTCCTATCATAAAAAAACAAAAATAAACCAATAAAACAGTCAAAATCCCATCATAACAACCAGTGATATGTCAAATAAAAAAAGAACCCTATAATACATAGTCTCTGTTTTTATGTCAGAAATTTAATCTCAAAGTTTTACCTCAAAAATTTCTATTTTATTATAAATTAACAATTTAAATTTCCACTTACCTTCAAATTTATCAATTAACAGTATAACAATTTATCTAAGATATTTTTAAGAATCGAACAGTTCTATCTAAGTATTATTGGAGTTTAAAAGATCATGGATTAAACTCATAAATAAAATAGAAACTTATCAAAAGATCCTTGACAGCAAATAGTTTAAATGGTAGTTGTAATTTGGGTCTGGAGGAAAAAATTAGCATATGAAAATACAAAGACACTTGACAACTATTAAATAAAAGAAATGAACTACTATTCAAATGTTGATATAAAAATTAGTTTTAATTAATATGATAATATTTATGAATCATAATGAAGTTTATTAAATTATGTTGGCCTTGATGAATTATTTGGATGAACAGTAGTTAGAAAACCAATTTTTAATGTATAACAGGTAAGTTTTAAGTAGATGTTACAATTATAGTATTACATGTTATAAATTAATCTAATAATAATAATATCATAAATTTCAATATTAGACTGATAAAAATGTGTCAGTTTCTTTATTAGAGATTTAATAACCTTGAATTGGTACAAACAGGAATTCCATATGGTCAAGGCACATCACATTACGAAGTTGGAGAAGATGAAAACCATCAATATGAAAATCCAATCCCATTACTCACCAGTGGAAGCCATTGTCAACATCAGTAAGCAACAGTTAAAAACTCCGGAAAAATCAGTGCTAGACAAAGGTCTCAACTTCGCCACTACCATCAAGCGAATTCCTTACTTAGATCTAATAGCATCAATCGAGGATGCAGCTTTAAAAATACCCAAGGCAAAAGCTGATGAACTAAGATGGAAAGTGAGACTAAGCCTCCAAAACCAAACATGTCAAAAATAGAGAGACAGGCTCTCAAATTGCTACAGGATGATAACAGTATCATAATGCTACCGTGGTAATGGATAGGGTGGAATACTCCAACATCCTGACGGACTTGATTGGCAACGGTGGCTATTGTAAAGTAAAGAAGGACCCAACTCTGAAAATGGAAAGGAAGCTGTCACAGATCCTTGGTAAGAATAAAAATTTCATACCACAAACAAAATACAGACAGCTAATTCAACAGTACAGTAAGCTACCACACATATATGGTCTTCCAAAAATTCATAAGGATGGTAATCCATTGAGACCCATTGTCAGCAACCGAGGTTCAGCATGTCACCCATTGAGCCGCTTCCTTGAGGAGATCATCAGCCCACTAACTGGTAAGTCCTCATCATATGTTAAGAACTCAGCCCAGGAGAGAATCACTGATGCCTCCATTCATTCTAACCAGATGGTGAGTTTGGATGCAGTGAGTCTGTTTACAAAGGTACCTACTGATGAGACACTTGCTGTAGTACAGGATAAACTGGCCGCAGACTCCTTGCTGGAAGAACGCACTTGTATCCCAATAGGTAATCTAATGGAAATGTTGACTTTCTGTGTGGAGACAACCTACTTCGGGATGGGATATGATATATACTGACAAGAAGAAGAACTGGCTATGGGTTTGCCATTGTCACCAGCATTGGCTAACATATACATGGAATACTTCGAAGACATGGCATCACGATCTACATCACTAAAGCCATCTATGCAGCTTAGATACATAGATGACACATTCATTCTCTGGCCTCAGCAGGAAGATGTTCAGATATTACTTGATCATGTGAACTCAATCCGACCATCTATACAGTTCACTATGGAGAAAGAGCAAGATAACAAATTACCCTTCCTTGATGTATTAGTAACATACACAGAGCAAGGATTCAGGTCATCTGTGTACTGTAAGCCCACCTTCACCACACAGTACCTCAATTTCAACTCCCATCATCCATATATGGTAAAGAAAGGAATAGTCCGTTGCTTACAACATTGAGCAAAAATCATTAGTAGCGATACTGATGCATATCAAGAAGAAATGATTAGTCAGAGACTCAACCTCCATCGTAGCAACTACCCAGAAGACATAACATTGGCTCCAAGAAACCTAGATCGGAGGATAGAGGACAATACCCGAAAACTCACCACAGTATATCTGCCCTATGTCAAAGGACTAGCCGAAAGGATCCAAAAGATATGTAGTCCATCTCTCTGAATGTATCTCTTCCAGGTCAAGCCACCAACGGAATTCAACATGACCAAGAACTGTGTTCACTCCATCCCTTGCAGTTGTTGTAAAATATACAAAGGTGAGACAGATCGCCCACTAAAAGTAAGGCTAGAAGAACATCGGAAAGCAGTAGTACAAGGTGAGATTGAAAGGTTGGGTATGGCAGACCATATATGGAAGGAAAAGGAAAAGCATCAGCCTTTATGAGATGAAGTTGAAATAATTGATAGGGCTGAACATTGGAGGATTAGATGCCTTAAGGAATCAGCACATATGTTGGGCTACAATGACCTGCTGAGTAGACCAAGTATAGAGTTGAATACAATATTGGAACCAATAATTTAAAAAAAAGCTAGATGTAAAAAAAAAAAAAAAAATCTGAATATGAGCACAGGTAAAAAAAATCATACATAGTAGTAATCATAGTCAAGTAAGAACATAAAGTTTATAAGTCCTAAAAATTTACTCTGAACTGTCCAGCAGGACACATAATGTAACGGTTATAGGCATTGATTCCCTAAGTTTTTAAGGAGACAATCATCTAGAAGTTGCAGGTTCAATCCTGACTGCAGGTAAGTAACAATACAGGAATACTTAACACTTGTACCCGGTTCCCATGGATTCAATAAAGGACGTAGTTCGAAGTTCCATGAAGGTTTCCGAGTTCAACAAACACCTGAAGGCCAGAGGACATATCGGCCGAAATGTTGTGGAAATAACAAAGATGAAGACAATAGTCCGAAAACCCTTAACAATAAAAAAACAAACTTGAACTGGTAATTAAAAGATTTAATGGATCTAATTGCATTTGGAAGCTGTTGATTAAATATGTAAATATTGATACATAAAATTAATATAATCACTGAAAAAAAGGAATTAACTACCTATGTAGCCTCTTGATATGAGAAAAGAACACAGTAATTTACGACATCTCATTTAAGGTAATAATTAGGCTATATGTAGTCTTAAAATAAATTAAAAAATATGTTAGTTTAAATTGTTATGCTGTTAACTGATAAAATATGAAGATAAGTAGAAATTAAAATTTTTAATTTATAATAAAATAAGAGTTTTTGAGATAAAACTTTGAGATTAAATCTAAGACATAAGAATGGAGACTATATTTTATAGGGTTCTTTTTTAATATATAACAGCATTTCGACTGTTTTATTAATATATTTTGTTTTTTTTTGTAAGAGATATAGATATGTGTGTGATTATTTTGAGAAAGTATTACTCTAAGTTCATAGTTTTCAGCCATCTTTTCATAGTTAAAATTAGAAACTTACCTGACGGTAAAGTTTTCTCGTGCACTGTAATAATATCACTCCAAAAATCACTTGCTTGAAATTTACATTGCAAAGAAAGTGCATATCTTGTGTCAGGAACAAGATTCTTGAATGTCATCTTATTGGAAACAGTGAAATAAGTCTAGAAAAATGAATAAATTTATTAACAAAAATATTTTCCATGTTAAGTGTCATTTGTTTTTTGAAATGTCATATAACAACAAATTTAAATTCAAAATTTTCAAACAAAATTAAAACATTACTAACAGTTTAATCTTCTAAAAAAATATTCTTTAATTTTCATAATTTCTTTTGATCACACTGAAATTTTCATGACAGTTGTTACATATTTCAATGGATATTAAAAGATAATTCATATTAGATATTGGTATCAACCAATACATAAATTAGAATGTTGAAAATATACTTATGCAAAAATGACATTAAAAATAAATCACATAAGTAATTTAATCTGAATAATTTAAGAATCTTTAAAAAATAAAAATCAATTTGAACAATAACAATTTTGATTAAAAAATGATATTTTTGCTTTTTATAGTCATAATTCAGTTATTCTACCCTCTAGTCATCTGATATCTATTGTAGACAGTAATCCATTAATCTCATATCAAACTCTTTATTCAACAGATGAGAATAGATCATTCTCATTCAGCTGTCTATTCTTAGATGATGTGTTGTATTAGTCAATAAACTTACATTTTATCTGAATGTAACATATTGTCCATAAAAATAACAGATGAAAGCTGGAGAATACAATAGCCAAATATTGTAACTATAGTAATGACCAACAGGAGGACATAAGTGTATAAAAATAGTTACATTACTGACAGCTGGAAAAATGCACCACTCTAAAGCAAATGTGGACAGATTTTACCTCCCAAGAAACATAAGATGAAAGGAGCCTTATCTGAAATCTAGACAACATAGAAAATAACCACTATTGGTCTTGACTCATGAACACCCAAAAAGGACAGTCTCCTAATGATTGTTTGAGATAACAAAAAAACAAAAACAAAAAACATCATCAATGCACAATGAACCTGCCAAATTCAGTAAAAAACTCAATATACCAAAAATCAAAATAGTCAAAAATGAGCCTGACACAAAATATGAGACAAGAACAAAACTGAAGGTCAAACATTAAGCACTGTAGTAATCAGGAATCGCTTAACAGTCAGAAAGCTTGATCCAGGGCAATTTTCGCATATCACCATCCAGCACAAATGTCTCTAGCTTAGAAATGTCTCCTGAATTGTCTCTTCCAATCAGCTGGATATATCGTCTCTTGCCAACCGCAATGCTTGTGTTCGCTACGAACACTGCGGCTGTCTGTCTTTTTTATAGGCTTAGACCTTTGCACACATCTTGTCGGTCTCATGAGAATCCGAGATCATGAGTTCTTAAAACACGTTAGAGCGGTCATTTTCACTTTTGCATGTCAGGCACACACAAGCACATTTTTTTCCGGGGGTAAGTTCATTTCTCTTTTACAAGCACGAGAACAGCTAAAGAGTAAATAGGAAGAAAAACTTCTAAATGAATTGAAGTGAATCAATGATAAAACCCAAACAAACCAATGGCTAAGAACAGTTGATTTAAAATCTGAGACCGAAGGGTTTATTATTGCTGCTCAAGATCAGTGCATTAAGACCAGTTATTACCAGAATAAGATCTTGAAAGACACCACCAACCCAATGTGCAGGAAATACAACAAAAAACAAACAATAGATCAAGTAGCTTCCAGATGGTCAAAACTGACTTAGACAGAATACATATAAAGGCAGCATAATTAAATTGCGTAATCTGAAAACACTATAACATCAAATATTGTAAACATGAGTCATCAGCTGTAACAGTAAATGATGAAGCTACTATATTCTGGAACATGCTAATTCAAACTGATAAAGAAATTAAGACCAACAAACCTGATATAGTAATGGAAAACAAAGACAGAACTTGTCTGTTTCAGTGACATGTCTGTCTCTATCAAAAGAAATGCCTCCCTGATAACAACAGAAAAATTCTCCAAATAGAAAAACATAGAAATAGACTTTAAGAGAATGTGGGACATTAAAGCCTACAACAATATGTGTGGTAATAGATACTCTTGGTTAAGAAAAGAATGGAAAAATATATATTTAAAATTCCTGGCAACAAAAGATAAAAGAAGTCCAGAATATCATCCTCCTTGATATTGAAGAAGACTCTATGCCTCACACCATCGTGCTAACCCCAAGTCCAAGAGATGAACTTGTTTGCATGAGTGTACACAGTAGAATATTAAAGAAAAACTGAATAACAACAATGAGTAGTCAATCTACACCAGGAATAATGAAATCAGTTACTGATTCAGATTTTAAAAAAAAAAAAAAAATGGACGTCTTTTTCAAATTGAAGAGAACAATGATTTTAATGGCCATTATCAAAATGTGACTATTTATTTCTTATCTATTGAAGTTTTTATTTGGAATCAAGGAAAAAAGGAAAAACAAAAAACTATAGTGTTAAGAGATGTAATCAAAATTCCATGTCCAAATGTTTGGACAGAAGATGATCCCGACTTTAATCTGTAGTTTTCAGTTGTTGTTGTTGTCCAGGAGTTCAAATGAATATTGCCAGTCATAAGTGAAAAGACAAAGAGATTTTGTTTTGTCGAGACAGAAACAAAATTGGCTTGGAAATCGGGACATTTTTATCTGAATTCAGAATTTTAACCAACTCATTATTTGTCCACGGAATGGTAGATTTAATGATAAAAAATGAGATAAGAATTTGAACTTACGTTCCATTCTCCAGTTGGATGCTTATAAGAAACTTTGCATTCAACAACATCAGATGACCAGAAATCTTGCAGTTGCCAAGACCAAAAAAGACTTAAAGATGAAACTTGAACAAAAGTCTCAAGTCTTTTCAGTTCTTTAAGTTTTACTGAAATATTTAATACAAATATATTCATTAGTAATAAATATGAAGTACGGTTAACTTTTTCAAATAATTAAGAAAAGAATCCCATAAATATTAAGGAGATTTATAAATCAATGAAAAAGTATTTGTAGGTTAAATGTTGAGTTAAATAAACTCCCTTTGGTAATTGGTTGTTTAGAAAAATATCTACTAGGTGGCGCTGGTGAATTTTATGAAATGAAAAACCAAGTTATGCCCCTTCCATAATTTACTGTTAAGCATAGGGTGAAAAATGCTGGTATGATTGACCAATCTCGACCACCTCCCTTCATTTCTCAAAGAGGACACTTTTCAGAAGTGATCGTGAACAAAGGAACAAACATTTAAGATGTAGTTGTTATTCAATTAGAACCTATTATCAAACTTTGCAGAGTTAAGTTTATTATTAGACTAAAGAGAAAAATTAGGTTAAAAAGTGTAGTCAATTGCAGGTATGTAAAATATTCTTGACAACTAAATAAAATGAATAACTGTCTTCATATGAAAGTAGTAAAAGTACCCAGCATTGCTTGGCCCCCACCCCCAAAAAAGAGCCAAAATGTTTCGATAAAATATTTCTGAAATCTTAGAAAGGTTCTATTGATATATGAATATGAACAAGACAGAAATACACAACCAAAAAATTTTAAACAAAAATTCTAACAAGTTTCTGAGAGTGTCTTTTTGAACAATATTTCTTGGGTTTTTTTTTTATTCTTACTCATGAATATCAATCTGACCATGTTATTCCTAACATTTATGAGGTCAAAAAAGATTTTTGTCAACTGAGTCTCATAGCATAATGGGTAACACGCTGGACTGTGACAGCATAGTAAGAAAGTTTAAACTCCAGCTGTGCTATTATGTTCTATTTCAGACTAATTCCCTTGACAAAGATATGAAAATCTTATCCTCCCAATGATGGATGAAATAATAGCACTACTTCTTCTATAAGGATGGATTTGGGATTAAATAATCCACAAAGGTTGATATGCCATTAATCAAAGAAAGCAAAGCAAAACATATTTGTACTTCACATCAAAGTCTGGCCAGCAAAAACAGCACATTATAGCAAGACTCTTATTCCCCAAGAATAAAGCATGATGATATAAAGCTGAATGATAACTTTATGGGTCTGCATTAATGTTGAACATCATTTTTTAATGCTCCAAATTCTCAATATAACAAAGACAATTATGGAATGCTAATTAGAATTGTTCACCCCTTCCTAAATAGAAGTATCAATATCATCATGGACTCCTGTTACAGTAGAGATCCAACAGTGAAATGTCATTGAGTTTTAAAGATAAAAATTACTTACCAATTTCTAGAGTTGGAGTTATCAAATATGTTTTATTGAAAATTCCAAAGTGATTACTTCCAAGGATTGTAAACAGATAGGTACTGTTTGGATTGAAATATCTTTCTCCGGAAATAGTGCAGTTAAAACTATTTTCACACAAATAACTTTCAGATTCATTCAAAGGAAGGTATTCATCACTTACTGGCTTTTCTAAATTGTTCTCACTAAAATAGTTAAAATAAAATAGAAGAAAAAAATTTAAAGTTATAATTCATTATTGTTTGGACTAAACAGCAGTCACTTTTAAATGATATTTTTTATTTGTCAATCATATAATTTTGAATAAAAAAAATAAAAAGGGGGAATAATGAACAAAAGAGATTTGCACATTTATTTGTTATCTTATGAACACAGTAAAAAATTTCTTTCTATAAATCAAAATATATAATTATCTGAAATACTTATAGGGTATGTATTTAGCCAACCCCTCTGCATGAGCAGGGATGTGACACAGGATGAATTTTTTAATGGAATTCAACAGGTTTGAATTCAGAGTTGTCCTTCTCCTAGACTGGATGCCATACCAAAGCTAAAGAGCCTAGTCTGCCCTACTATTTGCTCATAGCTGGAGGGAGAATCATTGAATTCATACCTTTCCCAAGGGTATTAGTGCTATGTAAAATGCAAACAGTCTTGTCCAGGATTTGAACTCGCATTGCCGTATCCATTTCCTACAACAGTACCCATTACACCACAAGCGTCTTGAAAGAGAGTAAGACAACAATATTGATGGCAATCGTATTATTACTAGAATGAGTCAAAAGTTTTAGAATATTTAGGTAGTACATGCTCATTTGTGGGGTGCATATTAGGTGGTTGAAGTAGTTCAAGCCATGGAAAGCATGTACTGTGCTTAGTAGTATGTTGGTAGTTGGTGCACTAACACATTGTGCATTGCTTCACTCCATGTGTGATTTGAAAACTGCAATAAATCAGGCACTTATGCAATAGGTGACAGTGCAGTTGATCACAGTAACCAGATGATTGGAGACATTTCACTCAGGTTACAAAAACTTTAATGATCTGGCAAGGTCAGGTAGGCCTAAAACTATGGATTCTGAGGTTGAGCTCAAAGTTGTTGAGGCAAATCTGATGAGTATTATTTGGAGAGTATCAGGTGAGCTTGGCATTTCACAGTCCAGTGTAGTTTGTTCTCTTCACAACCTTATCAAAAGCTTCTGGATCTGCTGAATTGTGCTTCATGTACTTCCAAAATATTGCAAAACTTTTGATTCATTCTAGTTTTATGAATCTTAATTCAGAGATTTTTTTACTTAATTCTTTGATGCTTTTTTCTTATTGCAAGTAACCAGTCATAAGTCCACAATAAGAAAGAAACAGCACAGATTGGAAATAAAAGAGAAGCTCTCAGTGAGATTTTTGATTTACCCTGTTTCATAATTGATGTGGATTGACAGTCAAAGAGAGTACTGATAAAAGAACAAAAACTAAAAATTTAAAATATAGAAGAAAGCACAAGTTAAAATTAATAGTTTACAATGTTTTATCTCAAAATAAAAATGAATAGAAGTTTAAGATAAATTTTAAGAGATTCTACTGTTTCTTAAGAAAAAAAAAATTAGCCAATTTCTACTTATATTAGAGATGTGCAAAAGCTGAAATGGAAAAAAAAGAAAATGAAATATAATCAACACCCACAAACCATTTAATCAGATCAAAATAATATATCAGAATGTTTACAATTTTTAGATAAAACCCAAAAAGCTAATAACTAAGTTTAAATTTAAGATTTTAGGAATAATTTTTTAAATCAATTAACTGTATAAAATAAATCCTATACAAGCAAAGTTACAGCAAGCTATATTTAAAAGGCTCAAAATTTCATAAAACTTTTATTTGGGTGCTTTAAAAATACACATTAAAAAAAATCCTTAAATCTTAAAAAATAAATCTTTACTTTTTTCTGTTGTTTGAAATGAAAACATTTTAAACTTATGAACCTGTAAGCCCAGTGATATTTTGAGCTGGATGGTCAGAAATCCAATCTCTAGAAGATCATAGCAGATAATACGAATGAAATATTTGATATAGCCTTTCCTTTAATGGAATGATAGGACAAGTGTAAGATTAAAAAAACAAGTAAAGATGGAAGAGTTAAATTTGCACAACAACAAAATTCTTCATGGAGGGATAAAATAAAAGAAATCTAAAAAAGAAAATAAAGCTGAAAATATTTGTGAATTCTTAATTCCTTTTTTGCATATGAAAGTAATTAAGATTTGTTTATGGACAAATAAGGAAGAGAATAAGAAGATACAGGCAAAGAATGAAAGAAGAGAAGAAGCATAATATATTGAATAATTTTAACTGTCAACATCCATGTAATTTTGATGAGTTCAATCAGAATTAAAGAAAATAATGATTAGAATTTCATTTCATGATCAAACATATATTTACCCAAGTTTCCAAGTAGTTTTCCAGTATTCGCTGGTGCCGTTCATTTTTGGTGTCATAAATACACTGAGTTGTTTTAAATCTAGAGACTCAAACTGGATTGTTTTTATTTCAGGTGAATCTAAAAGACAAAATAGCAATAAATTCATGGAGGACTCCAAAGGTACAAAACTATATATATATATATATATATATATACACACACACACACACATGTTCAGCAGTCC